>VWPW01026039.1:290227-427553 GCA_013389825.1 Crypturellus undulatus | reverse complement strand
AGCCGCGGCGGGGTCCCGCGGCCGCCACCGCCGCCGGCTGCCCAGGCCTCCCCTGCCAAGCGCCTGGAGGCCAACTCGGTGTTTAGTGTTCAGAGGCACCCCCAGGAGCCGGACGCATCCCCAGCGTTTAGAGACATTCCCCGTTTGACGGTGCCCGGTGCTGGTCTCCAGCAGAAGCGGGAGATGGCTCCTGGTGTCGCCCTGTTGCGGTCACTGCCAGCGACCTCAGCTGCCGCGGCACACGTGTGCTCAGCGAAAGTGCCCCTTCTTGTCACCCGCGATGTCTGGGGGAACAACTGTCACTCCATGTCCCGCTCGTGGGTGCTGGGGCACAAATGCCGGGCAGGGGGAGGACGAGAAACTAGCACGGCGCGAGGGTGGCAACAGCATTGGAAGAGTAGGGAGAGACAAACTTTTTTTCTTTTTGAGAAATAGCCTCTAAAATTATCTTCAACCAAAGAACAACCACTTCTGTTCTTGGCAGGAAAATTGGTACAACTATTTTACCTTTTACGTAAAAGCTCAGAGCCTTTTTCCGAAAAGGCAAGAGTTACTTTGTCAACCTAAGAGCGGAGAGAAGCCTAGGCTGCATCATCTTTAGCTAGGAAGAGCTCACCTGCTTTATATTTTTTTCCTCTCAGCTTGTCTTGATCAGTGAGTAAGTTGCTCTCCACCTTTCCAAGACATGTAGTGCATGTTTAAAAAAAAAAAAAGAAGAAGAAAAGAAAAGTCTCTTAAACTGATTTCCTGGCTCAGGAAGGTGAAAAGAGTTGATATCAGGTACGGGTGTCCTTTGAGAAGGCTTCGTCACAGTGCTACTGCTATTTTGAGCATCTCAGCTTTTGGTATGAATTTTCCACTTAAAAATGCTATCCTTGTACTCCTTTCCTCTCCCACTCACAATTTTCTTGGTTGCCATGAGTCATGCACAGCCTCTCCAGCGATGGCACCTCTGCACCTACAGGTCCCCATCATCTGTCGCATTGTTGTGCTTCCAGCGTGTCCTGGCATGGGGCTGCAGAGGTGCCACGTGTGACACCTTCCAGCCCATTCCATTGCGCACACACAACACGCTCAGTTGGACTCAGTTCCCAGCTCTGACAGCTTATTTTTGTCACAGAAAGAGCAGATAGACTTCCAGGACACATCCTTGAAGATCTTAACAATGAAAGTGCACCTTAAGGTGGTGTATTATCCAGTTTTTAAAGGAATCAAGGATAAGGATGTTTGGGGCAGAAATATTAATAGGCTACGGCTACACTTAAGCTTTTAGTTCTGTACGTTGTATTATACCAGTAATTTGATATGCTATTGGTAAGGTCTGTCTTTTAAAAAAAGTCTTTCGACAGATTTTAAGTCACACTGAAATGCATTTATACAAGCAACTGTGGCACCTAGTGGTTAATAATAATAATAATCATCTCATATCTGTGTCAGTGGAGGAACCCAGGATGTTTTCCAGATAAAATAAATACTTGATAGAATAACAAGTTTGGTTGGTGATCAGGAATTCATATTTAGTTAGCTTTATAGTGCAGTTGTTAGGGACATTACAGTAGTGTCACACTGAATATCTTTGAAAGGAATAGAAGAGCCCAAGCCCTCAGAAACTCAAAGGAAAAATTGTATTAAGAATTAGGATGGTAAGTTAGGTGAATATATATATATATTGTTTGCAGTCCACTGTGCCACATGCTTCTAATTGTAAATCCTAGGGCATCTCTTAATGGCTTTAGTTTTGTCTTGTGAAAAAAAAGAAACTGTAAAAAATGCAACCTCACATTTTATCTCAGTAGCTTTGTAGCCTTTAAGTACTTTTTAAAAGCAGTTTGAAATCCTTTGAGGATGGAGAAGCATAGAAGTACCATCAGTGATATTTTTAGATTGAAATAATTACCTTTGTCTAAAGGTAATTCTGGCCACACAGAATCTGGCAATTTTGTTTTCTGCAGCCACAGAGTCCAGGAATGAAGGAGGGCTGTACTTCTTCTTTGTAAGTAGGGAGATGCAACATTGCAGAGCTGGCTATTCCTAAACTTGCTCTCACTCATTAGCCTTATTCATGGCTCTTCATACATTTCATCCTCAGGTGCAAGTGCAAAACCAGCAGCTATAGATTGCCAGGCACTGCACGCAAGATTTCAAGACTGGACATGAGAAAAACAAAAACATCTGAGGTGACTGCTTGAATGTTTCACTCTTCAGCTCCCTGAGGCACCAAATACAATGCTGGTGCTTGTTCTGTCTGCAAGTTATATCTGGTGTATAAAAGAGCATGTAAATTAAGATAGTCTTACTAATAGCTCCATCCATAATTTCTTCTCAACAGGTTTAAGTGAAAAGCAGCCAGCCAGCTGAGTGAGGCTGAGAGTAATCCATGAAATGTTGCCTGTGGGCACAGTCTTTTATTCAGCTATTCCTATATCCTTAGCCAATAACCTTAAGCAATGATGCTGTAAAGGTATAGGTTTATCATCTGAGATGTGCATAGATAGGAGCAGACTACAGAGAGAGAAAGCATCTGATGATTGAATTTCACCATCAGCGGGGAGATGACTGAGCTGGATTCTGCTCCAACTTTATTTCATTTGCCCCCCTATATCCTACATGAACAAGACAGTCTTAGAACTGCAGGGACTGCTTTAGGATTCAGTTGCTAAAACCTACAGCATTCCACCTCTAAAAGAAAACTCAGACATCGAGAAGAATTTAATTTTTCCATGTATGTTAGAGCTGTTATTTAGGATAATTCTCTTGACATCCAGCTACACTAAAAGGTTTTGCTCTAAAGAGTGTTTTATGGAATAATAAGATTTAAATAAATAAGAATATCTAAAATATATGCATGCATCTGTCAAAGATCAAGTAGCTGTTACTGTTTTTGCTGACAAAGGGTTTAGTGACGTCCCAGCTCGAGACACACTTACTCACTGACACACTGTATTGTATGTGTTCCTCAAGACAGACCAAGTTTACCACTGGAACAGTTTTTCAGTTATATTTTAAGATATAACTCAACTTCAGAAACGGAAAACTCAGTTATCTAATTTGTCTTTTTTTTTTAAAAAAAAAGGTTCTTTGTAACATACTAGGTGAATTCAAAAAGTGGCCTTATAGGTGGCTTTGGTTTAAGTTGTAGCAGCCACTAAGATCAATTCAAACTCTCAAGATGTTGCCAACAGAGAAATAGTAATGGAGTTTAATGCTGTTTTCAAAACAAAAAGCAGACTCCAAAGACAAAGAAAAAATGGTGGCAAATGAATTTGCTTGATGGAAGAAAGAAATTTCAGTATTGTTGTAGAGCCACTTTTTGAAAGCATTGATCTTGAAATTCCCCTTGCAGATTCAGTACTATTATGTAGGCATATGCACTTCACTTAACGCAGCAATCATAACTGTTAATCTTCCTATAACATTTTTAAAAGCATATACTTGTTCATTGATACATCAGGGTAATCATCTGCATTTACAATGCATTAACTAAGGGAATTGTTTTGTGGTGTTTATTTTTAATACTATGCACTAAAACTTCTGGGTGTTGATGCTAAACCTGGTATAGTTGCGTGGGTTTTGGATCATTACAACATCCGACTTCCTGAGCATCTGTGTTTCAATATACAATTTGATTTTGAAAATTAATCATAGATTTTATAACAGAATTCTCATGTGGTTACCATAAAGAGTGAACACTTACACTGAGCTAAGCAAATCTACATTATATTGATTTTTCTTACTTTTATTTAAAGATGTGAATAAAAAGAGGCAAATTCCCAGCTGTTAGAAATGGATTTAGGTCCTGCCACTTCATGCCTTCTAAGGGTATAATGAAAGAAAATTTAACTCTTTCATTGACCAATAAAAGCTGAACCAGATGATCTCTAGAGGTCCCTTCTGACCTTAACCATTCTGTGGTTCTGTGATTCTGTGATCCAATCTATGAACCCAGAAACCCATCACACTGGTTTTGATTTGAACCTTTATTGTTGATTTTACTGGTCACTGGAGCCACACAAATCTTGCACAAATATACCTTTTTATGACAAGTCACCTACTCGTGCATTCAGTTGTATCTAAACTTAGCTTCCTACTATCATTGCCTTATGAAGCAACAGCACTCCCAAAGCAGGAAGGGGATTGCAGGATTTGGCGCTGTTTTACTCCTTTGCTATACGCAGAACTATTTCTGAAGCTTCACATATGGTGTCACATTCTAAGGTCAGCCAAGCCAAAGGCGTATTACTGAAAGCAGACCTTTATAACTTCTGGAGACATAAATGGTTCTGAAAATCCATCAAAAACTTGAGTTTGAGATTTAGGATGAGTGTGCAGCACTGGTTATTGCGCTCTCCCTTTCCCCACCCCTCCCCCAAGAACAAGGCATTTTTAACTTGTGAAATGAACATGCTTATTGGCAAACTAATGAAAGCTGAACATGAAATGCCATACAACTGTAATTCACATTTGGATTAGGACCAGAATGGAAAAAAAAATGTGCTATAGACTTGGTGGTGAAATCTGTACTTGTAAAAATCCTTTCAGATTTAGTATTTACTATATGTGTTCTTACATTTTAAAGATTAATAAATGTAATTATAAAGAATGCTTAAGATTACATTGTCAATTTATATATAAATTGAATGTTGTTATTTACTTTTAAGTTTATTTAGTGTTTCTTCAAACTACTCTTTCTTTTTCTGTAGTTAAGTAGTTCTCCACCAACCCTAAAGTATAAATAAATGAGACAAATCACAAATCACAGGAGGAATGCATACACAGCTCTCCCACCTGCCCCTGTTGGGCCTGGTTTCATGGTGGACAATAGCTCCTGTCTTCCTCCTTGGATGCAATAGTTCCTTTGCACTTCAAAGGCAGTTTCAAATGGTTTCACATGGGCTGGCAGGTTATGTATCACTTCTCCCCATAGGACCAAACCTTCAAAAGTTATGGAGAGAAGGTCCACCCGTTGCATCCAAATTATGCCGAAGAGCTGAAGGTGAGGTCTAACCTGAAGTTTGGTAGCACACCACAGGGTCTTCCATCCTGACATCAGAAGGGACTTGCACCCTTCCAGTGCAGAAGGTGCAGATCATTTATAATGTCTATACCACATCGACCACCAAAATACTGTTCTATTCTCCAAAGGTGGTTTTAGACATTTTAAAAGGAAAAAAAAATAAAGAAGTATATATATCTTTTTAATCACTTGGAAGAAGACTCTGAAAAATGGACAAGCGTGAGCAAAGAGCTCTCAAGAGGGGAATCTAAACAAAAATATTCCACTATAAATCAGAAGAAACAAATTGATTTTAAGTACACAAGCATACATGAGTATTCTCCCAACTTCTAGCGTCACCAAATGATGTGATGCCCAAAAAGGAAAAATTCATCATTTAACCACTGAAAAAAATCCCCTACAGTGCTAAACATTCAGATTGTGTTTACGGATTCAGAATACTTCTCTCTGAATATCTGAACTATCCGTCTTTTTTATTGCAAAAATATTTTATTGTAAAAATACGGGTTTGTATAATTAAGAATATTTATTCAAGATGCCACACAAAACATCTACAGAGTTATTTTACCCTTGGCATACCATGCATGCTTTTTACCAAGAATCCTTCAAGGTGAAAACGATGAGATCTAGGGCATAGGTTGCAGTCATCATAACTCTCGCCGAGACGAAGCCTTATTTCTGTGCCTTAAACGTGGGCCATCAGCAGCTGTCTGACCCCTCTGAACCACAGGGTCAAGAGAGGAACATGAGGTTGTGAGAAGGAAAGTTGTTGCCCCCACCCCACTTTACTAGTCCATGTAGCAGCAGTCCTACTAATTGTATAATAAACAGATTATGGATATTAGAGACTAGGCACGCTACTCTTCCCACTCCTGCTAAATTAAAGTGCAGCAGTTCCCAATTTTGAGAAACCGTTTTTTTTCACCCCGTTTCAGGAATATACAGCTAGTGATGTGTCCAGCTCTGACTTTAACAACAGTTGAATAGGACCAGATGGCCTAAATCTGGAATAACTACAGAGAAGCAACTGGGGTCATGAGATTAATTCAAACTGGTGTAGCCTGAGGTAGGATTTTATCCTTCAAATCTAAAGGAGAACTGTAAACCCAGAAAATTTAGCAACACGTTTTCTTCTAATCCTAAGCATGTGGTTTGGTTGCTATGATATTTTAAGTAGTCTTTTTTTTTTTTCAAGATTTGCAGAAAAGGGTGTTAGCAAGATTATAGAAAATTTGGAAGAAAAAAGAATTGCATTTGTTAGGTAGTCTATTCAAATACATCTTTGCCTCAGACTTGGCATCAAAATCACCTAATGGAATGTCGTTCTAGTCTGCAACTTGAGATGTCTGGATGAAGAGCAAATAGCAATGCTTAAAATAAAATTTTGACTCACTCTTATATTAAATATTGTAATAACATTATGTTTTCCAATTGTTATATAAGCTTTTTTTTAAAAAAACATACAGCTTTAATTTATATGTCTAGCAGGCTACTTTTCCATCCTGATCATAGAGAAGAATTTGAAAAGTTTGAATTGAAGAATTATAATGGAGAAAGTAAGGAATTACACCCAAATATTAAGAAAGCAAAATATCTTGACTTCTGATTATAACCCAACTCTGCATTACATAAGTCTTTGGAGTTTGTTTACAAGCTTTCTCATTGAATTTGGTGGGATTATGGATGTGTCCAGTTACTTTATCCCAGTTCAGTTCCTAGTTCCTATTACCAGCTGTCTTGTTAATAGTTAATACTAAGAAAGATTTCTAAGAAGCCAGAAAGAGCTAAATACTGTAAGTTTACTATTTCTGCTAAGTTTAATATGTTGTCTAATATTCATGCATAGGATTAGAAAGCCTCGAAAGAGTGTTTTTAAAAGGCATTGAATATGGTTGGAGAACCTCACTGTTTTTTAAAAATAAATTATAAATAATGCATAATACTCTTTGAACTAAGATAAACATGAACTTTAGTGCTACACACAAAAGTAATATGTTACAAACTTTGTTTGTGTATACATGTCTGTTTCAAAGGGAATTAATAAAGGAATCTTATTTTTCAGCACTTAAGTTAAATAAAATCACTGCAAGTACATGTTGCTTGCTGTACTCCCTTGCCAGACTATCATTTAAAAGAACAATTTTTCAGCTTGACGAACAGTTTGTTTTACTTTTTCAGGATCAGCTTTCACAATGATAACCACAATAAGAAAGGAGTCCCTTAGCCTGCTTAAGGACTAGTAGTCCTGTCCAGTGCATATGCAAATAAGTCCCAAAGGGTTTAGGTAATGAAGTTTCATACTTTTAAATGCCCATTTTCTGCATAATCCTATGGGAAAATTGTTAAATTAAAAAGAAAAAGTTTAGGCTAGTGTGCCTTGTTAAGCAGTTTTTCAAAGTCAACATTATTTTTCTGTAAGATAGTTTTCTTAAAAGTCAAAAGCAATTACAAAAGTTTTGTGGAGAAGCTATTAAATTCCTATTGCAGACACTGGAAAATTATTAATTTCTGAAAGCTTTGAATTGTGCACTAAGACTATGTTCAGTATCTATCTTACCTACATTTTCAGGGATTTAATAAAAGTAGGCTTTTTACAGCTAAATTAAGAGACTAATTAGACATTAGACTCTTCAGCAGTGGCCAGAGAGATAAATAAACCCGCAACACGAAGAGTAATTCTGCCACCTTGTGAAACAGTAGTGTGGCTGCACCCACAGTAGTTTCTGGAAGTATTTCACGCATTCAAACCATCATGTGACATCCCTGAAACCAAATTTACTGTTCCACGATTTTACTTTACCCCTTTCATTATAAGAGGCATTAAAAACAGCTGTTTCTCTATTGGCTTCATAACTTATTTGCTGAAAACTCCATTACAGATTTGAAAACTTTATGGTTTTAGTTGCTGCTTTCCTGCAGTTCACAGCTGGAGTACATAGCTGGTACATATAGCAGCAGTACATATCTGGAGTAAGTAAAAAGAAGGTAGCTCTTAACAGTGTGGTTTTTTTCTGAAAAAGTTTCATCTCTAGCAGAAGCATCAGGCAACTTATATGAACTTCCTTTTCCTGAGAATCTGAAATTGTATAATAAATTAATAAAAATTTTAAAAATGAAATATTCTACAGACATAGGGAGGGGTCTTCCTAAGGCAAAAGTTAAATAGTGTGTTTTATCATTTTATAAATACATCTGCCATAAAAGAAAAAAAAAAGTAGAAAAAGCACTGTTTCCTGAAATAACTGCCATTCGCTGTTAGAGACCATAGAGTAATCTACGGAGAATAGCCAGGACTCCAGCAGTTCTAATGTTTAGCCTGCAGCCTTGGCACGAGATTGCAGAAAGTTTACAGATGCTCTCTCTTACGGCACAAGTTTCAAAGAGATGTCAACATGAGTAAAATTATAAAGAAATCTCAGGAAGGATAAAACAAATACCAACAAACTCTCCTATTGGTGAAAATAAGTCTGCTGGCCTTACTTCCTTTTGAGCTGCCTTGAATATTGCTATCCCAAAGGGCTGTTGTTACGCAAAACTTGGGTTAAAATAAAAAGGCTCTGGATTTCAAAGGTATTCTAGCTAGTTTTTTTACCGCTGAAAATGCCCATATATACTCCCTCTCCCCAATGCCAAAATGCCGGTAAACAGAAGAATTACCCGCTCCATTTAAATGCAAATTAAGAAGAACAGGCATGTGCATGCATGTGTGCCTACATGGAGATGCATTAGTCAGAAGAGAAGGAAAACAAGAAAGAAAAGTAAAATCTGGGGTTTAAAATGCAGGCATGTGGCCAAACCATCTTTGTGTTTTAACTTGGGCAAGGATTTAATAAACAAATAAAATCTTATCCATACAGAAAGAGTGGATTCATGTTTGTTCTTTATATGGTGGTAGAAAAACACAGCTCCACTGGTGCTGTTGGCCTGCCATACTCCCCACTCCCGTATTTTGCTACCTCGCTATACTGTTATAGCACAACTACATGTAGCAACCCCTGCACACTAGAAAATCAGTTCATGACAAATGGCTAGACCAACTCCGATTAGTTTTTGTCTAATTTTTCCTAAGGGAGTCTTGTTTTCCAGGTTATCCCGCCTTTGTTGCAGAGCTGCAGCTAAACTGTGTTAACTAGCATTTTGTTAAACCCTTCTGCATGTAGTTTTGACCGGGGCAGTACTTTGGCTCAGAGTAAACCCATCTGTCTGAACTTCTTTGCTTCAAGGCAGAATGTCTGGGTATTGTTTTAGACAAAACAGACGGTGTCCAGAATTCACAAAGAAGGAAGGAGGTTTATTTAATTTACATATATATATATACACATATAAAAGTGCTTTCCTGTGTGCATTCTGATTTTTCATCTTGCCTGGAGACTTTGAGTAGCTCTTAATCTTTCTGTTCTATACAGCAAAACTGTAATCTCCAATTTGGCTAATTGCTTGCAGGATTAAATCACTAGCAAAAAAAAAAAAAAAAAAAAAAGTTAATATGACGTGTAAGGAACCGGAAAAGAAGGGAGCTGTGAGGATGGACTTACAGAGGTGAAGCAAGGAGGATTGATTGGCACATTAATTGAGGGTGGTCTAAAACCATGTAGGCCTCCTCACATAACCTATTCCATCACTTGCATTATCCGGATTTCTTTCCAGATTTCTGGGATCAGGGCACTTGAGGAGGATAGCCAGGGCACCCAAAGGAAATGTCCTGTCTTTTCCTGGGCTTGGAAAAGTGCCGCTCCTTGTGGCTGTACTAGCAGGTTAGACTTGGATTCCCATCAAAGCTCATGCTTTATATTTTCCCTTCCCCCTCATTTAAAAACATGCCATCGAAGAGTGAAAAGCCCCAGCCAAAATGCAACAAACTTTGTCAGGCTTTGGATAAAGCTCAAAGCATGGTTATGAAGTGCAGTAAGAAAAAAAAATTGCAATTTTGGCAGGAGATGGAAAAGGGAATATTCCCCTTCCTGTTCCTGCAATACTGACTGAGATAGTAAATATCTTCCAAAAATATTCCCTAAAGAAATTTATATAAAAGTTAGAGTCTAAAGTCTATCATCATCTTTATTTTTATTATGCCAATTACTGAAAAATAGAAACCAAGGAATCAAAGTTACCTCAGCCTTGCTTTTTTATATCACTATTTTGGCTTCATTCATTCAGTTAATCTCTGCCTTAAATTTCAAGACTAACACCAGCAACTCTATAGGTATTTTGAACACATTTCACTATTTAGCAGCTAGCTCAGGTTAAAACATCATCCACCAAACAATGCCCTGTCATATGTGACCTTTAGCTGCTGCCACAGTAAGAAAGTATCAGTTGCTCAACATGCTGATCAAATCCATGGCATAGCTAGTAAATATTTTTACTTAGATTAATTGAACATCACATCAAAGTGCCTGCTGCTGCAATCACTTTGAGAGTTGCAGACTTACAGTCTCTGTTCTTCTACTGAGACACTTCAACTGTGCAGTTTGTTTGCTAGATGGACATGGTCTAGAGATAGACATCTCTATTCTGATGTAAAGTTGTTGACCTCAACTCTTCTTACACTCTGTTTCAAACCTTGATTTCTGGATAAGGGAGAGGATTCTTCTTGCAATGTCAGACAAGAAACTATTAAGCAGATATTGTACTGATAAAACATTTGTCATTCTTCCTTAATTATTTAGCTTCACCCTCTTAATCTGTTTCTGGAGGAGTCAAATCCTCACTTTCAATGATTCTTCTCTTCTGGTTTCCAAGTTATATTTGAAATCTTTCTTGCAGTCAAGAACACAGCTTTATTTATAAACACTAGACAACAGATCCAACATAAGGGGAAGGACTGCCACTTCAATGATTTTTTTTTGTGGTGTGTTTGAAGAGAACCTAGATCTGATGCTTGTTTTTGCCAGAGTTGTACATTTGCACAATTGGCAGATTTGAAAAGAAACAGATTTCTTTGAGGAAAAGAAAGAAAATAAAATAAAAGAAACCACAGAAGTGGTTTCTCAAAGAAACAATGCCAATCAGGACTAAGAGAATGGACTATCCCAATGCATTTCCCATTGTGTGCAATAACAGACCAACTTGATTTAACTGCACATTCCTTATTGGCCTGAAATAGGAGAAAGAAGCATGCAGAAAGTGCAAAATACGTCAAACTACTCAAGATAGGGATAGAAATACATCACAAGGAGTCAGAGATGAAAAAAAGATAAAAGATAATAATTATCAGAAGAAAGAACTCACTCTGCAAGCACCTGTAGAGAATCAGAAAAATATGTCTGCTTTCTTTCCTTTAAAATGCCTTTATATCAAAATGTCTTCTTATTTATAATTCACTCTGAAAAGACCAGTTGTGAAGGGTTGGCTAGTACAAGGTCCATCATCAAAGGCACAAACTATCAGCTTACAATATGGGAAGAACATACCAAAAGGTAGCCCATGGAATATGGGCTGGAAGTTAGCTATTGCTGAAGTTGCTTGAAACTGCAAAGCTTCATCTTAGGATATCTGGAGAGCAATCTTGACACCAGGAGTTGCCTGAGAGATCATAAAAGACAAAAGAATGGAAGAGAACAATTCTAATATCTACATTTAAAAACAGAAAGGTAGGAGGAGTTGTGGAGCCAATTGCTTAACTTCAGCTTCTAGCCAAAATAAGCTAAGTTGGCTTGGAGATATCAGAGTAGAAATCTCTTGAGAAGGCAGGGCTTTGTAGGAACCTGTGCTTGGTCCATTTCTGTTTTTTTTTATTTAACTGTAAAGAGGAGGATGTATGCTGAATCAGCAAAAAATAGGGTTTATTCTGAACCAGTTAACATTTTTCAAAGTCTGCAGTAGATTTTTTCCATTTTAGAAACCTTTCATCTTTGACAAAGACTTCATGGGAGCTCCTGGGGAGAACAGGACTCAAGGGACCTCAGTTCTGCTGTGCACCTCTGCACCACTTGCACTGTCTCTTAAGTCTGGATGTGCTTTTTCCAAAAGACTTCTGCTTATATTTCTGTACAGGAGCCCTAAAGACCTGCCAGAGCAAGGGATTTGCTACCACACTCTGAATCACACAACTCACTCAGCCTGTGTGCTAAAATGTGTGCATGTTCATTTCTAGCAAGCACTTGCTGTTATGTAGATAGAAATTAATGCTTTCCAAAAAGAGATCTTCGTCATCTGTCATTCCCTTACCTAGGTCACAATCACAGTGCCTGAAGTAATATATTTTAATGGCCATTTCCAAAAGCAAAGCCATAAGTTTTTTTTTGTTTTGTTTTTATTTTAGCTGTATGTATAGTGTCTCTGGACAAAAATGAATTAATGTATGTTTGTAAATTTTGTTAAAAGCAATTCTGCTAGGGTGTATTTCCAACAAAAAAAAAGGATTTAGTTCACAATAAAAAGGCTGAATTATTTGAGTGTTTTTCATCCAAATGAAAGGAAGATACAATCAAAGATGAGCCCTCTAAATTTACAAATTTAGTACCTCCTCCCAATTCTTCTATTCATACATTCAAAAAAAGTGTCAACTTAAGCTTGAGGAAAATCTTAAGGATTTAAGAAACTTTAAGAAATTGTATGATGCAAGAGAAATTGCGTATGTCCCCTGGTTTGCTGCCAGTATTTTTATCTTCAGCAGCTTACTTACTATCATATAAGAATTCTAGCTATGAGGGAAGGGGGAGAGACTATACTGATTGGAAAGCAAAATTATGTAAATGGTACTTCACCAAAAATGTTCTTTTCAGTAGCAGACCCTATTACTTTGTTTGTTTTGTTAATTTTCTTCTGTAAGAAAAATGAGGATGTAACTTAGAGCCCAGTCCTGCAATTATAACACATAGTGGCTAACAGTCAAACATTTCCTAAAACTGGCCTATATATTCTTCAGATTTTTTTTCCTTTAAATGGAAAGCTGAAGGCCATGGAAAGCAGACCTAATCTGTAAGGCAGAACAGTCTGCCCTGACGTGCTGAATAAATGGGAACATGTAAGGTTTTTTTTTTTTTTTTTATATATTTCACTCAGATAAACATGACCTTGTTCATATTTAGATAGAAACATTGTGTTGAATTAGTCAGAATTCCTTAGTTTTCTTTTTATGGAATGGGTAGGAAGGTTTGTTTTGTAACATTACTGCATGCATGAAACAGTATGTGCAGAACCAGTCAAAATTATTCACCTTTTTAGAGAGTGAGGAAAAAATGGAGTGGCGGAAGGATCCCCTCTAAAACCACATATTCCTTTCCTATCAGTAGCACAGTGATAATTAAGGCAGCATCTCTGTGCGAGAGATCCTGTACTTGGTAGCTCATGCAGGTCTGGGTCTCCGAGGTAGTCCCTGCCACTTATTCCCACGGGGCCAAAGCCCAGCTCCTGCCTTGGCAGAGCAGCCCCAACCTGCTGCTTACCAGGACATGCTCAGCCACATCTTGGCTCCAACATGCTCATTTTTCAGCTTCTGTTTGTTTTCGTCAGTCTACACTCATTTATTTGGGAGCCTCTGTAAAGGTACAGTGGCCACTTTTTAATTTCTCTGCCCCCAACGCAGAGCTGTAGATTGCTTTCATGTAGCTCCTTGTTGCTACCTGCCAATGCTTCTCCCTGCATCTGAATAGTCTGGATGGAAGAGATATGTCCAAGTAAGCTGCAAAAATACACCGAAGGATTTTGGAGCTCTCCAAGCTCACATACTGCCAGCTGGTGGCATAAATGCAAACTGGCTTAAGGCAGAAGCCAACTGCAGCTGTAGCTGGCTCAAGAAACTTGAATGTTGGCTTGTAACTAAATCCACCGTTGGCATTTTCAATTATAACCAGGGCAGGTCAGTAATGGTGAAGCTCAATTAGTACTAGAGAGGGAACTTTAGAAGAATCCTGTAACTATACTGTAAAAGGATGATTTGTTTGAAAAAGATCTTGTCCAAGTTAGGATGAACTATTCTTCTCTGAACATAAAGAAAGAAATCAACAACAACAAACACAAAAACACTTGAATCCTGAAGTAGAAGCGTAAGCCCTAAGAGAGGGAGAAATCCGAAGGAAGGCATGGGGAGATTTCTAGAATTCAATATCAGTCAATTAAGCTTACTACATCACACTATTGTAATTAAAGACAATGATTAGTCTATATAAAAACTGCATTCATCATCATTTGATCAACAGCTTTCTCTGATGGGTGCTGCTGCTATGATTTACAATATTTTATTCTCCAATACTTAGTATGCACATCTTCGTATTATATTTGAAGACTAGATATAAAAGTAATTTTGTATACTCAGAACAACTCCTGATAATTCAAGGTTTTTCTTGCCTTATGTGCCTTACTAGCACTGACGTGCTAGTAATGGCTCTTGTTAAGCAAATGAGGAGCAAGGAAGGGGAGCTGCCTTCACCGCTTCTGACTGAGCCATCACCACTATACTTAGTTGTAGCTGAACCAAGGTGAGTAGAAAATAATCCTGTTGTAACAGGATACTTTGCTCCAAACAGAGGTGATTTTTTGGAAAGCAGAGTGGCATTGTGAAAACACTTACCAGCCCAGTATCTTGTCCTATGGACAAAGACCCAGCAGTGGGAAACCATGCGACCAAGGTCATGCAGATAAACAACATAGCCAGGGGTAACATTTAGTGGGGTTCACTGAGTCAATCCTATCATCACAAGGGTTAATTTGTCTTTGTCAATAAAACTCTGCTGTAACAGATTGGTTGAAGCCTAATTTTTAGTATACACGAGGAAATAAATTTAGGAATTTATTGATTATTAATTTAATAATTTTATAAATTAATTAGTTAGCTTAATAAAAAAAAATCCTCATGTGAAGCTTTTAGTTCCACCATGAATCCTGTCTTCCCCTGTTGGTTTGTTATATATTTCAACAATTTTTTTGGCACCAGGAAAATTCAATGCTGTAAACTTTATTTTTTTCTCATTTGTTTTCTATTGTCTAGGGATTTGCCAATTTGCCAGTTTATGCGCTGACATCCAAGAAATATCCTCACTCCAGTTTTTGTGACAGCTCGTTCTTCACTAGCTTTGAGCTTTGTGTGCCCTCATATATCAGGTCTACGAACTTCTAACCCTGTATATGCTTACTCATATACTCAGAGCTACAGTTGCATGATTTCATTCAGTCCTAAATGCCCTGTTTGGGGGTCAATTCTCATTCTAACACTGGCTCGCTTTTTTTCTGTCACATTTCAGCTGGCAACTAGGGCTCATTTAATATCATGGTTTTCTCTCTATCCTAAGCTGATTTTAACAAAAGAGATAGTTTCATCTTCTCTCCTTTTTTACTTTTTTTTTTTTTTTTTAAATCATTTGATTTAGAAGCTCTCATTTCTATTATGCTATATGATAAGGTAATGATAAGGAACCTCAGGTGTTTTTATGGGACAGATGGGAGATGAGAAATATGAAAATCTGTCAGATTGTTTCAGAGCAAAACAGAATTTTACAATTCCTGATTTCCATTTGCAGTCCTGCTACTTTAATTCCTCAGAGAGCTCACAGAAATGGTTTTCAGTAGAAACCGGAATTTGCCAGAGTTAGTCTTAAAAACAGCCAAAAGAAAAGGAAAAAAAAAAAGAAGAAGAAAAAGAAAGAAAAAAAGGAAAAGGAAAAGAGAAAAACAAAAAAAAAAGAGAAAAAGCCATCATCTTCAGCTTCTCACTGAGGAACAAGCCTATTTGCATTATCCCAAGTAGTAGTATCCTGACAACTGGTTCAGCAGAATTCTCATTCAGCTGTGGTAGCACATATAACATTATTCATTAAAAAGAAAAGCAACTAGTGCAAATGTACAGATTGAAGGCCTGTGTTTAAGTCTACCTCCATATGGCCCACAATCAATTCAGCCGCACTTTTGCCAGTCATATACAGAATATTATTCAGCCACAGCTCCTTTGCCTAAAAAGCTTGTATGCTGCTATGCATATTAAGCATTTTCAATAGAATATTGTGCTTGCAGCTCAGAAAAGCAAGTGCAGACAGCAGAAATCAGTCTAGACACACACACAAAAAGGCTATCTTCCACAACTAAGCCATTTTTTATTATCTTCAGCTTGGGCCATCTTCGCCTCCTTTTCTTCTGAAGGGGCACAAAGTTAGAACAGATTAAACCTAACAAGCAAAGACAAAACATTGCTTTAGGATGCATATTTGCATATCTTTTTCAATATTCAGCTGCACTTAGAAAATGACACTTTAAAGACTGAAAATTTGCTTTATATACCTCACATCCACAGGCATTTATCACAGAAGTCCATCAAAGTGGAAGCAAATATACCAAACACCTAACAGATTTGTGCTGTATGTGGTATAGTAACGGTGTTCTATAATGAAGCCTCCTTCCCCCTTACCTTCACAGTGCTTCCTCCAACATGACTAATTTCACAAAAAGTAGCAAGGAACCTCCCAGATGAACCTGCTTCAAGCTACAAGAGTTCCAATTCATTGCGGCGGCTGCAGCAAATTGATGGTTGAGATGGAAGGGGCCTTTTGGAGCTTTTCCAAGAGGAGCACAATCAGCATCCAGAAACTCCCAGGGAGAAGCGAGCCCTCTTCAAGGACATTGGTTAAGACACTGAGATGTTTGGAACGAACTATCTGTGAAACTAAGTATGTGGGTGAAAGGAGTTTCATCTCAGGATTTAGATCTTCTCCTGAAACGCTAGTGTATCATACTGGCATTAACCAGTTATTTTCTTCTCTCATAATAACACAAAAACTGTTTGCTGTCTTCTTTCATGCCTTGAAAAAAATGTCCACGTAACAACTGTCTTACTGCTAGGTAGCCTTAAAAGATCTTAATATATCACAAGGGAGGCAATTCGCATTTTATTTCCCATAGCCACATGAATTATGTGAGGGTGTGGGGGCAAAACAAAGCAAAAAAAACAAACATCATCATCTATAATATATTGTGATTCTTGAAGGACTCATCGTCTTCTGGACCACTCTGAAGTGTGTTCAACTTTGAAGATCCACAAAATTGCCCTCTACAACAAGAAACTCAAGCAAAATCATCTGTTAGAAAGTTGTGCAGCTGTCAGGGCACACACCACCGCTGCCCAGACCAGCTGCTTCCTGGAGCAACTGAAGTAGGTGTAATACCTTTGAGGGGATTTGAGCAGAAGTTCTTTATCCTTAACGATCTACCCCCAGAGTCCACTGCACTTCAAACTTGAACCACATCTATACTTCTGCAACTTTTCTTGCGTTCTGTTTGTCTTTGGGAATTAGCCATTGAGGGCACGTTTAGGTTCTGCAATATTTCTGTTTACATAGCTTCAAGCGTCATTCATTAATACAGGCAAATGTGAAGATGCTGAACACCTGCAAACTAGATAGTGAGCTGCCTTCCAGACTTAGCTTAGTTTATGATTTGAGCCTGCAGCCCATTCTGTGCCAAAGCATCTATTACCTAATTGTCAGTACAGGGATTTGGAGTCACCTTCCTGATCTTTCTGTGATAGAGACAGAAATAGATCCACCCAGGTTCTGTTCTTAAGCACTCAAATCAGTGCTTATGAAGCCCTCACATCATTGCGCACAGCTCACATGACTGCATTTTCTTTTTTTTAAATTTCACCCAACGTTACCTATATCAAAATGAAGAGTTTCTCTTTCCTTCTCCTTTTCATATTTTGAAACTTACCTTCTCTAGTGAGCATGTTGCCAGAGAAGAGAAAACAAAAGCTGAAGCTAGAAACTGTGGAAACACATGCTGTACGAAGCTAACCAGCAATGTAAGACTCTTTTTGCAGATAAACTCTTATCCTTCACTATGGTAGAAAAATAGCTGGAATTTTCCAAAAATAGTGCCTGCTGGAACTTTGCCACCAAGCAGGAACCAGTGTGCCACATCTTCAGAAACTAAAAGTAAATAAAATGAGAGCTCAGTTGTATATTTATTTCATGTAATTCAGATGGAGAGTTGTTTTTTTTGCTTGTTTTTGTTATTGTTGTTTTTTGGGGGTTTTTTTGTTTGTTTTTTTTTGGCGGGAGGGCATGGGGGAAGAAGAAAGAGAGGAAGAGGAAGGTTGGAAGTGTCCTGGAAATCCTGGAAATTTTGCAAGATATTGAGCAATCTGGGAAGATCCACTGTACTAAAAAAACAATAAAAGAAAAATCTGATTCTTAGAAAGTTCCATAAGATAATCCATATTTGTTGGAAGTTAATGTTACTAAAATCACTTGGGAAAGACACTGCCAGTGCGATTAGAAGTTAGCAGCACCTGAGCAAACAAAAGCTTCTGTATGTTTTTTTTTTCTTCTATAATTGTGATGGAACTCAGCTTGCAAAAATAAATATCTGGCTCTATATTTGCATGTTGCTGTGCAACAAAACAACTGTGGTCCGATATCAAAGATCCGATATAAAATGCATAACAATCTTGTTATTCCATACTTTCTGTTTAAAACTACCATTTCATTTTCATTATTCTAATGTGAAACCTAAAAGACTGTAGCGGGTTAATAGCATATGAGTGTCAACTCAGGCCAGGTTCACTGCCATTGATGAGCTTTCTGGGAAAGTGAAGTTAGGCTGATTTCTCTGTTGCTTTTGATATCGTCTTGTGCATTTTAGCCTGTGGAAAGGGAAAATAGGTGTAGCCACATGGAAATTTCTAAGCAACTCTTGCTTTGTTCCATGCAGTCGTATAAGCGCTAAATGGCATCTGCTTAAAAGAAAGTCTCTATGTCTGGAAGAAACACCTGTTAAAATGTGTTATAAATATGAACTCACCTGGGAAAAGAGCAGGAAAAGATGTTATATGATTATGGAAGCTGTCTCCTGTTTTCTGCAGCCCGCGGCCATACTGCCAATGTTCTGTGAGGTGCTGCAGCCACCTGATGTCCAGCCAAGCGCAGCAGCAGGGATGCCATGCTTTTTACATGGGCTTTCCTTGCCCATGTTAATAGAGGTATTACAGCCCCTTAGTTTCTAGCACTTTTAAGCACCCTACAAACACACTAAATCCTCCTTTTTTTTTCCCCAACTGTATTTCCACAAGGCCATGAGCAATCTGGCCACCAGTTTGGAGGACGGTTCACTTTGTGAGATTACATCTCCAAGCTGTTTTGTTAATGGAATGAGCTTTAATCTCGCTAATGTCTCATGTCAGTGCTAAATATTGTCTTATAGCTCCTTTAGAGTCTTCAAACCTGCTTTGTGTCTATTTAAAATAGTCTTAACACAATATTTTAAAACACAAGCATCCTACTTTTTGCATTCCTCATCAAAGTTTGCCCCCATAGTGATGTAAGCCTCAGGTGATACCCAGAAGGCTAGTAATTCTCACTTGTGATCAGCAAAAATGCAACAATGCTTCAGTTTTTCTCTCTGTAATGTTCTGGCACTGTAAAACTAATCTGCTCAACAAAGAACCTGGAAGAAAGTTGGATAAGACCACCAAGAAATGTGGCCTCTTCACAACTGAAGAAGAACGTCCCATCTCCACGCTGACTCTAGGAAGACAAGCATTTCCCTATAGCACCTAGATTTGCCAAAAAGCAACACATATGCAGTGTTTTAAACACCATTATTTTGATCAAGCCAGGTGCCCTGTTTCCCTACCCTTCACCAATGGCCGCTGCTGCCATCAGTGTGTGGGAAGAAGCTAAGGTATGGAACAGAGAAAGAGAGGACACCATTCCTCCTCTTGAGAGAAGGTAGAGTATAGGAGAAGACTGAAAAATGCAATAGCAGGTAATGTTATATTACAGTATTAATATATTAATGTAGTAAGGGGTGACTCAATAACATATA
The DNA here is from genome assembly GCA_013389825.1 of Crypturellus undulatus. Classification (NCBI taxonomy): domain Eukaryota; kingdom Metazoa; phylum Chordata; class Aves; order Tinamiformes; family Tinamidae; genus Crypturellus; species Crypturellus undulatus. The sequence continues at coordinate 407,785 of VWPW01026039.1, read as the reverse complement.
TTGGATGTACATTCATATGTATGTTTTTACTAGCTATTAAGTAGAATATGAGACTCTAAGTAAGAGAGTTTGCTGGAAGCTGAGTTGCTTACTATTGGAATCAAAAATGTATAGCCATGCCGACATATGTTCCTGTTCTGATCCAAACTGAACTACTTGCTTATTTTTAAACACTTGCTTAAATCCCATTGAAGTGGAATAAATTTACCCATAAATGGTCTTTTATCTATCTAGAACAAACTCCTGAATTTAGATCTTAAGAGTTTACTGACTATGGAAAATAATGTTTTATGTCCAGTTTGAATACCATTACCTACCAGAGCTTCACCTTTCTACCTTCAAAAGCAATTTTGTAATACCATAAAAGTGCAATCTTCCAAGCACCAGTCCTCATCCAGGAGTTACATTTTTTTTTCATCATTCGTCTGTCAAAGATAATTTAAAAAGTCAAGCAGTAAAGCAGCATGACAAACCAGTCTTGCCAACCACAAGATAAAATTGCTCGTACACAACATGTCTCACAATGTTTCATCCAGTGGTTGAAGAAGTTGTTTTTCCTCACTTGTCCTTAGAGGAAGCAAATTGTTTGAAGTGTTCTCACACTCCGCCCACGTTGCAAAGTGCTCTTTTGCCATCTCTGGAGCTATTCCCCCCGACCAAAAGTATTCAACTCCCGATTATTTTCTCAAACCCTAGAAAACAAGTTGCACCCGGGCAGACCCCTAGGACTGCTCCTTTGCATGTGCAGCAGTGGGCTGCTGCCGACAGGAGTTGCAGGTGGTCCCACGAAACGGCGGGACTGACCTTTTGCCTTTTTGCCCTCTTTTTCTGTTGTTTGTTTGCTCTTTTTTTTTTGCGAGCTGTGCGCGCCCGGAGGGAGCACGGGCCGCGCTTTGCCGCCAGGTGGCAGCAAAGGAGCCCTCATGAGCAAAGACGCAACGGGAACGTCCAAATAAAAAAGTAATAATTTTATATGTTTTATATATATATAAATGTATATAAAATAAAATAGTTAAAATTAAATATGCGTGTATATATATATACCCCCAAAATCAAATGGCAGAAAACCCACCAAAACATGCCTGTTTTTTTGCCTTTGCTGTCTCCCCGCTAGATGACAGCAGCGCAACTGGGCTGAAACAGTCAGTAATGGATTTATGGAGAAAACGATTTTAGCCCCGCTGCTAAACCCTCGGAGAGCAATGCAGTTAAGAAACTCTCATTATTGGCCATTTTCCTGGAAATTACAGTGCTCTTTGCTTTTAGGCTTCCCGCCTACAGGCCTCAATGATTTACAAAAATACATTTCTGCATTGTATGCGATGCACTTAAAGCAAATGTACTCAGACTGGGAAAAAAAAAAACAGTTAAGTATTGTTGCATATTATTGCTTTAATGCTTTAATGTGAATAATTACTTTGTAATGTCAGCTATTAGTCTTGTAAAATGCTTCTAAGCTTTTACTCCCATAAGCTGGTTGCATCTGATCATCCGGACAAAAAGCCTCTCTACATTAAAAACTACAGCAAGCCAGCAGACTGAGTTCCCTAGTATATTTACAGCACCATTCAATTTTATAATACCTGTACTAATTTTATGCCAATGGCTTTTTATTAAAATGCAGCTACACTTTTGCTATAGCCTGGGCTGCAAATTAAAGCAACGTATTATTTTAACCTGGGTCTTCAAAGAAGTTATGGTACATACTGCAGCATATAAAGTAGTTTAGTTTGATGGCACAAACTAGACTCAAGCTTGGACCAGGAGAGGAAGCGGGGAATTAAATACACTTACCTTCCTGTTTCCCCATAATTGAAGATGAAACCACCCCAAATGAAGTCAATGCACCAAACCCTGCAGGGTATAAATAGAGCATGTCCAGTATTCAGAGGGGGCAATATACACTTGTCCACCTTTATCCTATTCCTGGCTTATTTCAAAGCACTTTCTTTATGAAGAGAGGCAGTAGTGATATATAAACCAGCTGCCCAGGTTACATGCCCCCATGGGTTTCACTTGTGCAAGTGAGGGCAATCCCCAGCTCTGCAGCAGTGTGGCCATTTTTCAGACGTAGAGGTGTGAGGGGTCTGCGGCACACAGAGAGCTTTGTGGAGACAAAAGGAACAATTCAAGCACTTTTTTTGGTTTGTTATTAAATTTCTTTGCCATTTCATCTCTTATTTTCAATCTCCTATTTATTCTGAGGTGCATCAACTTAATTGTCTGACTGTCATCATTAATTTTTGTTCCTTTCCTTTACAAATGACCTTTATCTTGGCTGTATCACATAATCTTTAATCTTTTCACTGTATACTCTAATTCCAATTTATACTTTAGTACAAATTCTGCTCCATTTTTTGAGGAGGCTTGTTAATACTTATACTCTCTCTTTTGGGGTGACAGAGTTGCTACATGTTCAGTGAATATGACACAGGGGTAAAAAAACTTTGCCTCAGATGATTATTTTGATGACAGTTCAAAGACTTCAAGATATTTTTTCTTTTTCTTTTACTCATCTGACAAATCATAAGGAAACATTTATGCATTTAAGGTAGCATTTTGGTAAGTGCTAAGTTGCCGCAGCAATGCATCCAGTCACTAGTAATGTACAAGTTTTGGTTGAGAAATCTTTGGGATATCTTGAATGCTACTTTGTCCTATTTTGCTATATTCAAATCATAGTTAGCATAGAAAGGTGAAGATTGTAGTGTGCATTTACTAGAACAAATAGTCAAATATTTGCTTATACTGACCATATGCACCATACTAAAGATTGTATCTGGCCCAAATCACTATTCAAAGAAATAAGGCATTATGAAAAGTAGCTTATTTATAGTTTTCTTTTTAATTATACCCATAAAGCAAGTTCTGTGGTGCTCAGAGTATTTCTTGTTTCAGGATCAATTCTGTATGCTGCACAGGAACATTATAATATAGGGATGTCAAACGAGTTGTATTTGTGACAAAAATTTTGGAATTCAAATAAAAGAAGGGAGGGGAATAGCTTAATAAAAATTATTTATTGAAAAAGTCCCATCAACAGTATTTGGCTGCATTAAGTAAGTATAATGCTGAGGGTGAGTATGATAATCAGGATGCAAACAGCTAGCACAGTGAGCAGGATGATTCGGCAGCATTTGGAATATTTTTTTTCTCTCTCTTTTTTTTTTATCAAGGTATCATACCCAGGAGTATAAATATCCCCCATCCAGAACTGTAGATCGTTAGGATTTTCCTAAAAGAAAAATCAGAAGATGAACTCAGTTCCTCTGTCTTGAACATAAAACCATTAGGACATAGCTAGAGTATTCTGGCTATCATCAGATTCTGATTAATGAATTTAAGGCATCATAACATAAATGCAAGAGACTTTCACTTGAACATAGGTTGCACTACTTGCCAGATGCTGCAAATGTTGTTCTACTGGGGAAAATTAAAACCATATAATTTTTTAGTCAGGAACCAAATGTAAGACACTAGCCATTGTAAAGTGATTAAAAGACCTGAAGGAACCACTTCAAAGAAAAGATGCTAATATACACATGCCAATAGAAGTCACTTTCCAAAAAAAAGGAACAATTAAAAAACAAAAAAAGAAAAGAAAAGATAACCATAAAAGGGTCAACCCACACGCAGGAAGGACTCTGCATTGTGTGAGTAAGGCGTAAGGCTGAGGAAATACATGTAAACTGATAAACAGAAGGATGTCATTTAAATGAATATTTATGTGACCGTCCAGTGTATCAGTTCCTCATTGCTAGGTCTCCCCACTATTTTTCTCCTGTGAGATAAAAACTGTGCAGTCCCCATTTATAGGGGGGGAAATAAGCTACGGGCTGTAGTGACAGAAGGCTTTCTCTAGTCACAGAGGTCATCTTCAGCCAAATTGAAACCATGGGTCTCTAATCAGATGTAGGCTCCGTTTTATGGTGAGGGTCCCGCAGGTGTCACGTGTGTGCAGGAAGCCACGTCCATCCTCACTTCTGGAAGCCACCAGGAGCGAGCAGAACATGCTGCCTCGCTACTGGTGCATACGTGTCGTCACGCGTTGCTCCCAGGCACGTGAGCAGAACCTTACCTTGATGTGGCTGGCCAAGTTGGAGTGCAGTGAATGCCTGTCGAAGTCTTGTGCGGTCCAGGAAGGAGTCTTTTTCTTCTCTTCCCAGTCACGCTCCACATAGATATCGCTGTACAAGGGGTTCCTTTTGATGGTGGATTTTAGGGTGATGGGTGTAATGTGTTTCCCAAGTGCTTTATCTATCATTTCTTGGCTGGTTCCACTCAGTTCTAAGCCAGGCAGCTCTGTGACATTTCTCTTTTCTCTCTGTAAGAAACAAGTTAGAACAGAAGGTGGCTTTCTTCTTCATTTGGATATGACATTGGCCCCATTCCCGGGTTATCATATGTAACAGAGTAGAAGCATTTTTAAAATTACACATGGACCAATTTTTCTTGTCCTGGGAAACATCTACAGTGAAATAAGCGGGCCTGACTCTTCGCTTTGTGTAGATTTCTTCCTTCTGTGGAAAGCAAATGGGTACAATATGAGGGTCAAACTTCTCTGCTAACACAAACTGGCACGATGATGCTTGCAGGAGGAAGAGCCATACAGTAGATGAAGGAGCACCCCAGTGAGGCTTGCAGTTCTGAGGAAACCCAGGGGAGTGCAATGCAGAAGCAGAGTAGTGAGCACGAAGCTGAGCAGAGGTGCAAGGGTTGTAGGATCTGGCTTTCTTGGAGATGCACCTCAGAGAGCAGGGGTATGACATGCCACGGGGTGGCTGAGGTAGCACGGCAAGAGAGAGAGGCTGCTGCAAGTTGGGAGTGAACTTCTGCTTCCAGTGGGAGCTGGCTGCGAAGTAACTTCATCACCCACCTCGTGCCTCAGTGCCCTTGCACATACATAGACACGTGCGAGTCAGTCTGGGGCAGGCAGGCATAGAAATGGAGTGGAAGGGCTGGTTTCCTTGAAAATGGAAAGATGCGGAAGAGAAAACAACAACCTAAGCAGCCCTGAGAGGTAGCATCATGCTGGCATCATTCTTATCACCAAATGGTGCACAAGTGACAAGGTATGTTTCCCATCAAGAATTATCATTAGTAGGTAGGTGGATCCTCAGTGCCCTACCAGTTCCTCTGTTAGTTCATGATTTCCATATGTCATTCCTAAACCTTGACATAGTCCCTGACAATATTACTCTTTGCATTGCAGTTGGAGCTGGCACTGAAGCTCACTGGATTCTCCTGGCCAGATTTCAGCTGAGCTGGTGTTTTTAACTGTCATTTCTTTCTGACTGCGTTTTTTTATTATTATTTATTTCTCATTTAAAATTTGTCAAAGACTTTAATAATGCTTCCCTCAGGCTTGCTATATAGTTCAACTTGGAGAACATTTTGCTGAAGAAGGCAAACTGTCTCACCAGGGGATGTTCAGTCTCCTTAGGCTAAAATGTTGTGAAAAGAATGTGACTTGACAGTAATTTTTAAAGCTGTTTTAAATTAAAAAAAAAAAAAAAGCAAAAGCCAAAACTGAGTATAAAAGGCATGATGCAAAATTTGTTCATAGAAGAGCAATTCGTGGCAATTTTTTTTGCTTTGCCTGAGGAATACCTTCCCTCTCGTGGGCAACGAGGCATGGGAACAGGAGAATGTGGTACCCCAGAGGAAAACCAGCAAGAAAATATGGTGGGAGGAGTGATGTGACTTCACCATAAAGCTGGAAATTAGGGCAGGAGAAGGCTTTGGAGGGCTGACATAGAAGTGCCAAGATAATGAGGAGAATATGCTTCAGTGCTGCTGAATGTTCAGTGGTGACACTTTTGCAGTAGCTACATCTTAGAGAGTGGTTATGAAAAAAGGAAAAGGGAAGTTTGAAAATCAAACAAACAATACAAGATTTAGGTCCAACAAATGACACAGAGAAGCAGAATACATGAAACATATGTATTTACACAAAAAACAGAGAAAGAGAAGAGGATTAGAGCATAAAAATATACTTGCATGTGTTAATTCAAGGTGAAAACTGTACATTTCTCCTATTAATATCTGCAAGATTTTTCAGCACCATTTTAACAGATTTCTGTTCCTTAATTCTGATTCAGGAGAATAAATGTTTAAAGAAAGGAGGAAGTATTGTAAACCACGGCATCTGTGTACATTACACAACTTATATTTACCATGTCTGGGAGCAAACTTGAGTCAGTGCGGAACGGTCCTGCTCTAAATCCAGCATTAAAACATGTAGCTTGTGTCACCCTTTGCTAAAATGGGGCAGAGAATATCTCATCCTGAAAGCAAGAATGATTATGAACAAAATGAGAAACTGTAGTTGGAATTGCATTGAGGAAATATCCGCAGCCATGCTAACATCCTATCAAACTCGGGATAAACAAGGCAAGCCATCCACCCATCTGGATCCCACGAGAAGGGTTCAATCAGAAACCTCAATGTCCAGCAGATTGGACAGTGTAATACAGTGGACAAAGAGGGATCCTGGGGACCCTTAGAAACGCAGCTGCATCAGAATTCACGACCCATCAGGTAGAAGCTGTTTGTGCTGCTGTGCCTGCAAGCCAGGCCACCAGATACTGCAGGAATTGTTTTGCAACAACTCCTGAAACCAAATAAAAGTGAGTGATTACTGTATTAGCAAGTAATTTGGGGAGGATTGCAAACTTCTGTTGTGCAAACCAGGTTGATGCTCCTCGAATAGTGCTCCCAGCATGGCAAAAGACATTTTCCTTTTACAAAGACCTGTTCCTAAGAGGGGCAAAAGGTCTGATGGACAAAAGGCATCTAGGTGATGACATAAATCAATCCCTGTAGTATCTGTAACAACTGCATAGGTATTGCAATACATCCATTCAGTAAATAAAATTTATTTATCAGAATATATAACTACTAAATCTTTCAAATTTCCTTTCTGTATTTTCCATTCATCTGATCTAATAGAGGGTGCAGGGAAAAGTGGTCAATAAGACTCCCCATGACTAGGCAAGCAAATGTGAAAACCAGCGGGGCAGATAGCCCACTTCTAGGACTCTTCCTGCCCATGAACACAAGGCTTCTTATCAAAAAAAGGAAATAAAAAGTATCAGATGTGCTTTGCAGGGATGTGAAGCAAGATCATATACCAATAGTCCCATACACTGGGAGCCAACCTGACATGAGGAGGAGATCAGAAGATGGTTGTAGAAAAGGAACCCTAAATGCTAGCACTCAGACTAAAAAGAGGCCTTCATCCTGATTGCGTTTGTTACAGAGTGCCTGGAGTACTTTTGTCCTAGTAAGTAACTATTTACTTGAAAGAAGCTGTTTTGTCCATTGTTCTTTGCAGAGATCCGCAGGGTTGTGAGCATGTTACATAAAAACTGCTGTACAGAGTCAGCCCAAAGCTGCTGCCAACCTTGCAGCTGGTGTCTGGCCGTGGCCAGTTGCAAATGTCTAGGGAAGGCGAAGGGAACAGGAGAAGTATGTAATGCTTGTCTGAGCCAAGGGACAAGCAAGTGACTGTAACCCCAGGACATAGCTAAGAGGTGAAAATCTTGTCTTGCCAACTCCAAACACACGCAAAGGATGACCTGAGAGAAAAGCTAAGACGACAGGGTTATTTAGCGTGGCCATTACAATGTGTGCAGTGGCAAAATTTGCAGAGGGTTGTGAATTTCTTAAACGCCATCAGCAGTGGGGCAGCACAGCATTCAAAAGCAAAATGCTCTTCAGAAGAAAGAGAGAAAGCTGGAGGATATAGGCAGGAAAGAATGCCTGGGAATTGCAGTGACTGGCCAGATAGTCGAAAAGACATCGATGCAGCTCGGCTCACAGCAGTGGAAAAAGCCAAATAAATTGGGTGTATTCTTGCATTTGAAAACTCAGTGTGGGGCAGAGAGTCCAACAGGACTGAGAGCTTTTGGTGTCCAGAAAGCTGCCAGCAGCTAGCTCTGCTCAGAAGAACCAGCCTGTGCTTTTCATGCTGCTGCTCATGAGGGAGGGCTGAGATTCCTGAACTGTTTTATGGACTGTTGCATTAAAGTACATGATGAAAATACTAACTGGGAAAACACAGGCCCAGAAGAGGAGAGGCAAGGCAAAGAGGATGAGCAACAGCTTTTGTCTGTTAGAAATACAAATTCCTTGTATACAAAAAATGCCTTTTTATAGCAGAAATAAATCAAAATGCTTATAGGTAGAGGGAACACTCCAGAGCACTTAGGGGCACCTCAGTTTGCAGTGTGTCCTGATAAAGGGCTGGAAGGAGTGCCAAGAAACAAGAGCTTCTTGAATGGCTTCCTGGGCAGGGGCTTGCTGTCCAGCTTTGATGTCTCCACACACATGGATGGCCACCCTTGAGCGAGGAGCTGCCGGGCGGGAGCACTCGGAAACCGTCTCGTGGCGCGGAGGGAGCTGCGGGACGGGGCCTGCTGGGGTGGCCGCCCCTCACGGAGCCCCATGGACGGATGTGCTTCCCCGCGCTGGGACGGGAAGCGGAGACGGCAGCTGGCGCTCCCGCCAGGGTGGGGAATGGCCCCCGGCTCCCAGGGCGTCTGGAAAGGGGGAATGAGGAAGCAGAGCCGGCGGGGTGCGAGCTGATGCAGCTGGGCTGCTGCGGAGCCCAGCTAAGTATCCCCAGGGCCTCTTCTGTGCTGCGCCGACACATCTATTTATTTATTTATTTTAACTGAGAAGCTGCTACTGCCTCTTTAGAGTAACTTAAGCCAGTCAGTCTTCTATCAGGGTAATAGAAAGATGAGAACAGAAAGAGAAAAAAAAAAGAAAAAAAAAAAAAGAAAAAAAAATAAGGTAAAGCAGAGGAAGCTGTGCAAGCTGTGCAGACATATAAGCCAGTAGGATATTAGAAAGGATTTCTAATACTCTATACACTTCATGTGCTTAGAGGAATAAAGTCTGGATTTTCTTGTTTAAACCTGAATTTTACCTCCTATTTCTTTCCTCTTCTTCCTCCTACCTTGAAGTTCTTCAACAAGGGACTTCTAGCAGCCCCTTACTAAAATTAATTGCAATTTGTCATTAAGAAACTTGCTGGAAAATGCTATGAAAATGCTACAACAAGTGGTAAACCCCTTACTTAATTGAAATAAAATAGGTGGACCACCACAAAGATGGTGACTCCCTTCCTGAAGTCAATGGGAAAACTTCCAGGGATGTCAGCAGGGTAGATCTGGAGACGCTGAATTAACAGCAGAAGGCTCAAACTTACTTGCCATTTGTCTCCAGATCCCACAAACGAGATGATGGAACAAAACAGGGAGAAAGTCAGCCACCATTCTGCTTACCTGTGAATAGACTCTGTTGTGCCACCGCTGCACTGCAGGCAAAGCTGCTTCTGGGAATTTCACGAGGTGAGCTTGGAGGAAGGCAGAGTTTTTCACCAGAGACTTCACCTCCAGCTGTAGGAATTTATCAGGGTGGTTGTTGTTTGGCAAAACAGAGAAATCCATGTTCCCCTGCTGTCAAGTAATAATGAAAACAGCCCAAGCTTCTGCTTCCTGGCTGTCCACGCTCCTTCTATTATTAATGACATGAAGAGGGATACGACAGTTTCCTGAAACTGTATCTGACCCTGCTTGGTGTCAGGCTCACTTATGTCATCTACCTATGATAAAAGATCATTTTGAAGTGGCAGAGAGGACAGGACATGTTTCTCTAAATGCTGAGCTTAAGTTTTCAAGTTCAAGGTCTATTTTGACGGATATATGTGTGTGTGTGTGTTCCTTAAAGCTAACAGAGTATCAGTGAAGAGATGCATGAGACACTTAAATGCATAACTTCCTCAAGTGACCTGCCAAAATGTCAAGTTTACAGTATTTCTAAGTAAGCTTTTTATTTTATTTTCCCCTCCAGAAAATTAGAAGCAGTTCATACTGCAAAACCAGGAATGACACAAGTCCTCCTTTTCCATGGTGGAACCAAGATAAACCATGGTGTTCTGCTGATCAGCACCATTTTACCCAGACTGCTATGACATGCACATTTATTTTGACTTTGAGCTATGGAAATTCCCTCTATCATCATAGTCATTATTTACGATCGACCAAAGTTATCTCCCATTTAGGTTAACCTTGTATTCAAATCTTTCAGTTTTCATAGGACATGTTTCATTTCTGGTAGCACTGCCACACAGGAAAAGGTTTTTGAAAGTTGAAAGGTTTTGAAAGTTCATGTTGAAATCTAGGAAAACCTACTTTGGTAGGTAGAGTTAAGCACTGGGAATTAGGGCATCATGAAACTTTTAGCTTGTGCTTAGATCACAGAATAATTAAGCAGAAATTACACTGGCAAATCTACTTTCCTTATACAGGATTTCTGAGATTAAAAAAAAATAAAAAATAAAAAAATAAAACAAGCAAATGATTTTTAGAATTTTAATAGTATGAGTTGTAATTCTAGAAAATAAATATTTTGAGATACATTTCAGTTAAAACCACTTATCTCATTAAAAACCTCACCGTTTTCCAGTATATGTTTATTGGCAATTATTCGTCGGAATACTTATCAAACAAGTATTCCAAGAAGAAACTCAGAGTTTCATATTAGCCTGTATTTGTGACCAGGGACAAAGAGACAGTAGGGTTCATTTCTGCTGATCATTTCTCCTGAGAAACCTGCTGCTAAATTTGCAATGTTTTTTTCTTCCACCATAGTGAAGACCTAAAGCTCCACAACGCCCCTCCATAATGTACTCTTAGTGACCATCATGATGTTTTTCCTCCAGATCTAGTATAACATGTAGTTACTCTGTTTCTCTGCAGAACTAGAAGAGTAGTAGTTAGCATTCTACAATACCTAGCTATCTGATTTATGTTGAGCATAAATCCCCTTTTGAGCTCCCTGTGAGCACAAGATTTTTCCATGTTACTGTGGCAGGTTGCATGTGGTGCAACTGTGAAAAATTACTTATTGACACTGCTTCATGACATAAAAACATAAAAATGCCCTACTGGGGCCGAGTACCTAAGTTCAGAATCTAGATGGCTTTTTTTCCTATTTTTTTTTCCTTACTACGCCTATAGAGTAAGTCAATAATTTAAGACTGCAGTAACCAATGACACCACAGGCATTCTCCAGACCTGTAATTGCCATTTGCAAGTTGCAAGTTTGATATCTTGTAAGCATAGTTTAGGCTATTTTTCCATACCTGTAATACTGTGCATATATTCACAACGAAGTCCATCAGCCAGGTTTGTGGCCAGTTACTCAATTTTGTGAGTACCTTCTGGAGCTCATAGCAACCAAGACAAAACTTGGTCATCCAAAATAGTTTAACATCATCCACAGAGTTGAAAATCTCTGTGCTTAATCTCTTTCTCTAGACATAAATGAAAATTTTGATCAAACCTGAGCCCAGCATAATTCCTTGCAGACCCACACCGCTGACCCTTCTCCATGCTGAAAGGCTTCCTTTTGCCAGGAAGGCCTTTTGCTTCCTATCTTTTAACCAGATTTCTAGTAATAAAAAGACAATTCTGCAGTCCTACATCAAAATAGTTTCTCAAATATTCTTTAATGTGAACATTGTCAAAGACTTTAAATCCAAAGACACCATATTTATCAGATTGTGTTTGCTTAGGACCCTACAGAAGCTGTGCTGACTCTTTCCCAATAGCCCATGCTTGTCCGTGTACTCAGTGACCTTGTCCTTTATTAAAGGCTATTACTGCAACTGGGAAAAGAACTTCTGAGTCCATACCCCATAGTAGCAGAGTCTCCTGGACTCCACTTTTTCTGCAGGTCTTTTTCCAACCCCAGTTACTTATTAGCATCTAAATTAGAAGTTCAATGAATTCACTGCACTAGTATTTTTTTGCTGGAAAGTTGTGCAGACCTTGCTCATTCCTTTTAGTGTGGTGGTCAAAGATGTCTCATTAATTTAAAGTAAATATGCAAGGATATTATACCAACTGTCTAATTTAGATGCTAATAAGTAACTAGATAGATACTAGATAGATAGTAAATAGATCAAAAATTAATCATTTTTGATCTATTTTAAAATGGGCAAATGACACTGTGTCTTTGTCTTTGAAAATGACAAGGGAAACTGAATGAAAAAATAATTAAAGAAATCAAAACAAAACCCATCCTCCAGAATGAAACAGCAAACATCAGACCCCCAAAATGAAAGCATATTAAAATTCTGGTATTTCTTTTCTCTTTCAGAAAGGTTTAAGAAGGGGAACTTCCAGCTTTTGGTCACTGCTGTGTTTTGCCAGTTTGCATCTGCAATGAAGTGTCCCTGCTGTGCACTGCCCGAGCACAAGCCCCGTGCGCCACTTAAATCCCGCTTAATCCATCAAAATAGAGCCTAAGTGGGATTTAATTAGCAGAGAGGTCTACTCGAGCTCCTGTGAACTGGAGTAAATTCCACCTTTACTTGCCAGCTGAGCTTGACTGATTGGAAATTCATTAGCTGAAGTGTTACATATTCATCAGGCTGGAAGGAAAACACATTCATGCCAGACCATGCCGGGGGGAGGAAACAACTCCAAACCCAGCAAACGGGGTGCGAACCGAACGTCTGCCGGTGCAGATGGCAAGTGCCTCCCTGAGCACAGCTGGGAAGCACGGCCAGATGCCGGCCAGCCCTGTGGCCTGCCGAGAGCGCGCCCCGCACCACCGGCCGGCAGCGTGCCCCAGAGCTGCTCGCTGTGTTCTAACAAAACACATGTTCTGGGTCTCTGTTGCTCCTCCAAATGCTAAGGCAGTGCATCCAAGAGTGCAAAAGCAAAACTAATTTGTTCTGAAATTTCTTCAGAGAGAGAAGAGGCATCTTTGCTTTGTATACACAGACCTGCTTCCAAATGATTCACATACATCTAATTAATCACTTTGAACTATTGATACAGGAGGATTGAAAATGGAGCTGAAACTATAAACCGATTTCACTCACTGTATTTATAGTGAATACTCACTTGGCTGTGCAGCTTTTTATCCTTGGTCATTCCCATTCAGACTCCTTTTGCTTCATGATGTGCTGCAAGGATGATCCGGGTAGAGTTCACTCAGCTCTTTGCCACAGACACAGGAAGGGTTACAATGAGCTTCTCTATTTTGTAATAAAGTCAACTTCATTGTTCATGGAATACGCAGAAACAGTAGAGCATAAACATTTAAGATTGCATGGTTGATACACCCAGGTGAAAAAAAAAAAGAGAGGTTTTCTGGCCCTTACTTTGGAAATGTTAACATTTGTTTCATTTTTTTTTTGCTTTAAGTGAATGGCACTTGCTTTATTCCAGCAAGTGCAGAAGTATTTGTAGGACTGGATTTTGGGTAAGGATGAAGAAAATTTAAAATAACCATTGCATTTTACGCCTGTCAACTACAATAACTCCATTATATTTTAAAATGTGTGTCTGTGAAACTGAGGAGTTATGTACAACAGCAGGAAACAGCAGCTGAGCTTTCTGTGCATTGATACCACGCTGTGTCATTTTAAATATACAAAATATATCTTCACACTCTGTAATGTCAGAGACATTTTTCTTTTCTTTTTTTACTTTTTAATAGCAAAGGATATTTAATTTAAAATTATACATTAGCACATCATTAAAGCTGCAGTTTTTGAATGCATGGCAGTATCTGACAAATGTAAGGGATTACAACTATTTGAAAGCACATATATTGATTTTATTGGGAGGTAGGAACACCGCTAAGTATTCGTCCCGGATGTGACTACCATCCTGACTGGTGAGCCTTAGCATATTAAAGCCTTTGTGGTTATCTGCATCACATCTATAAAGGAGACTTCACGGAGAGATTTAAAAGGGATAATCGCACAGACCAAAGAAGTTTAATTCCCTTCATTTCCTCTGGGCACAAAATCATACATTGCACTTAATTGTGCCCTGAATCTATTACTTATGCCTATCAACAAGCAACGCAGTTCAACACACAGTACTTACTACAAAGATGTCAGGTGCTTCGTGGTCCAGGTCTACTGGAACGCTGCAGTAATTCAGCATGGATGGAAAATTCCCCTTTCTGTACTGCCTTGCAGGGATGCAAATTCACATTAAATTGTTACAGTCATTACTATATCCTGTGATGCCTTTCAGACCCATTTCTCCAGCTGTCTTGCCTGCAGGGCTGGCCATGTATTTTCAGAGCATGTATTTCAGAGAATGTCAGAGCGTCTGTTAGGATATGGAGGTCGAGGTCTTACTCCCCTCCTACAGCCAAGTTTGAGGTTTACGCAACTCACGGGAGATGTTATCTCTCTACTCCACTGATTACTACTTTATTATACCTTGCTTTTCATATACAAATCTTCATAAGGGTTATATCTGCCTGCAGCCAGAGAAAAGTCAGGAGACAGGAGCATTTGCTGTAGGCATCACTGTGGCAGTTCCCTGCTCCTAAGCAGGGCTCGATGGATCCTGCTATCAGACAGGGGATGTCCCAACAAGAGAAATGCAAATACCCAAAGAAGCTTTACTTTTTATTGAAAATGTAAAAACCATGTGAATCATGTACAGTATTTTCTCATAAGGAAAATTTTAGCTGTTTCATAACGTTTCACAAAACTGTAAAACATTTTATTTTTATAAAGACTTTTTCATAATCAAAGATAAAACTAAAGTAGTATTACAAAGCTATTTTCTAAATCATCAACAGAGAACTGAAAATGTTTAACAGATTAACTCATACAAGTGGCAGGAGGAAGGACTCTTCCATTTGTAAAACTGCAAGAGGATACACAAAGGTATAGAGGGGCAATGGGTCTTTTCTTTCAAAACATTTAAAATCAAGTGACATGTTAAAACAGTACAGACGTGGTTTCATAGGATGGTACAAATTCTAGGACTGCATTTCTCTACACTACCTCGAACAGTGCAACAGTGATTCAGTGTAAATCTCTACAGTGTTTCATTGATTCAATACTTGTGTTCAAGTATGTGTCCATGAGAATGATTAAAATCCCTACTTAGCTATTTTGATTTTCCTGTTTACAATAGGTTACAAGTTACAGTAGATTATCCCCTTTAGTATGTTTCTAAATCAAATGAACTGATTTCACAATACATTCTGTAATAACCTGTTCAAAAATGTTAGCTTACCTCAACATCTGTTGCAAAATACACCAAGATCATTCTGACTCTGAATGCCAAAAATAAAATAAAATTAAAAAGGGCTTTATTTCCATATACAGCAAAACTATTCAGCTAAATTAAAATAAATTCAAGATAACATGATGCCTTTTTTTTTTTTTTTTGGCAACAGAGGGACGACCCCTACTGAAAATAAACATTTAAAATACTATTTTTTTTTAATTCTGATAAATGTATCCAAAATTGTTCATATAAAAATTAATTATGAAAATCTCAGAGGATAAAACAAGTAGGATGTCTAACCAAAACAATAAAGAATGTCTGGCAGGCAAAAAATAAATTAATTTGATTAAATTATAGGTAATTTGATAATATTTGGTCTGAAGAAGCGTGTGTGTGTGTGTATGTGTGTGTGTGTGTGTTCATAAATAATAAGATTTCAAAGAGCTGAAAGCCAGCCAGCCTGACAAAGGTCAACTCTTTTGTTGCATTTTTTGCGCATAAAAGTCCCTGCATGTCTCACAGCAACGCTGATACCACCTCATGTCTTGACAGAGGTTCTTCTCTCGTATCACCCTGCAGTACACTGGCCACTGGTCTCCCAGGCACTTGAATGTTAAAGCAGCTGTGAAACAATAACAATGAAAAGATAAAATACACTTAACTAAGCATAACATTTATTAGTGAAGGGTCAGGTAGCAAAGGTGGAAAGGACACCACAGTATATCTGTGGGTGCAAAAGGAGAATAATGCAGTTCAGATTTCAATAGCAAAAACAAAATATTAATTTAATGAAAAAATACTGCTTATAATGAGCAAGTTGCATTGAAATTTCAAGAGAGGGATAAACCTATGTTTCTGGGATGAGCAAGTTTACGCACAAAACAGTTTCAGACTCCTGTATGGCAAGGAGCAGCTTGGAGTGGTGCGAGATACCAAGACTTTGTGCTGTCTTGTAAATGAATAAGAATTGAATAAAACTACACAATGACTTCCCTAAATGTTCTTGGTAAGTGAAACAATCTAGTAGACCTTTAAATTTTGTCTGACACTTTAGATCAAAAGGACACAAATGCATTGTATCACTAGCTTGAATGCTACAGATGTCATACCACAAGACATCCTTATAAGCATCAAGGTATTAAGACAGCTGGAAAGTCTTGTACTAAAGTTAGTAGAGCAAATTTGCTCTACCCAGGAAAAAGAAACTTACAGTAGAGAATCAATAATTATTGGTACAGATTTCAGCAATAGGTCAATATACTTTTCCAGTGGCCCAGTTATCTCATTTACATCTCAAATGCCTAGATGCTGTGTACTTTTTGCTTTTTCCTCTTCTTTTGAAGTATATAGGAAATGTTTTAAAAATTATCTTCCTACTCCATTTGCCTGACTGCAGGGCTTTTTAATCACTCCGATAGATTGTTCCTCCTCCGTGTCAAAGTCAGATCACTACTCCTCAACCTCCCATCTTTCAGCGATTTATCCTCATCCACTATGTGACATTCTATTGCCACTTTCTAAGAACAGAAATTCCTATCTTATTAACTTCTTTCTCAGAAACCTTCAAAAATGGGAAAAGTACCACACAAGACAGAAAAGCCACCACTTTGTTCACTTTGCCTCCTCCTCCAGGTTCTCTTTAGCAGTTAGAAACATTCACAGATAGAAATCTGACTATTCTTCCTTTGCACAAAACAAGTTTAAACAGTTTCATTTGTATCATCTCTTTTCACTTGAAACCAGACATCCACCCCCATCTATCCAGCTGCTTCACTTAAGTCCTTTTACAGTGCTTATCACAGAAGGACCAGGATGCCAAATTTGGATCTTAGCACCTTCTCTCCTTCAATATGCAGAGCATACACGATAGATGAGAGAATAATGAAAGGACACAGAAAGATTCTCTAAAACCATCATAAGCATGGAAGATCAGTCTCAAGGATGATTTGAGTTACTCTTCTTTCTTAAGAAAGAAAAAAGAGAGAAATTGAGACTTTTTTTTTAAGGGTAGAAATAGATGACACAATCCAAGTCAACTTCCCATAGTGGTATCCACTAATCTATAGGATCTGTAGTGCATAACAGGAACAGATCTGGAGCCCAAAATAGTCAATATGCTCAAGTGAAGCACAGCATACCACTAACATCAGCACAGTCCACTCTGCTTGGACAACATAGTCCAATCCCTTTTCACGACATTTTAAATTAAGTCAAATTTTGATTAGTCTGAAGTTATATTTATTTATGTAAAACTTTGTGGTTTGTTTTGCTCCGTGACCCAAAGCTGCGTATACCTCCCTGGATGGAGAGGCCAGTGATGGAGCAATTAACAGTCTCGCTTCGGAGAGATCAGCTGAACAGAGAAAGGTAAAATGCGAAGGACATCTTTACAACAGTGAAAGTGTAGATGAGAAGGGCCCGAAGAAACAGCTGCTACCTCAGCCAGCAAACCGAATCAGTGGCCAGTGCACAGAAACATCGAAGGGTTAAAAACTTCAAACAGAAATACCCTTCAGCTCAAAGGAAGGATTACACACAGCCTGAAACATCAGACTTGCTTTCCATGCAGGAGTAATCTATTTGACAGGAGGGTTTATCTTAACAACGGTTCTGGAAAATCATCTGGAAAGGCCATGCTATCCTACCTACAGCAAGTCTTTGAATATGCCCCAGTCATGCTCAAGGAACAGAGCAACTTTTTAGGGAGCTAATGAAAAGACCATCATTATCCCTCCAGGAGGAAATGGAGTTACAATTACAATTAACAGAGCTAACAGCTCTATGTTTATGCAGTAACACAATTCTTTTATGAGCAACAGAGACCTGGAGGAAGCTTTTGAATTTAATGCAGTAAATCTTTTCACATTAACAATTTTCCTTCACATGCCCTCATGAACCAGGCATACAGTACAGAAATCTGCCTTAAAGATAAGTGAAAATAATTATTTATTTAATAATTATGTTCCTTAAATAAGGATGTCCTTGATCTCATGAAAGTATTTATGAGCCTTTGAAGGTAAAACCAGGGATTTTCTTATCTAGAAAATAGTTTGACAGGAGTGACCAAATATATATGATATCAATTCTTAGGCTCAAAATAAAAAATAATTTTAGCTAGGATGTTTTGAATATATTATATAATATAATCCCAAAATATTGTCCTTCTTTGGATAACAAAATGCTTTGAGGTACTGTCTTTCTCTTTAGTACTTCTCACCGAGAAATGGAGACAGAGATGAGTATTTGGAAACAATTTCCATCTCCTGAGTCTCACTTCTTTGTTTTTAAAATGGGATTATCATTGTTCTATGCAGAGAAAGACTAAAAAAAGTAGTGTACAGAAGAAAGGTGTCGTTTTAATTGCTTACCTAACCTGGGTGATGTTATTGTGTTAACATTAATTTTTTCATTGCAGGGTTGAAGATGACAGGGTCTGTAGGCTGCAGGCTTTTCCGAGGAAAAACATTCATTGCCATGCCTTCCTGTAATCTTGTGCATGCACTGGATGACTCGGGACTGCATTCCTTTGCCACAGGTAACAGAGCACTGGAAAGCACAGAGCACATACAGTCATTGAAAAGGTATTTTTCCCTGTAAACATGAAAGTATTATGCCAATCTGGCTGATGTCAATGGCATTACTTCAGATATCAGTAACCCCAAATTTCTGCCTTCTGCTCAGTTAGCTAAAAGAAAATTAAAAAAATTAAAGTTTATTATTAAGCTTTAATGCCTTTAAGATAAAGCCATCACCATCACTTTTTAGCTACAATTTTACCGCAAAAAAAGACATATACTGCAACTTGCTCCTACGAGCTAGTAATTCTGACTCATGTAACTAAAAAATCCGTTTAGTTCTAGAAAGACTTACAACACATAACATCTTCAAATATAACTTTAAATTCTTGCATTTAATGATGTGAACATCAGCTGCACTCTGCTATATGCATAATCCTGACAGCACATATAGTATAGCAAATTTTAATTTCATAAATATTCTCAAAACATTTCCACCACGTCCTTTAGATTCTATATCATACGCCCTGAAAAGTGACACACAAGCCAAGTGGCAGTAGATACACAATGGCAAGCCTCATTCTTCACTGCCTTGCATAGTCATTTTCTCTATATACTGGATGGCTAGTCTGATGTTGCATCTGCCAGCATAAACACATATTTTTGGAAGAGGCATGTAAAAGTTTAAACATGCTAGCCTAAGCAAAAATGGGAGCTGGGGAGTTTCAAGTAAAAGCTGGAAGAGCACTGAAAAGAGAGAGGCAGAAGATGCTATAATGACAGAAGCTTCCCAAACACCCTATCTCAAGATGCAGACAATTGGAGATGCCAAGCCTACATAGGAACAGTAACATTTGAGTGCAGAGTTCCAGCCCTTTACATGCTTCTGGGTGGCATTTTGAATGTTGTTATTCAGAGGAGAGATTTACCTTTGTCAAATGGGGAACGCTCAAAAACATAACCCAAAAGTGGTGAGACGTTTCAGTCCAAAAGGGTTATGACAGATTAAGAAAACAACTTGAAGGGTGGTCTCAGAAGTGACTGTACAGAGCTCAAGCACATCTCAACTTATAACCATATGAAATTAAACAATGACATCCTAAAGAGGCAGTAAGTGGACTTCTTGTGTATCAGAAGGGGACTTTCCAATCTCACTGATACAAATCAGGAAGAACTCCCCAAAGCTAACAAAGCTGATATAATTATTTGCAAATTCAATCAGACACAATGTGCATGGTCCACGGCATCCACACATATTGAAGAACACAACTTCAATGAAGAACAGCTTTTCAATAACAACCGCAAATTAATGTATGAGCATTATGCTGATTATAGCAGTAAATCCTGATAGTAGTTAAATCTTTTCAAAGGTCACTCATGAACTTTGAATTTAGTATGCTGTTTTTAAACTGCATAAGAAAAAGTCTCTCAACAGAATCACTCTTCCTGAATTCTATGCCTTTTTCATGTGCAGCTAAAAATAGCCTGATTTTCTTTAATGATCAACATTATAGATAATAACCATGTATTATAACTTATATGTATATAAATATATATATATATATATATACATGCACACACACACACACACATACATACCAAAACTTAATCACCAACAAAAGCTACGACATTGATTTTAATCCTGCCAAAACTAGTGGCTGGAAAGTCACTTCTTGGATTTTTCTCTCCATAGTTTCAGGCAAATTCCTATTTTCATGGATTACTGATCAAGACAATAGTATGCCAAAACTACAAAACCTTTTTTTTTTCCTAACACTCACATGTTCTCTTTTATTAGTTAAAAAGAGAAAGGACAGGTAAGGTGGATCTGATACATACGATACTTTGAAAATAATTTCTCTTTGGTTACCCCAAAATAAACAAATGAACCCTAGCAGATGAGAACACTGGGAGGAAGAAGGAATGGGATTTCAAACCACTGGACCTCTGTTGTCACACTGGGCCCAAATGGATTATCTGTTAATTTTTGATAGACAACAAATTACACACAGAGCTGCCCTTCTGGAGAACACCCTGCCAGCAACCACATCTTATTTTTATCAAAAAAACTGCAGTTTGAATGCTTTTAATGACTGCAGTTGAGACAACATGCAGCAAGTGGGCAGATTTCTCTCCGAGGTAATCAGTGTTTAGGCCCTGAATAAAGAATTTAGCAATTTTTTTCATTAACATCTCTTTAGTGGTTGAGCCACAGTATTTTGTACAACAGAGGCTTATGTGGCATATCTCAATGTGCTCTGTGAAGCAACACACTCTAGTTTTCCATTCAAAGACATATACATTTGCAAACTTAATTTTAATTTGCATGACCCCTTACCACCATGCCAACTTTTGAGGAGGAAACTGAGTCTGCAGGCTAATAAGATGACATGTCTCGTGTGACATGAAAAACACGTCACAAAACAAGCAATAAAATAAATCACCAATCTTTTTTTTTTCTCCTCCCCCCACCAAATGGTACTAATAGTTAACTTTGCATTTATTCCTATTTTATTACGCTGGGAAATCCTAGTAAGGCTTGAAAGGTGATTGTGCAAAACTGTCAAGAGACAGGGCCTCCAAACTGAATTACACTCTAAACTTTCAAAGTCAGATTCATATTGGTTTAAAATTAAAGAGAGGATTTTCAAATCTACTAATGTTTTAAAACCAAGCAGAGATCTGGCAGTCAAGCTATTATTCCTTACTTAAACAACATCAGCAGCAGCAATAGAGTCTAAATTTAAAATTAATTTAACATTTGTACTTATTATCTGTGAATCAGAAAAAAAAAAAATCAGGTCACTTTACCATGTCCCTGTCATCTCTACCACACTCAAGTCATGTCAAGTCATATTTCTTTTAGCAAAATCTAAACCAATGGAGCAGATACACACAAGGCAAAGGAACCATTTCTAGACAGTCATTCATGCATTTTATTTGCACGAAATTAGGAAACATACAACTCAGGTATGGCATTTCACAGTCATAGCCAGCTGACTAGCAGTTGTATTTGCTAGCTATGCAAACAGCTCCAGAACAGTTCAGGTTGTCTCTACTAAGCCATCTTAGACCTGACTCTATGCAACACACACACACACCAGCCAAATGTTGGCTTAACTGAGCACAGTCAGTGAATATAGGAAAATGTAAGGCACCCATAGTGTTTTCCTTTTTACCTATGCAAGGATATGGACTTGGTCCAATCTCCCTAGAAGACTGCAGTTTCTGCAAACCAGCTAGCTGCAGTTCAGAGCAATAGCCCTTACCCTCCCTTTGGCACTCACCTTACTGCATATGCACGTTTGCATTCTAGCCAAAGCAAGTTTTCCCAAACTCTCTCTTACGCTTGACCCACTTTTGGACTTGCTCTCATTGAAAATATTCAACCGGAGGCAAATAACACTTGCTATATGTGCAGGTGTCACATCTTAGGCAGCAATTTTGGCATGCAGTTAAAACTGCATAGCTTCTGTATACTTCTGCAGTTTCCATATTTAAAACTGTAGAAGTCTTTCAACTTAAGCAAATACAAATACTTCTTTATATATTTAGCAGTGAATTTAATGAGAAAGCAATACAGTCTGTGAAAATTATGTTTCACATGCCTTTATCAATATAAAATACATAAAAATTACTGCAAATACCAATTCCAAACCAATGTGAAGCAATTTTCAGAGATTAAGTACATCACAGATTAATTTCAACTCATTACTTTAATTGCTAGCTAGCAAATTGAGAGTGTTTTCTATAGATTTTCTTCCCTTTCTTCCAATGCCACACTTTCATATGCTATTCCACACTGCTGTGGTAGTTCATTACTTTTCATTTCTGACTACTCAGATGACCTACATTTTAAGGCCATGTAGCTGATTAGCAAAAATTCCCGCAGGACAACTGTGTTTGTAGGTTTAGACTAAATGTTCTAATACGCAGCCAGAGTTTTTTTTTTTATGTGGCTGTTAATCTGTGCATTTTGGACACAGTCCTAAAGGTACTGTAAAACCATTCAAGCAGCAAGACATGTAAAACATTCCTGTTAAAGATTACACAAAAAATCCTAGATAAATACAGTTAAGAGATTTTTTTTTTTTAAATCTTTTTCTTTCTCTCAAATGAAATCTATCCGCAGTATTTGAATTTTGTCCTACTTTTGAACTTCTTTTAAATGCAGTTTCAGAGACAGATAGCTAGGCGTTAAATATAACAATCCTTACACTTGGCATGCACACCAGTTACCCAGGATTCCTTCTTTCTGCTCCCTGCCAAAGATATATATTCTGGAGAGAATATATATTCCCAGGGCCAACAGCTGAGGAAGGTGCTGTAATGCCTTAGTTGTTTCCAGCTGGCCTCCATAAGAAGTAGGAATTCCTAAATTAAGGGAAAAATTGTCACTGGCAGACAGTAACGGTCAAAATGTATCTTTTCTGCCAAGACAAGAGGCAATCATTGCAGAGACGGATACAATCCACAGTGAAAAACTCACTCTGTGACAATGTTAACAGAATTGACTTGGACAATTTATTTTCAAGAATAAATGGATTGTTCAATAAAAGGTTTTTACAAGTCTAAGTAGCATTCAAAGTGGAGGGAGTGGAGTTCTTATAAGGAAACTCAATGATGACTTCTACTGGAAATTATTAGCAGAGCATTCCTAATCATTTATGTATACATTTTTCAGTTTCAGCATTTAAGCAGCTACAACCTTTTAATAAAGCAAGTGTGAAACAACAGGGAAAGCAATTAAACATTAGTGAAATACTTGTGAATATGCTTACCTTTTCTTTGCTTAGCTTGCATTTTATAAAATTTGCTTTTGCTTTTGCAAATTTTATGAAATTTGCTTACTACTTGCTTTTGAAGGCAAGTAGTAAGTAAAATAATGCATTTCTTTCTCTACAGACTTCAAGCTGAGTTTAAAAATGTTCTTAAAGGTTGCTAAATAAAGCAAATCATCTGCAGCTTATATATTCTTTTTTTAATAAAGACATTTGTGAATTGTGCAGCTAATGCGGAAAAAAAAGAGAGAAACTTAAAGATCCAAACATAAGATGGAGTCTGAGTTCTCCCATGCATCATTTCCAGGAAGGTTGTTCTGTGTCTCTCATTTCTGACACACCCAACACCTCCATATACGAATGCCAAATTTAAATTTCAGAAGTTGTGCTAAGTTTAGCTGAAAAAAATTCTGCTGCTGGTCTCTCCTAAGTTCAGTAATTTCATTTGTCATTTTATTACTACTATTGTTATTTCTTTTCTTTCTTTCTTTCTTTCTTTCTTTCTTTCTTTCTTTCTTTCTTTCTTTCTTTCTTTCTTTCTTTCTTTCTTTCTTTCTTTCTTTCTTTCTCCTTTCCTTCTTCTTTCTTTTCCTTCTTTCTTTTTTCTTTCCTTCTTTTCCTTCTTTCTTTTTTCTTTCCTTCTTTTCCTTCTTTCTTTTTTATTTCCTTCTTTTCCTTCTTTCTTTTTTCTTTCCTTCTTTTCCTTCTTTCTTTTTTTCTTTCCTTCTTTTCCTTCCTTCCTTCCTTCCTTCCTTTCTTCCTTTCTTTCTTTCTTTTTCTTTCTTTCTTTCTTTCTTTCTTTCTTTCTTTCTTTCTTTCTTTCTTTCTTTCTTTCTTTCTTTCTTTCTTTCTTTCTTTCTTTCTTTCCCTTTTTCTTTCTTTCTTTCCCTTTTTCTTTCTTTCTCTCTCTCTTTCTTTCTTCCCCTCCATTTTTTTTTATTTTCAGATCTTCTTTCTGAAGCTTTCATCAGCACTATGTAACAGTTCAAAAGTGATAACAGTTGAAAGGAAGGCAGACACAAGCCTTGGCTCACGTTTGATAAGCTGGGCAAGAGATATGGCTATAACGAAGGAGATACGACAGTTTTAAAAATAAACTTTGGTGAAAATAAAGTTTGGTGAAAGGTAAGGAAAAGTAGTGACAAGGAGCCACTGAAAAATCATGAGTATAATCTGAATGCCGAAAATAAATAAGGCATTTAGTGCAAAATGATTACTAGAGAGATTTTTTTTCTAGGCTTGCATATGAAAATTTCTGCCTTGCAACCCATGCTGAGAGCATCACTATTCATTTGCTCAGAATCAGTATTTGCTCAATCTTTGCTCAATCTTGATTGACAGATTTGCTGAACTAAACATACTCGGCCCACAGGTAAAGGCTGGCTTCACTTTCCTAGTGAAAAGGTGAGAAACAGAAGTGAGGCGTGAAAAGTGAGATGAAAAGAGGCATGAGCGTCCAGCACAGATCTCCTCAGGCTCAAGGGAGACTGATGACGTAGTGCACACTTTCCGTACAGGTTATGCATCAGTGGGCTACAATATTCTGAATTTGAAAGGAGAAACCTCTTGCAAGACTGAAGTGTGTTGTAACGTGGCACAGAGGGCATGGATTTGGATCCCCTTTAAAACAGGAAAGAGAAAAAGGGATTTTTTTCTGTTTTTTTTTTTTTTTTTTATTTTAAATGGCTTTACTGACTTTTAAATCTCCTTCATGTAGATTTATTTCCCCACAAAGAGAAGTCTTATTATGGACCTATTCTTCCCCAACACTAAGTTCTTCAAACATTCAAAGCAGAAGTTAACACTTGAGAATAAAGCTACAATAATTCCATGCATGACAATGCAGAATCTTGATTCAAAGAAACAACAAAATGTCTTACAATCTCTCAGTTCCTCCCTACACCAAATCAAGGAAAACATCAGCATTTTCCTCTTAAAATAAATTATCTATGTCAAAACACATAAAATAGTTGGAATGTTGTACCTATAGGAAGCAATATTTCTCTAAACACTTTACAGAAAGTACAAGATGGACTTTATTTTCCTTATATTCTCAATTTTGTTTTTAGGCTTTCTCTAAATCTACATTTAATACAAAAACATATATAAATTTCAACCAGATCAGTTTTAGTACATCTATACTTTTTCATCCTTTTTTTTTTACATCTAGACACACTGATAAATAGTATTTGACACTTGACTGTCCTAGGACTTTACATAAAAATAAGCTGGTGAACTTTGACACACACTAAAAGCATGTTCTACATACCCACAGGAATCTACTGTAAAAAGGAGAGACATTCATACTTACTGACTATACTCAAATATATCCTTAAAGAACACATTTAAATTTCAAGAAGAGCCTGAATCTTCTATGAGAATGTTAGACAACTGGTACATAACACAAGTCAACACTTTTAGCATCACATTTTTATCTCTTTTCTTTGCATTAAGGACACCTAGCCAAAAGTGTGTTCCTGTTTAAGTTTAAATACATGTTGGCCCTGTGGTACACTTGCTAAGTCAACAGAAGGCCCTGTATAGCCCTACAGGTCAAACATAAAATTATTTACGTGCTTTTCAGTGATGCAAAGCCTTAGTTTTTATTTTCCCAGTTTTCTAACTTGCCTTTGTCCTTTGGAGTTTTTAAAGGATGTATGTATATTTATATACACACCAGAAACCAAATATTCAGCTTCTGTGTGTGTGTGCGTTAAAATAAATCTATGGTGGTTGTAATGTTTTGAGATGAAGGAAGTGAAAATCTCATCAGAACTAGTCTTTTAGGAACTTTTTACCCTCCATACAAGAAAACAAACTCCTCTGAGCAGCACTTTTACAGAATTAGGGTTTATTTTCAGGGTCTCTATGGATATTTTAGAGTTCGAGCAATACTAAATGTTTATTTAAGGACTTGTGGTGTTTTTAAAGTGTCCCAGCAAGTAACTACAGGAGAAATTATGTGAAAAAAATCAGTTATTCAGGTGCAACCTGTGCAAGAGAATTCACATTTAAGGAACTAGACTCTACATGGCCAGCAGTTTAAAAAAGCAAAAAGTCAAAAAACTCATACCTTTTGATAACATATTGTATATATTATTGCCATTAATGCTCAGTGCTAAAAAAAAAAATTGTACCTTACACTTCCATAATTTTCCAGGGATGAAAACTATCACACATGCAATCAGGAATATTACATCCTGAAAGAAGCCAGATTTGAAGTCCTAATAATTAGATTTTTCTCTAAAATTTATTGAAAAATGTGGCTGTGGTCTGATGAGAATGTACCTTCGGTCTAATTCCGTATTTTAGCCCTTGAATACATCATTTAATGTTAGCATACATTACAGGGCCTGCCTGCTTCTCTGCACCTCTGTAGCTTTCCAGCACAAAACCATAATTAAACTATTATGGCATTTCTAACGAAAAGGCAAGTCAGAGAACTCGCCAAGAACATAAACAGAATGTCACAGGAAAGAAAATGCTCCAAGAAGCCCCTCTCTTCCCAAAACTTCTATTGTCTGATATATTTACTTTTCAGAAACAGATTTATGTCCAAAAATGCTGTTCTGTACAACATAAAGTTAGGTATTTGCCTTTAAATAGCATCAGGACATGCAGTGCTCTTGTTTTTTTCCAGTACTGTTATAAGTAAATGAAAGAGCTCATCCTAGACAACGACTGTATTTCTGTTCACTGATTCTATTGTATTTTAAATCAAAGATCTAAAGTGATAGCAGGTATTTAAGCCAAATGGATTTGAAAGAGATTAAAAAAAAACAGTTTATGAGAAAACCGAACTTTAAGAAATTTTTTGGCTGAAATATTGTGACTGTTATAAAGGTCATTCCATTTGAAAGAAAACATTAAAATAGAAACAGAAAATGAACTAAAAGCATGTTTTGTAGATTATCAACAAAACTTCTACTCCTCAGTTTTCCCCTCAAAATGTATAAACACAACCTAGGTGACCTAAAAGTAGGACTGTCCTGGGGGAGCTGCCAAAGAGGCCAGAGGGAGAAGCTGGTAACCTATGCAAGTTGTTGTGACCCTGTGATAAATGCAACAAAGAAAGCTCATTACTCGTGGGTGAACTCTGTTTTATCTCAGCATTACTGAAAGTACTCGTGGCAAGATTAAAAGAAGGAACTCTAGACATTAAACATATACCTATGAACCTTGCCTTCTGCACCACAACAGCACAGAGAAAGCAATACTTCTCCCAGTTTTCAAAGATCTATAGTATTCTCTGTATTTCATTAAAACTGGTAGCTTAATAATATTAAGTAGCTATTCTGATCGTTTATTCAGACAGAAATCAGGTGCAAACTGATTTCAGAATTTAAAAATGCATTTCCAATAACTATAAGGCCATAATAATCTAGTTTTTATGTTCAAAAATATTTTTAAAATTAGAAACCATTAGAAAATAGTTAAAAGTGAGGTTCGTATAGATTAAAATCAACAAGAAATAATTATAGTTGCTTTTGTGACAAAATGCTAATGGCTTTATAGAGAATCAAGTTTATTTCAAGAATGAATAACTAAAGCAGTGTTATCTACCTTAACAGCATGAAAGACAGGATAAAAAGATACATGAAAGAAAAAAGTTATCCAGCACACTCACAAAATCTAGACTCCACAAAAACCATCAGGATTGCATAAATTCTAACAGAACCTAAGTGACCCAGGTAAATGAGTTAACTGTTGGCAAATCATACAGTCAGGGAGGCTAAGAAAAACATTTGGAAAGAGAGATGGATGGTCTTAGAGATGGATGATGTTGGAGGCTGAGGAACACTAGGCAAAATAATGCACATTGGACTAAGTCTGAGCACTGCACTAATTCAGTCTTCCTGTACATATAGACAGGTTCGGAAGGAGTTGTCAATGATCAGACAAAAAAAGCTCTAGGCATCATCACAGATAGACTGATGGAATCCTTTGTCAAATGTGTATCATCAAGTGGAAGTAAAAAAGACCATTAAGAGAGAAAATGCAGCAATATGACAGTCAAAGCCTGCACTGAAAAAAAAAAAAAAGCTGGTGTTCAAAGTTCAAAATGTCGTGGAACAAGATGTCTATTCCCAGATGTGGGACTAGCCATCTAATGGTAGACAAACTACAATGTTTTCCAGTTTATTTTGTTGAGATTTCACCTATACCGCCTTATGCTAAAAATGAAACATCAGGCACATAATTAGGTATCGTAAAGAGGCTGTAGATTCTGATGAATAGACTACATGTACGTGTATGCAACACACTTATTTCAGTCACGTGAAAGTTTGAGAAAACAAACCAGCGTGGCTTTTCTTCTCAGTCTTGCTGCTCTCTTCCCTGTGCCCTACCTCAATATTACTTCTAATTCCACTAGCTCCTTTCTTAGTTATTTCTTTCTCATTTTTGTTTGCTTTTTTTTATATAAGTTCAGCATAGCTCCTTGAGATATTGCAAAATTTTGATAGTCCATGTAGTCCCTTTCGAGAATAACCTTTCTAGTGTGGACGTGATTGAGCTAAGGTCTTCACTTCCTGGATCACTACTCCGGATACAGCCCTAAACAGGCTATAAAGCTCTGCTTTGTAAGGATGTTTGATAAAGTGTTAAGGTAAAGATTTCAGTAGCACTGGTGAACTATGGAACCTGGTATTTAGTGACCTGGTTAAGACTGCACTAAAAGGGGTGGGAAGACAACAGGCAGTGGCACATGGGGTGATCAAAAGCTGCTCTTGCTCTTTCTGGCTGGTCTCTGCCTTTGTAGTGGCACGGCACATCTCCCATCAGGAGTGAACTCGTCCCATCTGCCTGGTCGTGCCTGCTCCAAGAGATTGCTACATTCACATGTTGACAAACAGCAGCAAGTCAAGCTCAGAACAAGCAAGTAGGCTCCTGCTATCTTCTTAACAGAAATGCTAAAAGCTACTTTAAGGCATGCCATCACTTGGTACTTTTACCTCTGATAATTCGAAATGACATATTTTTTAAACAGATTCCACACTGATTTAATTCATTATTTTTTCCCTTGAGGGCAATCTGAAACTCCTTTGTGAAAATAATATCCAGTATCAAAGCTTAATGTCGCAATACAGGTTCACACATTATTTTCCCTCTGTGAAGACGCGAAGTAATTTTCCTTAAAAGTTAAATTTTCTCCCTGAAACAGTAACTTTGCATTTATTATTCTATAATTATAACAAGCCTTTCTAACAGTTGATCCAAAAAAGCTGTTCCAAGAACATAATAAATTGACAGTAACTTGTATAAGCAATCTATTTCTTACACAAATATCACAGCTTTATTTTTGGGTGTAAATAATTTTTACTTTTAAAGAATGTTTGAAAAATAGCCCAATCACCTGGGCATTCCAGTTTTTACTCTGCCTTCTATAGTCAGAATATTTTA
Source organism: Crypturellus undulatus (assembly GCA_013389825.1). Lineage (NCBI taxonomy): Eukaryota > Metazoa > Chordata > Aves > Tinamiformes > Tinamidae > Crypturellus > Crypturellus undulatus. The sequence continues at coordinate 378,019 of VWPW01026039.1, read as the reverse complement.
TCTTAAAGTCTTTTGTCATAAACAACCACTTTGGAAATGTAACTACATGAAGTTTCCGGACTCAAGATTCTGGACTCCACATTCCCCATGGCTCAAATGTGCATTACCAGCACTTTTCAGATTGCCAGTCACACACTCTCCCACTTTGCAGCATAGGTTGCAGGAAGAATAATTTTGTGGAAAGAAACGTGTCAAATCACTAGGATCAGAAGATAGTTTAGGTATATGAATTCCATACACAGTAAAATATCTTAGGTATTCCCCAAATCTGTCAGTACAGAAAAAAAAGCAAAGAAAGTAGAAGGATGATTAGACACCACCAACAAAAGACTGCAAAAGATCATCCAATATCTCTGAAAAACATGGATAAAATCATTAATTTATGCACCCTAAGAGAAGTTGATAGGTAAGCCATAGTCTAATCAATCTTGCCAACTCTGAGGAGTGATAAACACTGTCAGCAGTCAAGCTGCTTCGTTTAGTTGCAGGCTACAGTTAGAAGAGAAGATGCGGCTGGGGGGGTAGTCTAGGAAATTTGTAAAGCCACCCAAAGGTTCAAAATTTATGACAGTATACTAATCTTAATAGCAGCAATATTTATGAAATATTGCTAGATGTACATGGAAGGAAGCATTTATTTATTTGCAAAGTTCTCAGTTTTCTATTTTAGCTGCTTTTCTCTCCTTTTATTTCTACCATATACCTAGACATCACCTAGAGATCCCTACTTTTCTCAGTTACATTCTAGACTACCTTTTTTTGGTAGAATTTCTAGACTCCCTTTAATCACCAATGCTTATGAAGACTTACAAATCAACCTTTTCACTACTGCCGATCATTGTGTCACTACTGTGACAATTTACAGTGTTCTCCTGATACCTCTTTTTAAATGAGGAGAGCCCAGGGGGATCCAATACAACTCATCCATGCTGTTTTTCCCTCTCAAATAGGTACAAATTTACTAGGAAACACCAGTGACTATGTATTTGGATCTCCTCTCTCCTGGGAGAGTATTTGCCTCTGCCACTCGTTCCCTTTAGAGGTACCTTACGCTAGTGATTCTGGATTTTTTCTCATATCTTCTTCCCTTCCTTTTGCATTATATTATCCCTTTTACTATAGAAGAAGGTTGCTTTGGGTGTTCACTTGCTAGCCCCTCATTACCTTATTTAAGGGACTTCTTGAGAGAAATGCATACAGACAGACCACATCTTCTGCCTGAGACTCTCTAATGGCATGCATGGGGGGGACATGGGGAATTGGATTTTTAAAGAATTACGTACTACTTATTTGTAGAAGATTATAGATTTGATTATTTACTTATGTATTTGATTATATAGTTCTACCACTACTAATAGCATTTGTCAGATAACAGCATTGGGTCCTTCAGTGGGGGTTGCAAGTGCCTTATGTTCTTATTTATTCTTGTTTTGTTTTTCTATACAGCCTAGTAGGGCTCTAATCCTGGTGTGGACTGATCCAAAAAAACTTAAATCTATCCAATGTAATCCTGTTTACAGATATTGCATTTCTAGAGGCAACTGGTCTGTCCAAATCACCTTCTCAGTCCAATTTCCCACTCCTGAAGACTCTACTTACCTGAGGAGCATCATAACAGAGACAACACCACTGAAAAGATCCTACTAGGTTTCAGGACAATAAAAATATCCGTGTCCCATTTGCACAGAATCACAGAATCATTAACGTTGGAAGGGACCCTTGGAGATCATCTAGACCAACTCCCCTGCACACACAGGGCCACCTAGAGCCTGTTACACAGGATCCAAGGGGATTTTAAAAATCTCAAGAGAAGGAAAATCCACAATGTCTCTTGCCAACCTGTTCCAGTGCTCTGTCACTCACACTGTCAAGAAATTTTTCCTTACGTTCCTGGGGACATGTACATGTGTATGCCTGTATGAATGTACTGTATGGGCCATATCTACTTTCAAAATCCTTCTCAGTCTATCAGTGCTTTTGCCTATTATTTAAAATGAGTTTCTTCTGTTTTCCTACAAACTAACATGACATTACATTTATTCCAGGCAGAATACAGTACATTTGAACTGATCTAGAAGAAAGGCTTATCTGAAACAAACTGTGTTAATGTTACAGGATCAGTTGGAAATGAACAAAAGATCTCCCCGCTCTCACATGATTATATTGACAGCTGCCGTATGATTTGTTCACACTCATTTCTGAAACAAAGACATAGCTCATTTGCTGGAAGCTGACTGTATAATTTACTTAATTTAAAAGTTAATAACATGAGGCCAGTATTACTTTGACTTCTATTATTTCACAAAAGTCACAGAACCTCCTTGTCCATAAATCTATTAAAAATGTCATATTTTGAAAAGTGGCCAAGAACTGCTGTTCCACTCCCAGAATCTCAAAGAGCTAATAATTTTGGATTGGGAACCAACGAATAAAAACAGGGCTAATTACCTTGTCAGTGCAATTATATTGTTAATAATATCTGAGTTCTACACTTTGTGCTTTAATCGAAGGGGACCAAATCTGCTGAACCTTTTTGTTAGGCAAGTTTTTTGTTTAAATGTTTAAAAGCACATTTAAATGGTTGAATGCCCACACTGTTAAACAGACTGCAAAAATGCATTCTCTTCCCTTCCCCTTTCTGCATTTTTGCATCCTCTGACAGGGACAAAATAAGAACAATCTTCATCACTGACAGCTGCTTTTGTACCACTCAACTGGGAGATCTTTATGTGATCTGCTGGGCTTACTCAGCCTCGCCACTAACAGCTGGGGATGATTTTTTTCCCACTTTCTAGAGGGCACTGTATGTACTGTCTGTCTTACGTAAACAATATGGAATGATCTATTCATGCTGGGACTCACTGGTGTAAAATCTTAAGCAGTTGCTTCCAATTTCCTTTTAGATTTGCTGCAAAAAAATATCAGATAAATCCGTAATTCCCATTCTCTCTTCTTCAGACTATAGACAAAGCCATCACCAGGCCAATCATTAGGACCATGTCCCAGAGGTTACATTTGATTCCTCTCCCTCTGTAGTCTAACACATATAGACTATTTAATTCCTGTTGCTGATGCTTCTTTAGCAGCTACTGAATGCATCCTTTCTTTCCAGTTTCCATAGCCAAATATTTTTTTAGAACTTATTTCATATTATCCTCTCTGGCCTCCTAAACGTATATGATTTATACCTCTTCATTTCTTACAGATGCCATCTGCTAATTTTTCTCTATTGTTTTGACCCTGCTGAATCAGTCCAAAGATTTCCCACAGAATATCAAATCAAATATATACTCTTTATTATTATTTTCAAAACTTTTTTATCTCTCTAAGTTATTCTCCTTTTCAAAATTCATGTTGTCCTACTTCATTTATTTCACCAATGTTTCACCAAATTAAAGGTCAGAGTATTAAAGCGACTGATATGTCTGTTGGCCTATTGGAGCTTTCCATTTTTATCAAATTTGCTTTGATCTTTTTGGTACTATTGTTTAAAACAATGAGCAAAGAAATTATTTGATCTCTATGTGACTGTATGTCTAAAACAAGTTAAATTCCATAATAGCACTATTATGATTATTAATAATGTTATCTTTTCAGTAATAGTCCAATTTAAGCTCCATTTAAGATGATGGCTTAAGAGTTCAAGGGGATCAGCAAAGCCAATAAGGATCACATTAAGCCCCTTGTTTCGATGTGTGAGAAGCGTCATCTAAATTTTTCAAGCCAAGTCTTGGCATTAGCTTCAGGGAACTTGGCTCTGCTCAAAGGAACAGCCTTCTGTCAATGTCAAGAATGATCCTAAAGAGCAAAAACAGTGAACACAGAAGGCTGCACTGAACCTCTGAGTTAGAAACAAACAGCAAGCAGAGATTAACATTTATCTGAGCTTTCCATTTGTTTCCCCTATTGTGGACATATTAATATGTATGCCATGACTTCACGTTGCTATGTACTCTAGCAATGGAACAGAATAGTAACAGGAAAAAAAAAGGAAATCCAAGTGTACTTTAAATTGAACTCATGTCTCTGTAGAGAAATTAAAGTATCTATTTTTTGGTATAAATCTTGGAAAATTTCAGCTGTGTAAATCACACTCAGGCTGTATGTTAACCACCTAAAAGGTTTCATCAGCTCCATGTGAAGTATTTCCTAATGTTCTGGTTCTGAAGTCTGAAGTACAATTTAGGTGAGAGTGGTACCACTTGGACTGTAGAGGGAAAGCAGAATATATGAGATGTCAGTAAATTTTAAACAGGAAGAAGTAAGTTCTTGTATATTTATGACATAAATGTTTATGGAAAATACTGAATTAGAGAAGAAAGTCATTTTATTTAGAGGGCACTGGGAAAACAGCGTAACTGTCTGAGCATCCCCGCATAACCTCGGCAGTCCTGACTCGAACAATTGCTTCTGACTGAGAAAGCAGATGGTCATTTCTCCATGGGCTATTCCTTGATAGCAGTAGTGCTAAATGATGCAGGTTTTTATTGCTGTTTGGTGCTATGGTACTGCAAGTATGAGATGGTGATGAGATGAATGGTTCTACTACTCTGTGTTTCAGGAGAAAGCTATCAAGGGGATGTGGGGGAGTTATCTTTTAGCAGCTATGAAGGAGTTTCAATCCATCATTTTAAATGACCAGCACTACAAAGAAAAATCCTTTTAACCAAAATGTTAAAAAATGAACATAAATAGAAAAAAAAGGGAAATGGAGTAAAAAGTAACTTAATAGTAACAAATAGCCCTACAGTCATAAAAAGGGAGCTCCCAAGAAGAGTTCTGTGAAGCACTAGTTGCCTGCAGAGTACTTACTTGCAGCTAATTCTTGGAAGGCTGGCTAGTCATATACTGCTGGCTTTAGTCCTTGTTTCCAGCTGTTACATCACATGAAAGACAACTAAAAATACATTAAATACTTCTCCATACAAGCATGTTCAAAAGCTACTGCAAGAATGTTATGCACTGACAGTAGAAGAGGTGTGTGCAAATCTATGAGCAGAGGAAAAAAAATGTTTACAATCTCTATGCTAACGTGTGGTCTACGATAGGGCAAGAGATCCCTGACCCTCAAGGTTCACTTTTGGTATTTCAGCATGTCTTGAATATTCTAAACTGTTTCAGATGTTCAAGGTCTCAATCCAACACCACACTCAATCATGGATCTAACCAAGACTTTGTGATAACATTTGGCAGATGCTTATGTACCTCAGTGAAATCAAAAGCCACGTGCCAAGGAAATTACAGACTGAGAGCTACATCAGGGTTTCAGAAAAGGCTGTTAAGACATGCATCCTAGATATTAAATGGATCCTTAATAGGCTAAAGGTGTCTCCTTACAAGGCTGGAAGGTGTAATGTATCCAAAACACAAATTAATAAAATGTGTAAACTAAAATGCTGGAGTGTCCTGCAGTAAAAGAGAACAAATAAAATTGATTGCAGGTGCAGAGTGGGGAAGTTGAGAGAACAGTAGCATGTCAAAAAAAAAGTATTTTTGATGTTCAGTAAAGAAAATCTTATCTTTCCAGAACTACTTTGTTAAGCAAACTTTGAAGGTGATCAATGAAAGTGAGTACTACAAGCAGCCTCCACTCTACAATCTAGAAACAACCATCTCTTTGCTGTGCAACACATGCACTCCACTGTGCATGCAAATAACACATGGCCTTGGCAAGTTTTCTGGCCAGAAGTGGACAAAGCAATAAAAAAACCTGAAAATATGCAAGGACTACAAACAAGATGACTGTCACATTGCTTAATGAAGTGCCATCACTAGTCTTAAACACACCTGAAAAGGGAATAATCCTGATAGGGACTTTGTAGACATGGATACAAGACTCTGCACGGTACTCTTCAGTTCCAGGAGAATTTTCCTAACTAGTGAAAATAGTATATTTATATCACACCTGCCTGATTTTTAAAATTTGTCTCAGATTCTTCATTTTCAAAATTTTTCTTCAAAATGTTTTCATTTTTATTCTTCATGAAGAATCCTCAAATAAAGGTTCTTCATTTTTATTATCTTTATTTATACTTGGATCACACTGTGACTCTAGGTTCTTCTTTGTATGTAGCTTTACTGTTCCTTCAGCTGAAGAACTACAACCGGGACAAAACCTGTGCTTGTAGTGAAGAACTCATCTTGCAAAGCATATCCCACCAAGCAGAAAGAGCACCAACCTTAGACCAGTCTCCCATTCTCCAGACGTAGCATTTGGAATAGTCCTCGCAGTCTTCTGCTTCCTTAGGTCTGGTGGACAACACACACTTCTTGCGGGGGTTGGTGCACCGCACTGTCCGATGTCGTACGCCCTTCCCGCACTTCACAGAGCACTGTGGGAAACAAACGTCGTTTTCAGGTTTGTACAAGAGACAGAGTTACCTCATGGAAGGAAGTAGGAGTCCTTTGGCCTTCTAATGACCTCTGCCAGGCTAACATAAATAATTCAAGACTTGAGTAATTTCCTGACTTCCAATCCTCACATGTATAGTCACTGGATTTGTTTAAAATTCACAAAAGAACAAAAATCCCTTATTGGGCAGAATAATAATTTATACTTTTTTCAGATAAAGTATATAGCTTGAAATGATCAAAAATAGATATTTAGGGAAAAGAAGATTTAAAACAGTATTTGGATAAGGAAAAAATTGAACGGTTATGATCAAGTGAATGCGAAGTGTTGCAGTTTACATATACGGCAATAAATTTGTTCTAAAAATTAAAGAAATCCTAATGAAAGAAAATGTTTATAAGGATAAGACCTCAATCAAATTCCAGCAAACTCTACTAACTAGTCTCTTTTCTGGGACTTCTCTGGAAGAGGAAGATTTAAAAAGGCATAGCAAGTGTTTCAAAACTGTATACAAGAATACAGCCTGAATCTGAAAATTCAGTATATACAGTACATAGTATGTGAAAACTGCCTTAACAGTTCACAGAAGGTCTTAATCTATTTTTTTTCAGCTATTCCCACTATGCTGCCAAAAATTATGCCATTTCCTTCTCAAAACATTATCACTGCTTTCGATCATCCCACTGCTAGCAGATTAAAAGTCTCTTGTGCCAAGCTGATTACAACTGCAGGAAGCAGCAGTGGCCAGCTTCCAGTGTAATGGTGATAGTGGGAATGGCCATGGGAAACACCTCACTCTTCAAAATGTGTTTTTTGATTCCAACAAAAACATGCTCACTTCTTTTTGATTTCTCAAACATACTAAACAATCTGGGTTTCGTTCTCTCACCTCTGTAAGTGCTCTTCCCAATGCCAGCTCCGGCATTATAAACCTCCTGCCATTTACTTCTTTTTATCTCTACCTTAGCGTCTGCTTTTCATCCTTGGAAACATTCTCTGTGCCTTAGCTCTTTTGTGCTCGGGGAGATCAAGGACTCCTGCTGCGTGGAGGAGCCCAAACGAGGGTCTGCACCCATGCTCAGTAGCTCTCCCTGTGTTCTGAACCTGGAGGGTCTGACGGCGCAGCCTCCACGACGGGAGGCACGCAGAACGGCCCTGAGGGTGGGGAGAAGCCCCAATAACCATTACGGTTTGTCCAGAGAGCAATGATAGTCACCCTTCTGCCTCTGCAGCCAAGCACTACCAGCCTTCCATAAGTCCAAGAAAAACACATTGACATAGGCAGTAAAAATATCTTAAAAAAAAAAAAAAAAAGTCAAATATCAATTAGAGTCTGCACTTGCTTCCCAATGCTTCCAGATGCAGTGGATGTGAAGTTGTTTTTTATAAGCACTTTTGCCCACTGCATGTGTTGCTCTTGGAAAAAGCAGTGAGAAGAGAGCAGAAGGAAAGGAAATGCGCTTTTTGCAAGCAGCTTCTCCCATGGTTCCTGTGGAGCAGGATGGCAGCAAACATTTGCCTGATTAACATCCATTGGTGCAAAAGCATTTCAGAGACACTCCCCAGATGATCTCACATCCTGATAACTGAGAAGTGATGGCTTTAATTAATTCTATATACCTGGCCGATACCCACTACTTCAGTTGGAGTATATTTGACTACACTTTCTTAAAAATTGGACAAAAGAAACTGCTTCAGAATATTACTGAGGTAAAACGTAGAAATTCCGCACAGCTGGGTTTCTGAGTCCCTGATCCCTCTGCCACATCACTGCATGAGGAGCCAGAAAATCTTTAGGCTGGGCTGTGCCATTTGCCATTGAGACGAAAAACCACATCCCCAGAAAACATTAAGGCACAGACAATATCTACGATCTTCGCCGGGTACCTCAGACCAGACCCCCGCTTCCCACACGGTCATGCAGTCCTGGCCTTCGCAGCGCTGCGCGGAGGCGGGCTTGGGCCCCAGGCAGTCCCTCTCGCGAGCTCGGATGAGGGTGCCGTTCCTGAGCTGCTGTGTGCAGGCTACTTGTCTGTTCTGAGTCCCTTTGCCGCACGTCCTCGAACACGGAGTCCATTCTGTCATCATCCATCTATAAAGATACATAGGCGACACAGTAACAAGGGATCGGGCAGGGAAAAGCCCCTTTTAGGGTATCTTGTTTCTTGCTTACCAACAGCTTTGCTGCCTAAAATCTATTTGCTTATTTTTGGTCTCCTTTTTAATGCACTATTGGACTAATTCGAACATGTCTTACATTTAAATAACATTAATGTGCACCTCAGTACTTTTCACTCCCCATGCCCACTCCCGGTTCCTATATTTTCAGAGTATTTCATATTTTTTAATCCGTTCCCCTCTCTGTCATTGTAATTCCCATTAGGAGAGCTCCAAAATGCAACCATACTATTTTAAGGTGACAGGTGACTGGACAGTCTACTATTCTCTGGGTAGATATGAATATGTCAGTACATGCCATGTACATTAAGTCCAGCATTCTTTGAAAATAGTTATTGAATTACTGCTGTGCCAAAAGCTCACTGCTCTGGTGGAAGTATAAAAGGTCGGACTTCTTCATGCTCTTTAGGGTCAGGCCTAACTCAGCGTGCATGGTTTAAATCACAGAAACAAGGAAAGCTGTGGAAGCTTGGCAGGGCCAACATATTTGGAGAGCAATAGTTCTAGAGCATAATTTTTCCCAAATGTTCAATAGTTCCAGACTATAACCATATGCCCTTAAAAAAAAACCAGAAAGTTCTGCCATTGATGCAGAACACAAGTGCGTCCCAAGAGACTGGATTTGCAAGGGAGAGTCTTTCGAACACTGAAATTTAACATACTAGTTCCAACCTTCTGTCAGACATTCACTGTGAGAAAACATAATGTTTAACTAAGATTTTTTATTATTATCTCAAATACTCAATTTACAAATCACAGTTTGTCAAGGTAATACAATATAGTTTAAAAAACATCTTCAAGAGTCGATAACAACTAATTATGTTTTGGGTACACTTGTATTGAAAGGTAATAATAAATGCTTTGTAATAATCATTAACATTATACTGAAAATTAGATATCTAGAAGCATGATGTCTTTCTACATTTCTCAGCATAGCATCTCTTGATCAACTTGAAAACATTGAGCATATTAAAAATAGATAGTTGACACTGTTGTAGAAAAAGATCACACTACCGCATTCCTACCCATTAAATAATAATCTGGACCTGCACATATATGGTGAAATATAAATAATTCCTTTAAAGTATAATGCTCCAGTCTGTGGAAGTCAGTAGTTCCATCTAACCTAAAATGCATTTGCCGTTGGTATTTTATGGATTTCAGTACTTCATTCTTTCCAACAAAACTATGTCATCTGGTTCATTTTATATATAATTCTTCAAAAGCATTTGCATTTTATTTACTTTACATTGTTTTCTTTAAAAATACCATCTACTTCTCCTCCAGATGACAGGGATAGACTTAGCTCTGTGTTAGCTCCCAAGGAAACAAGCTCTTGCCCTCTGTCCCCCTGCTCCGCATCATACTTGAGGACTTCCCTAGGCATAATTCTAAGCTACAATTCAGAAAGAAAGGGATTGTAAATTGTGAAATGGGCCTCGCAGTATGGTGACACACTGCCCCTCAGAAATGCCTTAGATCCTTGCAAGGGCGACAGGCCACAGGCACCAAGCAGGGTGCTCTCTGCTGAGCACAGGCTGTCCGCTACAGCTGTCTCTTGGGGTGAAATCCAGGGAAAATGCCGCTTCTGCTTCTTCCACCACTCCACCACCAGTTCAGTTCTGCATATTGCATACCGATCCACAGACACAGTGGTGGCAGTGGGAGAACAAGAGCACTGTCCATATTTCAAGTTAAATCAATGTATTAAGAACCAGCGACTGCTTCTTTTACTGCCCAGTACAGCCAGAGCATAAAGTGGGGTTTTAAAAGAGGGCAGCACTGCAGAGTGCAAAAAATGCAATACCACAATTTTGTTCATATCATGAAGCATGAGATTAAATCCACCCCTATATAAATAGCATATAAATTTCAATTTCATAATACACATCAGCCTGTGAGAACTCTTACTAAAGAAATTAATAGGCTACTTTATTGAATAAGAATTGATCTAGGCATGTGCTTAAGGCTTTGTCTCTCTAATTTCATTGAAACTCAGAAGAAACAGCTGCCAGTGTTTCAGTGTTCCCTACATTTCACATTATAACTTCTTGATGCATATATTTATTGCACATTCATTGCCACATGCAGTCACCTCGCCCAAAATTTTTACATCCAGATTTAGTCTAATTTAATCTAATAACTATTACCTGGTCTGGCATGGCTGTTCGTTGCACTTTCGGATCTGTGGTTCAGGTTTTGTTAAATATTTGCACTTCTTGTTGTCCACCAGACTGATATTTTTGTTCATAATCTTTGTGCAAGATACTGTTGTTTTTCTTTCACCTGATAAAAAACAAAACAACAATGTACGTAAAACCAGACATATACAAGATTGTTAAAAACAAAAAAGGAAAAATAAAAGATGTCTGTGGAAGGCCAAAGGTAACTTTATCAGATACAGCTGTTTTATGTAGAATTTGGTTGGAAGAAGTACAAAACAAATTATGTTAAATTATGCACTTAGAATTTTATAAAAATATACATTATACAAGGTTCATTCCTTCTATAAAAGTTTAAAAGCCATTGATTAGAGAAGCAAGAGTTCTGAGAGAAACAATTTGTGCTGATTTCATATACATGCTCTGAACAAGTGGGATGTGCCATTTCTATATTGCTGAATTTCAATTATGGAAACAGAAGATGCCAAGAATGTTTAAGGATGGTAGGCTCTGGCTGGCTGAAAATGAAGCACTGATTTCTTAACTGCCAAGAAAAAGATGCAAAGCAGGTAGACAGAAATACATTTGCGAGTACCTTACGCCTATTTTATCTTACTATCCAATAGAGTATATTCAATACTTAAAGTGAAAGGTAAAAAAGAGATTTTAAAGTCTGTAGGGAACAATATAATCTTCTAATCCAATCCTTTGCACACCCATCATTGACAGAATTTTGCTGCTTTATAATGAGTCACAGGCCAAAACTGACTTAATTTTATCTCTCTAAACCACTGAATTGAGAAAAGCTTGCAGAAAGATTTCACAGAAAGAAGAAACTACGTTTGCCCATTAATAAGGAAAATTTTGCTAGATTTTAATATATCTGCCTGGTTTAGCAATGTATTGTGAGGTTTGGCAAACACTCAGCAAAAGAGGATCAGCACATACAACCTTCAATAAAAAGGAGCCTGTCCTATTCCTTATCACCTAAAGAAAAAAGGCCACACAACTGATCTGATCTGCAGGGTAAGAAGTTCAGATATTGTTTGCTGAGACCTAACACACGTTCTTTTAAATATACCCTTTCCTATACAGATGGCTCGGAAGCTGGTATGTCTTGAAGACAAAAAGGGCTGGAAATCAGAATTCAGTGTAAGAGCTAGGATAATTAGGAACTTGTAATCAGATCGATGTCTAAATTTTTGAAAAACATCAAGCCCTGGATTAAAGACTTGATTTAATAGAAAATACATTCATTTATTCTACAACTAAGTTAAAACAATTTACTTCTCTACAGAAATTTCCTGGCGAACAGGGTGCGTGCAGAAGTGAGACAGTTAAGAATGCTCTGCCACCGTTGGTCAGAGATGTACCCATTGGGGGAGCAGTAAAGTCATAAATATGCATTATGTGTGTGACCACAGTTGACATTTTACACAGTATTTGTGTAAGCGAAAGCACAGGCAATTAATCTATCATACACAGCCTTTGATATACTTCACAATTTTTTCTGCATTTACATATACATGTGTGTATTCATGTTCTCCTCAGGCACATACACAAAGAAAGCTTTTTCTAAAAGAAAGGAGGTCGTAGATGAGTTACGTCTATAAACATGAACAAAACCACACAGCTTTATCCACAGTTTCACTCTGACATACATTTTAAACGTTTAAGAAAAACACACTGATAATTGTTATAGTCATTAATCTGATTCATCAAAATATTGATGTTAAAAATTCAAATGCAAACATTTACAAGCTGCAACATTTTATTTTTGTTATTGCTTCATGTAAAAAACATAAATGAACAGAACAGTTCAAATGATTGCATCTAAAGTAAGAAATAAACTTTAACTTGTACTTCAGAATATTCGGCAGTTTAGAATACCTTTTATGGAACTTTGTATTAACTCAACTACTTTAAACAATAACATAAAAATGAAAGCCAGCTACATGAGAAAATTATGATCAATCAGCATTACAAGACAACACCTAAATATTTATAAAAGTATTAATGTAGAATAAATTACCACTATACCGCATTTTAAGGGCTTCTCCAGATGATAGGTAAATTCAGAAACATCTGAGACAATAGTGAAAGATTGTGGTAATGCTAAAATTATACCAAAAATATTTCAGGAAATTGTAAAAAACACAAATATTCCAAGTGAATATGAGTGCTCCACTAGTAAGCAGAAGGTGCTACTTGCATCACGTAGAAAATACCTTCAGGGTGGGAGTTTTCCTACCAAACCACAAAAGGCGTGTTTATGGAAACTACTGTAATCTGCTGTGACACTAGAATTGTACACTGAGTCAAAGTAGCTAGAACACTGTGTTCTTTAAACAGCTCTTATGAGAAACGGTACTGTTTCCAGGCTTTTCTATTTGATTAGAAGGGGCACAGCAATTTTCAGGACTGCTGCAAAGGTTGTAAGCAGGGAAAAGATAAATTTGGCATTTAGAGCTTAATTCTGATTACTCAAAGTATAAACTGATCTCTATGGGTTGTGTTCACTAAAAACTCTTTTTTTTTTTTCTCCTGTATTAACTTTTTCTAGTAACCATCTTCTGGACACCAATTTTGTTACAATGATATTTTTTATGCTCCCATACCTGCCTCTAGTTTGTCTTTTCCAAATGCACACTTTTATGGTTTATAAACATAAACACAGGAGTATTGCATCATCATATTAGTATCTGCTGTCACAATATTTGTTCCACATGTTTTTGGATCATCCTCAACTCATGTAAATAATTGTATACAGTTGATCTGAGAGTGCAGTTCAGCTTTTCTATAGTTTGAAATGACTTTTACAAATCATTTATCCTCAACAGTTCCAAATACAAAGCAGAACACAAATGCAAAGGACTGCCTACCGCTGCTCTAGCTCTTGCACTTCCCTTTCTTCTTGGAAACTGTGTCCTTATCTCACTTTGTTAATGCAGAGTTCATTCCTTCACTGTCATTTTTGTCTACTTACCTTATTTAGTTTGCATGCTTTCCTATGGCTATCATTACTGTTCTAAACTAAGCAGGAGGCATGAGATTTAAATATATGCTCCATTATATTACAACTACCATAGCCTACAAGCTGCAAGTATTATATTAATTATATTACTATTAAAAATCCTACAATGTGATAGCCAGTGTCTCAAATATCAAAACACCACATGTATTTTAATACATCTATGCATATATTTACCTCCACCACATACAGCATCACAGTCCTCCCAGCCAGAATGAGTCCACATGAAAAGAGGCTCGAGTACTTTAGAGCTCTGATTCTCCGGAACAGGATCCAGTGGGATTGTGTATTCGTAGTGTAGGCCGTAGCTCTGGTCATGGAAAAGTAGCACCTGCAAGACACAGCGAATGAAGGCCCACCCACACAGCCACTCCTGGAGGACTATCTTGGACCTGTGAAGAACTAACCCAAAGAGTGCAACAGAATGAATCAGAGCTCTACAGTCTTGTAGAGTTGGCTTTTGTAGAAGTAATTAATTAATGGAAGTGACTGACTTCAGACAATGTGGAAAACTGGCCCGACTTAATCTATAGGTAAAAGAGGTCTTAAGAAACTAACAAATATAACCAGCAATTTACACGACAATCTTCCCCATGATTTCAGTGTTCTTTAGTAAAGCAGATCTTGTTTTGACATGTATCATATTTCAAAGTATTTCAGATGGATCATCCAATTCTTACACTTGAAGGTTTCTAAATTGCAAGGTACAACCTCATCAGTCTCCCTTTCTCCATTTAGTCTTGTCACTGTGGCTATCAACTTTTCATTCCCTGTACTGATATCACAGATTCTTCATGGGTAACTTTGTGATCACAGCCCTAAAGGGTGATTATGTGCTACAGTAAGCCAACAAGACAGAAAAAAATCTAATAGGAATTTTTTCTCTTTCTTCTCGAGCTGACCATCAGCCTTTTATGTAACTTGCAGTAATGTAAAGACATTGAGACTTTCCATCCCAACAACTTATTATTTTTGGATTAATTATTATTATCCAATAATTGGATATTATCATCATTGGATCCCAGTATTATTACTGGATATTATATTATTATAATAATATAATGGATATTATTATTATTGGATTTAAATATTTTTTTAGGAGTGAGCTGACAGACCAGCAGTTATAACTTAAATAGATCTCGTTGCCTTAAGAAGATTGGAAAAAAATATTAGTTACCATGCATTATGACTTGAATCAGATTTAAACAAAACAAAACAAACCCCAAACATTTTCATACCAATAAATGTAAAGGTGATGTTGTGGGACCTTTGGCAGATATCTTCTCCCAAAGACCTCTCCGAACATAGTGGACAGTGGTTCCAGCAATATTGAATGTTCCTGAATGCTCTATCTTCCAGTCACTATTGATTGATTGTTTTCCAGCATCTCGAAGAGCTGCAAAAATATATGAATAAAGACCAATATAAAAGCTGTCTGTTCTGGAGTGATTTTGACCTCTCCATACTTCCCATTAATTTTAATGGAGTTATGAAATCATATGATATCTTGTTTGAAAATGTATTTGTTGGTCTTAATATACATTCACTTCAATAGGAACATGTTTCGGAAACAACTTCTGGAAGGAATGATTGCCAAAAAACATGTGCCTAACATTAGCTGAAGTTAATATCAGTGTTTTCATGTTGGCAGAGACTGGTAGCCTCCAGCAAAATTCACAATTTGATCATTGAATTAATCTGATTATGAAAAAGAAAGCCATTCTTTATCCTCAGAGTTGTCATTTCTACCATTCATACAAGACATAGGAAATAAAATGATCAGAAGAAACACTTCAGAATTTGTGGAATTATATTAAAATTTAATTCTGGCTCAGAATTCTCTCACTATATTTGTTTTTTCCCACCTCAAAATGGGAGGGAACTACTCCTCTACTACTACTATCATCACATCTAAATACATATTTTAATCAGACTTTAACCATATAATATGATTTGCAGTGAAAAAAGTTTCTTCATTTGACTGAATCATTTCTATTTTTGGTCTAATCAATGCCACAAAGTATCAATAAAGACAAGTAAGACACATTTCAAATACTGTGAACACAACCTTTTACACTATTTTTATAGTGAATTCTGAATTGACTCCCTTCTGAGATGAAGAATCCATAATTTCATTTTAGTTTCGTTTAGCTTAGTTTAGAATCAAGCCTGAAATAATCACGTAGAGTAAAATGCACTTGAAATCACCTTCTGGGCAAGAAGTTCTACACATCATTGAAATTGCATGTTTGGCATAAGACTGTTGTGAGAGAACCTCAACAGTTTAAGCTTTGTCCAAAATTTCTTTTTTCAAGTTGTAAGTTAATGTGAGTCATTCCCGTAATCAACTTCTCTCATATTTATACCGCTATGTTTTGTTTCTATGGGAAACAATGGCAATAGGTCTACAGACTGGCAGAAATACAACTGCATGAGACAACACTGATGTGTGCCACTACAGCACTGTGTTAAACGCTAAGGCTATAAAATCCACCAACACTGCAGAACAGCCCCATGCTAAAAATAACCAGTCATTTTACAAGACTCAAAAAATTGGTACTTTAGGTTTGAAGATTTTATTATTTAATGCTAACCAAGGTCCATTTGGAGGTTAACCAAATCCTTTCACCAGCAGAGGAAATTCACTTAAAAGTGCTGAGGTCCAGTTGAGTCATGTTGCTCAGATGGAGCAGCATCCTCTCCCTCAAAAGAGTGGATTCTGCACAGTCTTGTCTTTAAAATGAACATACGTATTGAAGTACGTGTATGCATGCAGGGGACTGGGCCCTTGATCCCAGCATTCCTACAAGATAGAAATATTTTGCACCTTTTGCTCTCAGACAGCCCTCTTGAGGCACGGAGTTTACAGGAAGATAGAAAGGGAATCATTGTGCCTTAAAGCTAATTCAAGTTATGTAGATTCTGTTCCTGCCTCTGTCACAACCTATACCGTGAGCGAGTTAATGCAGTTTTCCTGCACTCCACACCACACTCCACTCCCATTCTCCTCAGCTTACAGAAAAGGATGAAGTCCTATACACAAGAACGCTGTACAGAAGGAAGCTCTCATGCTATAAACAAATTGAGAAGGATGCCTATAACTAAACAGACAAATGAACAACAATCTATTGACACTCCAAAATAAAAATCTAGACCAATGAAGCCTCCTGTAACTGTGACCAAAACCAAAAATTCAATGTCAAAATACGAGGCAGCATTCTCATTGTTCATCCTTGAAAAGCACAAAACAACCACCATTACAATGGCAAATAAGTGATGGCGATGAGTGTAGTATATTTTCTGATCTCTTCCTACATGTCAGAAGAAAGAATAAACAGTGTTTACGATGTATTTCAATAATCAAATGTTTATTTGGAAACTCTTCACTTGAAAGTATTCTTACCTATGACCAATGTTCATGAGTTTTTAGAGCAACAATTCTGACAGTGGACATATATCTTGCATTCATGCGTGAATACTAAGTATACTGGTGACTAAACAGCACAAGCCCACAGGGGTTATTCTGCTTTGTAAGCAATAATTATCAACCTACAAGCCACTTCCAGAGAACTACACACTGGTGGAAGCATCTGGTAGCATTTCAGCATCACTTCAGCTAATTAACCCCAGATGGTCATTTATTTCCAGGATATCTCTGGGCCATGATTATTACAGCTATTATAATGAGAACCTGAGAACAAAGAAAGGAGTATACATGCTCTGATATGATGGGTCAACAAAGCTAACTAAAAGAATATTCAACTTTCAAAAGTTCTTGCAAATAAAAAGGAATAGTCAAGTTGTGCTGCTTAAATTTTGTAATGGTATCTATTATTCTAGGCTAAAGTAGGATGTCACCAATTTACAAGTGCCTCACCTGTAGTCATATTTGTAGCCCACCAGAAATAAAGGACTTATGAAGAAAGCCCTGTGCTTAAATAAGTGGTATTTTGTGTGTTTTATTGCAGTGTTTGCACATATAATGGAATTATTTCCCAATTTAACTTTAATTCAGAAATAACTCCCTGATTTATTTGCCTATTTTTTAGCTACATGTTTTCATTCATAGATTTACTGACCTATTTGCACAATATCCCTTTTATTTCTCAGAACTACAGCACAAATTCTCTCAATACCAAATACAATTGCACAAGAATACTAAATCAATGGTATGTGCATGCATGTCTGTATATATATCTGTTGCATAATTTTACACAGACAAGATTTTTTTTCCTAGAAAAAAATCTGATATGCATGCTAAAATATGTATATGCAAAAATATACTGCTAGGGTTAATGTGTATAGATAACTGATTTGCAGGTGCTAAGTAACCAACTTTAAACACTTGAATCCATGTTACTGTCCATCTTTTCTTATATTTTGTATCAGACTTTGAAGTGGTTGTCATCATCTTGGTGAAGGTAGTTCTGAATTATAGTCTTAATGACTGTGAATGACAATCTGATTTCTATCATTTTCTATGTTGTCTTCCTCTGCTTTGTTAGATTTCAATAGACATTTCCATCAGATTTACATACAATCTGAAAAAGATAGACTTTAGTCTCTTAAATCTGATTTTTTTCTGAAATGTATCATTCAGTTGTTCCCAGATCTGTGATTTTGTGCACACATACGTGGGTGATGCTGGCACTTCACAGTTTTTTTTGTTCCCAATATTTGAGTCAACAAAAAAGAAGAATAAAAGACAATAAAAAGTCTTTGTTAACACACTAAAATTAAACAAAATATGCATAGTTTTATCCAGCTGAAAAATAATTCAAATGTGCACAAGACCTGCTTTAATTTGGCAACTTAGTTTGTATTATGATAAACTACCCTTTGCCAGATGCAGTTTTGAAAGATATAAACTTAATTGCAAATTCTAAAGAATGTGTATTTCTGGAGGTAAAACTGCTGGAGGTAAAACTGCTGGAGGTAAAACTGCTTCAGAAAGTTTTACTTATGAACCATCATATATGGACTTCTATATATGAAAGGAGGTCAGGTCTTGGGGGAGTCTGTTCCCTGCTGTGGGACCAGGTCGTCAACTGGCTTCCCTTCAATTTGTTACTCTTTTTACAGCCTAAAAATTTAGTTCAACAGATTTTAAAACTACTAGCTTTGTCAGAAAGGATGAGTTTTGCATCTTTTCATACTTTGTTGATCCACCTCTTCTTTCCTCCATCATTCCCCTAACATATATATTACATATACATATAAATATATATATATATTTATTTTACTGGGAAATAAATTTTAGAAAGGAAACCAGATGAGAACACAGCACACTTATGAACTTGATGCCTATAATGGACTCAGCAACTACAGTTTTGCAGTGTTAACTTGCAAGCCTCCACAGGGTTTCCATCTCTGATGCAGATTGCTGGTACATTTGAGAATAATGATATAGCCAATCCACTTTTGTATTCTGGATGAAAATAAATTATTTCTCTCTCTTACTTCCAATAGCACAGACCAAAAGATTACAGTTCTTGGATTGTAAAGTGCTTCTTTAATTATATAGCATTAAACAATCTTATTAAATCCTTACAGGTTGGACCATGCCATGCCATTACACCACAGTGCCACAAGAATCAGAACTCTAATCTCAAACAGACAAATTCTTAGAAAATTCTTAAAAAAGAATACGGTACCACTCTTTTCTACATCTTACATTAAGTTTTAAAAACAGAGGATCCACTATCCAGCACCATCCAACTCTAAAGAAAAACTGGCAACAGCCAAGGCAAAACTTTATAGCACAGGAATGTAGGTAATATTTGAAAAAGTCTTTAATAGCATACATCTAAGCCTAAAACAATTAATCAAGTCTTTGTTGAACACAGTTTTAAGCCCATAAGATTACATGTCTCTGTTTACTTCTTAAAAATAAAATGTTTACTTCCTAAAATATTTCAATTTAGTGCTGAAATTAATTAAGTACGGATTTCAGGAAATATTCTAAAATTAAATAGATATCTATTTTCTCCTTTATGTTACTATGAATAATTTCTGCCATACATACTCTGCCAAAGAAATGGTAATCACAATTTCATATATCTTTTCTTGTACAACATAGCGAGAAAACACTAGATACTATGTGAATAATTCATAGTAGAAAAGAGATTCTCCAATTATCAAACACATGAAGAAATCCTGACTGGTAGGGAATCTGTCTCCTGGGTCACCGGTGCTCCTATCTGCCCAAAGGGAGACAAGTACAGAGGGGTCTTGGCAGATGCATCAACTCAATACGCAATCACAAGATGTACCTTGCCTCCTTTCCCAAGACTCTGCAGCTATCTTAACAGGATTCTGCTTACGAGCAGAATTAAAAATAGTAATCAAACCAAGATATTTTTCGTTTTGTTGTCCTATTTTAATACTGAGTGCCTCTCAATTTAATCAATGAACAGAACAATACCAGTTATGACATTTCAGATATTAATTTAACTCTCCAATTATAATAAAAGTTAATTGCAATATCTTTAGAACAGAGAAGAAATTTTTTTTTCCAGTAAAGGACAACTTAACAGAATCACAGAATGGTTAAGATTGGCAGGAACCTCTACAGATCATCCAGTGCAACCCCGCCCTGCTCCAGCAGGGACACCCAGAGCATAGGGTGGCATCCAGGCGGGTTTGGAAGATCTCTAGAGAAGGAGACTCCACAGCCTCTCTGGGCAGCCTGTGCCAGGGCTCTGTCACCCTCACGGGAAAGAAGTTCTCTCTCGTATGGAGGTGGGACTGCCTGTGTTTCAACTTGTACCCATTATCCCTTGTCGTGTCACTGGTCACCAGGGAGAAGAGCCTGGCCCCATCCTCCCTGCAATCACCCCTCAGGTACTTGAACATGTTGATGAGATCACTTCTCAATCTTCTCTAGGCTAAACAGGCCCAGCTCACTTAGTCTTTCCTCATATGACAAATGCTTCAGTCCCTTAATCATCTTTGTGCCTCTCCGCTGGACCCTCTCTAGAAGCTCCACATCCCTCTTGTCCTGGGGAGCCCAGCACTGCACCCAGTACTCCAGGTGCAGCCTCACCAGAGCTGAGCAGAGGGGCAGGATCCCCTCCCTCCACCTGCTGGCAACGCTCCTCCTCATGCAGCCAGGATCCCATGGGCCTTCTTGGCCACGAGGGCACACTGCTGCCTCATGGTTAACCTGTGGTCAGCCAGGACTCCCAAATCCCTCTCCACAGAGCTGCTTTCCATCAGGTCAACCCCTAGTCTGTCCTGGTGCCTGGGGTTATTCCTCCCCAGGTGCAGGACCCTGCACTTGTCCTTGTTGAACCTCATGAGGTTCCTCTCTGCCCAACTCTCCATGCTGTCCAGGTCCCTCTGAATGGCAGCACAGCCCTTGGGAGTGTCGGCACGTGGCACAGGGTGACATCCAGGCGGGTTTGGAAGATTTCCAGACAAGGGGACTGCACAGCCTCTCTGGGAAGAGAGGAGAGGAAAAGGAAAAGAAAAAGGAAAAGGGAGTGCCATATCTTCTATTTTATTCTGTAATTTCTATGAAATTTCTTTAAATGTTCTTTTTGAAATTTTCTTTTCCACTCGTAAATTTGTTTAATGACAAAAGCATGTGATTAACTCCAGCACTCCTCAGTATCGATTCAAATAAAGCTTGAACATTTATACTCTATAACACTTACCTAAGTAACTGTGAGCAGGTTTTTCTTCCACAACTTTGATTCTCCTTGCTCCTGCAGGTATCACCAAAGCTTCCACATAACCTGGGTAGGAGACCAAATGTCCCAAGTTAAATACAAAACCACAGAAAAGTACCTCTAGCTTTTTTTTATTCATTCTCTTATGTTTTGCTTTTTAAATATAATGTTATACTCTATATGACAATGGTTTGAAGGGCCTTGCAAATGATGTCAGTTATTAGCTTTGAAACAACCTCTGTAGCTGTGCTATGTGTAATATATACACCATGATATATGATTAACAAAGTAAAACATAGCAAGAGTTAATGGGGCTAGAGAATACACAGATGAAGCCGTCTCCAGCCAAGTAGAGTTTTCTGTCATTACACCACCAGATGACCACAAGAGAATGCCAATTTCTCTCAGCATGAAGAGCTAAGTGACACAATGCTAAAAAACAAGCAGCCCTCTCTCAGCCCTCTCTTGTCTTTTTTTTTTTTTTTTTGGATAACAGAGGAAGAATAAATATTTTGTATGCCAGTTCTGTTGCTTTAAGACATACAAACCCCATTCAAAGCTTGAGCTTTGAAGTATACTCATGAGTTATTTGGACTGCATTAAAATTGCTTTCATGAACTGTGGAATTATGAAATTTAAGTTGAGTCATTTGTTTTAAGAAGGACTCAGAAGGCAAAGCAGGTGAAAAATTACATGCAGTCAGGAATGTTTATTAATGAAATCAAATTTCAAATTATCTGGGTAGACTTCAAAAATTGATAGTAAAATAAAGTTTTATTCTGTGTAATTACATAATACTGTATTACAAATGATGAATATAACACCTTGCCTATAAATCCTGATTTTAATATAGTATAATTTCCAGGCAGCATTATTTACCTTTAGTTTCCTTAAGAGCTAATAATATTTTCTATGGACTGCTGGCATTCAGCTTCTGGAAAATGACCAGCAGCTGTGTTTAGATGGCAGTGCCATAGCAGCACATACTTACACAAGACTTTGAATAAAACCCGAGAAGTATTCATATATTTGCCTCAGTTATAAAAGAAAGCTTAAACAATGTAATTCATATTAATAGATACCTTCTCTGTAGTTTTTGGTCTGTAGCTCTGTAGCTGTCATTTATTTTCTGTTCTTGTCTTGCTCATCTGTGGTTTAGAACTCTTGTTCTACATTACTGCCAGCCTGAGCAAAGGCTGGACTGGAGCATCTGAAGGCTATGCCTCACTTTTTTTTCATCCTTTTCTAAGATGCTGTATTTTAGCTAAAATGCACTGGCATCCCTTGATTTATCAAAGGGAAAATATCCTCTAATTGCAATACTTTGTCATAAGTAATGTACTTACAATCCTGAAATTCTGTAAATTTTCTAAGCAAGAGACTAAAAGTGCAGTGGCAAACAAATGCTGAAGAAAAATTTCCTTTGATGAAGTGACTCTTCTAGGGGAAAAGTTATATAAGGCACATGGTGAACATTATCAGGATCTCAGGCCTCTACTCTGTCAACACTATTCATTGGGGTCAGTCAGTTTAACAAATTGCAGAACTCTGAAAATCTACTTTTCTGTTTGCATCAGTAAATCTATAAGTTAAAAATATGTAAGATTTTTTCTTGAGACATTTGGCTTTATGGCCACCAATTGCCTATTTGCTTAATGACATTTCTGTAGGCAACAGATCTTAATTTAAATATATTCTTTGAAGAACACAAAATTAATGTCAACATTCTAAAAATATATAGCTCATTTACTCAAAATATAAATTTCATTTCTTAAACTAATTAAAATCCACCTCTTATACGATACAATATGCTTTCCACTGCAAGATAAACTAGGTAATTCCTTAAGTTAAGAAATCTAATGAAGACAGTATGATTTCAAAATATTTATCTTTAAAAGTATTCATACATCTTATCTAAAATATTGAATATATTAGCAGGGTAGAGATGATTTTTTAAATTTTCTTCTGCAGCTCTAAAATTGCTATGAGGCACTAAATGATTTAAGAAAGCACAGTAGTTTGTACTTTCACAAAGCAGTCAAAACAGTTTTCCGTATGTTTAAAATAAACAATTACCTGCTCCTCTGGTATGGTTAAAATCTCCTTTAATAACTTTGCATGACTTTCCATTACCATTGCACACACCACAATGATCTTCACGAGCCAGAGACCCTAATATGCCATCACAGCCATATTTCTGTGGGAGAAAATAAAGCTTTGAGAAAATAAAGGATCCTTCTACTCAGAGACGGCAGCATATTTGACTGTAAATGTTTTCTACACAAACTGCAGTACATTACTTGCCAACACCATAACGGCAAAGTGCCAGCTGATGTTAAGTCAGTTATGCACCTCATGTCTTATTTTGACTAGAATATAAACGTGTCAAGAACATGTAAAAACAAACAAAATATTTACATAAGCACACTCTTAATTACCATGATAGGTGTGTTTCCATCATTAAAATCACTGCTAGTTTGACAACAGAAACATTTACCATTAATACTATATATTGGTCTCATATAAAATAAAAACATCATGTAGTCTAGAAGAGTCATCACAATGTAATCTTGACCACTGTGCAAACGCATCTGATGAAACCTGTAAAACTGCAACTCTGTTTGCTGAAGCCACGCCCAGGTTAATGAGGAAATAAGGGATTCCAGGGAGAAGATAGAAATCATAATCTACCAGGCATTTATTCATCTCCAAGCACATGGAGACTGTTATTTCATGTTATATCTGTCATTTTTATCATTGTTTTTAGCATTTAAAAAAAAGCAATATAGATTTTAAAATAGGTATTATACTAAAAGCATATAAAGAGCTAAATATCCAAAACGGTAAATCTAATTCCCAAAGTACTTGCTCACCTTGTGTCTAGAAGCACAGGCTAAAATATGAAATACTTTATAATTTAGATATTTAAGTTTGATAACGATCTTGATGCATCTCTATACATCTTGATATGTCAAGAACGCAACTGGCTCTTAATCAAGTAGGTCTGATTTATCATTTTTGCTTTGTTTTGTCCCTATTAGCCAGTACTTACAGAGACGAATGTGAAGAATGGATAATAAACAAAAGTTTTTTTTCAGGAAAAATGATGTATATACCTCTGGGATTAAGACTGCAAATGTCACTTGACAAGCAAAAGTCCCAAGGGTATACTTGTATGCACTCAAGACACTTGAGAAATACCCATATGCACACATATATGCACACACATATGGATAAGTTAATTTGTTAAGGTTATTATAGTATATGAAACATTGTAACAAAAAAAAGGAAGTCTCATATGGAAGAGTTTCCATATGAAGCATATGAAGTGGCACAAGAACTACAAATCCCTTGATCCTGGTTTATTCAGATGTACAATTTTTTACAGGCAAAAAAGACAGAATGAAATATATATTATAAATATACGTATTTAATTCTGCCTTTATATTTAATATATATTAAATATATATTCATATATATTTATCATAAATATATATAAATTTATTTCTGCTTTTTTTACCTGTACAAAATTGTATGTTTAAAAAATCATGTGCACTGAGGGAAATGAACTTACATTATTTCAGTACAAGAAGAGACATTCAGTCTTAGTTAGGCCTTTGCAATATTCTGTCAAGGAAGTAATGTATATGCATACAAAATTTATACTCATGCATTTGTGTGTAGGTTCCCCAGCTCTGAAATAGGAATTCATACCTGGCATCTACCATTTGCACAGATATCTAACCCATGTTGGCCACAGGAAGTTCCATCCATGACCTTTTCTGTTAGGAGAATGGGTTGATCCTTTCCAGTCAGAGAACAGAATAAGGCACATGGCTTTTCTGTAATAGCAATTGATGCAAGAAACACCAAATTAATATAAAAGTCACTCAATATATGCAAAATTAACACTACAAGGTTTTTTAAAACTGATGCCTGCTTATCTGTGCGGCCTGGATCTTTGTTAGCATGACAAGTTATTTTAGGAAAAGCAAAACAAAATAAAAGGCTTTTGATCTTTCTCTCCTGTTTGAAAAACTGAAGTTCTGTTTCCTGCTAAAACATATTCGTGCTATAAACTTGAGCCTACATAATACTCATGTCATGTTCATTGTTACAATTAAGAATATGCACATTACAGCTGTTGGAATATTTTGGTTGTAATCTATACTTTATTTCTACTATACTTTTGACAGATCATAAATACTGGTTAAAAAAGAAACTTAACACTTTCCAGATTTTCTAACCATATAGGTCAAAGAAAAAAAGAAATTAAGTGAAACTTCCTGATAGGAAAAATACATGGCTTAACAAAGTCCACATTAAAAAAAATAAAACACCAAAAAAAATGAACACATTATTTCTAATGTTGTTAGCAAGGTCAAGTAATTTTCTACTGCATTTCTGAAACATTCCACAAATCATTTACAATATTGAAAAGAATAAAAAATAATTATATTAGAACTGTTTTTTGGATCCCTAATAGTCCTCTTTTTATAAATATTGTCATTTCCTTGAACATTGCTAAGGTAATTACAAATAAATTACAAGAGGTCTCCTCTCAAGAGTCAATATAAATTTACACATTTTTTTCATATCTTTATTTATTCACATACTAGCTCAGAACCTCTTCCTAAAGCTTTTGTAGATTTTGAAAGTAAAACGGCAATTCTGAATCTAAAATTGATTTCCTTGGGACACAGTCTATGACACTCTGACTTCATACTGACTTCTAGATAGATTCCTGGAGAGTATTTTATTAGTAAATTAAACCATTCCAGGAAACAGTCATGGTCCCTGGAAGTCTACTGCCTACACAGTTGAATGGTAGAGTAGTCTGTGGCATATTTTTCGCCTGCGCCAACCAGTAATAACTGCGTCTGGAAATCACCACCTGCAGGAGACCATTTCCAAAAAGCGTTTTGGATGTCACCACCCATTTTCAGAGTGTAAAAGAGCTGAAAAATATGGACATGAGTCTTGCGTGCCAGATGACTTAGGCATCAGCGACTGGTCTGTGCATATTTAGTTTGCTAAAATTGATACGGGCTCTGGGTATTTCTAGAGAACAGCAGCAAATGGATGCCATCTCCTCTGCCAACATGTGAAGCCAGTCAGACACAAGCCATCTCCTGTGCAGATGTGTGAGGCTCTGCCTGAGTTCTTGCCCTTTACATTCCTGTTATACTGCTTAAAAAATAACTGCAAAGTCATGTAGGATTTTAAGAACAGAATGTATCAGCATTTTTTAAAAGACTGCCTTATCAAGACTTTGAACCTAAACATTATTTTAGAAAGACTAACCTCAAAAAGATAGGAGCCCAACAAGCCTGGACAACTTTTTTTAAGTGCATGGGAGTTATAATACTGTTTCAATGCTTCACCACTCTTTCTGTGCAGAATTTTTTCCTAATATCTAGCCTGAACATCATGAGTGACTTCACACTACTTTTCTGTTTATATAAGACCAAACTGATTGAATTTTAATTCAAATGTAGTCATTACATATAAGGAAGGATAAATTGAATTGGAATATGAGACAGTAATTGTCAGAATATGTAAAAATACCACCAGACTTTGGCAATAAAATAAAAATAGCTCACTAAAAATCTTAGTCCTTTTTTCCTTTTCCTCTAATCTTTTACCACGTATTTTGTCAATATCAGCTAGCTAAAAGACATCATCAAGGTACGTGGAGGATGGCTTATACTCACCATCATCAATGACAGCCTGCCACTGTTGCATGTGCTTCTGATAGGAAGATCTGACACTGAAAGCCTGGCACTGCCAGTCCCTGAAGGCAGGCGTGCCAGCAGGACAAGAAGGGTTTTCACAGATTCTGTACTGCAGCATGGGGCCGTGACACTCTGCTTCAATACCCGGACTAGAAAAGGCAGCATAAATATCATGCTTGTTTGTTGGCCACATTTTGTCAGATTTACAGCATAGTTCATTCATTCTATATACAAAATCAATTCAAATAAATATTTTTTTTGTCGAAATGTAGTATTAAGACATTGCCTTCAAGAAAATCAAATTCACAAAACAAAACATGTTTGCCTTCTGTTCAGGCCAGTTACATTACATGTGAAGAGTCACAGATGCCAAAATGTACACTTGGCTCTAAAGAAGCCCTAGGATTAGCTGCAGCCTAGGAGTGTGCAGTAAAGAGAACTTCAACCACATTACTGATAGAGCTCAGATAATTTTCCTTCTAGCCTGAATGAGGCAAAGGTGCTAGTGAAGGGCCGCTTCCATTAATTTACATTTGCTGCCTCCTTTCCAGGTGTGGTGTTACAGAGAATATGCTTTATTTTTTTTTCTGGTCTATCAGTGATGCCTGTGAGTGCTAACGAACAAAAGCAACGAAAAGCAGATGCAGAAACTGGAGCTAATTATGGGAAACCTTGTTTGAAGAAATGAATGAAAATAAAATTAAGAGAGCATTAACTTCAGGAATTAGCTTTCAGGCATGCATCTGGAAGTGACATTTAGATGGGAGGGAATATAAAAGCAGTGTGCATCTCTGGAAGATACTGTTATGTCAGAATATGTTACTTTTCTATAACTATATTTTTTTCCTCACATTTTCTTACACACATTTGTCTCTTTTTTTGCTTATCTTTGCCTTCCTTTCCTATTTCCTTTGCCCCAAATCTGTTATATTATCCTTCATCTTCTTTCATTTCCCCTGTTTCATTCTATTATTTTCTAAACGCATCTATTTTACTGTGTTCCCTCTTCTCTTTCTGTTTTTCCTTCTTTTCTCTTTGTGTTAGCAATATATGAAAGAGAAATGGGATGCTGAGTAATTAAAAGGAAATTATCTTCTCTCTGACTAATAAGATACCTACAGTGAAATATCGACTCTACACAAGTCATTGGTAAAAACTTCCTCTAACCTGAAGGCATAGAATTTTCAATTACACAAGATAGGAGTTTTATAAATTTTGTTTCCAGATATACCATACCTAGATGCCTTCAGAATTGCTAGAAAGATCTCTTTGAAAATATTTTAATCTCTTGATTGTCCAAATGAGAAATAAGATTTCTTTTTTTCCAGGAAAAAAAAAGAAAGATGACAATTTTATTTAGGACACTCTCCAAGTCAAGAAGATTTATGTGCTTTTTGTCTTTGAATAGAGTGTGAAACAGAGGCTGTGTTCTCCAATTAATATTATCTAAGCTTTTGAGAACAGTAAAAATGAGGAAAATTAGTGTTTCCATGCAATAAAGCAAAATCATTATGAAACTGATAATTTCCTAGAAATATTCTACTCTCATCCATTTAGCATGCACATTAGAAGTTCATGACTCTTATTTGATTGGATAAAGCTTAAACAACTCATTTGTAAGAAAACAGAACTTTCCAACCCTAAATACTTTTCTCCTACTGAGTTTTTCAGTATTCATACAGAATGAATTGCTTACATATGTCCACAGTATCTCAGTAGGTTTCTGTACTGCTAAGAATCAGAAAACATGGATGAAGAGCAAAGGAAACCTGAACTTGTTTTTACCCAGGGCATTTGCGCTGTCGACTGCTGACTCCAGTGTTGCAAGTTCGGCTGCAAGTGCTCCACGCGCTCCACTCCCCCTCCATGTGCTCCGCAAAAGAGGTCCGATTGATACACTCGCCAGCCTTACACCACTAAGTCAAAATTCATCTCTCAGGTAAGTAAATCAAGGTACATAGCAAACAAATCACTGCTTTACAAGCACACAGGAAACCCAACCAAAGCATTTTGTTGAATGCCCAGTCCTCAACTGTGTCAGGAATCTGTATCCCAATAGTTAACTTTTCTAGATCAGTAAATGTAAGATCCAGAAACCCTCCTCTGGCTCTGTGGTCATATATTAGGTGCAACTCTTGTCTACAAGCTCAAGCCCAAGTTCATTCTCAACTCAGTTACTGGAACAGCCTGCTGCAAATAGTCCCTACACCAGACCACCTTGGTCTGGTCTTCAGGTTTCAAGACCTTTCACTTGAGGTGCACATTGCCTACAAAAGTGCCCTTGGCTTCAGCCCAGACCTATTGCAGGGATCACCTGATAATCACAACACAGCATTAAGGGCTGTTTCCTGGGCTTGCCTGGTTGCCTAGGGTAGGCATGGCCAAGGGGAACATCATATATATCATTACCAATGTCATAATATAAATTTATGTTACAAGTTATAGAGAAAATGAGGCTTTATTCACAATTTGTATTCAAAAACTATGAGGTGGTAGCCCCAGTAAGCTAGTCCTGAGAAAGTCAATAGAAGTTTTGATATTTATTTAAAAAAGGACAAATTAGTTGCTTTATAACCTCATATGTATACATCATTTACTGAAGAAGTTACTGCTATTTCTCATGTAAAAATTACCCAATTGCTCTGTAATCTGATACATATCATAATTCTATAGTAGCATTTTATTAACTTACAGTAAGTGAAAAGCTGTACCATGAATTTCAGAATTTTTAACAATTGCAAAGCAATAAGGCTAGACAATGATCAATTAATTTCACTAACATCAGAAATTTAACACATTTCTCTTACCACTTTATCTACTATTGATAGTAATTCAAATTATTCAAAGTGCTTGAAGAAGCCTTATACTTCAAGAAAAGTGAACCATACCAGTAATGCAGTCAATAAAGATCTCTGTAATTCCCTATAGTACACTTCTACAATTTGCAGTGCCTGTGACAAGTTCTTGTCTGGTGTTCTTAAATTCCACCTGCAGTTTCAAATTCAATTCAATCTTCATTTTTATTTTTTGCCTTAAATATAGCACTGTCATTTGAAAGATACAAAGACTTTGAAAAGTCTTTGTATCGCACAGCTGCATTACTATTTTTGATATCATAAAGTACTGATTTCATAATATTGTGGATGCTTTAAATTGAAAGGTATTTTTACAGACATAGTGCC
Source organism: Crypturellus undulatus (assembly GCA_013389825.1). Taxonomy (NCBI): domain Eukaryota; kingdom Metazoa; phylum Chordata; class Aves; order Tinamiformes; family Tinamidae; genus Crypturellus; species Crypturellus undulatus. Next base: position 347,706 of record VWPW01026039.1, on the reverse strand, counting down.
TAAAATGTGGTGGGGTTTTTTTGTTTGGATTTTTTTTGCCTTTTTTTTTGTTTTTGTTTGTTTGCTTGTTGGTTTTTCTCAGAGAGAGGACAAAGAAGCTGAGGATTGCTTACAAATCCCTGACTTACAAAATACCTGAACTAGATTGACCTGATCAACTGAAATGTCCTCTTTAAAGGTCATAAGAGTTGAACAGAAGACAACAATACTCTGTCTCTTCAATCTAAAGCAAAGCAAAGCAAGCAAGTTGTGAAATCTGAAGCTCATCTTCTACAAAGAGGAGTCCTTTCAAATCTACTCAGATGTTTCAGTGATGTCTGCTTAGTTTTTAACTGCTAGATACACATAAGTCTCCCTGTAGCCTGGCACAATCTTTAGCACACACTGGTCATTAGAATCACTACTTCTCATCCTCACCACCCTCATGTAAGACTTTGCATTATTTAGTGCAATAAGCTATACAAAAAAGAGTGTTACCTTCCTCATGGACTCCAGGAGTCATATCACTACTATGTATCATCATGCTCCCACAAGCATCAAAATAACTTTTAAGAATGAGTCCTACTCAGTGAGTTTTAATTTAAACACATTTTGCAAGTGAGTCAATGAGGCACAGACATTCATGTGAAAAATACACACTCATTTTGATACCTATTTGAAGATGGCTATGGTTTTACAAGGGAAAATAGTGGGTGGTCTTAGCAAAAGGTGTTGCTTCCTATTCCTTACCACAGGCATTCCAGGATCACCATATGGAAAGCAACATAGAACAACAGACAGTAAATCAGCCACACACAGATCAAAATCATTAGAATCATTAGAATACAGCAGATGACATTATAAAAATGAGTAAAATCTCTTTTTCTTTGAGTATGTGAAATAATACTACGCCCAAAACTAATTTTAATCTGTTTGCAGATTTATTTGCCTTTTTTTAAACAGAATTCTTTTTTTAACAAGGACTCCTTCTAAGCAGTCCTTAGTTAATGTAGAAAGATGCATTGAGCAAATTAATCTTATGAGAAAATGCTGTAATCATGAAAATCTCTAGCAACTTCCCAATCTGTTGTCTTTTTATTTGAATTCATTTACTTTTATTTACAGTTACACATATGGCAGGGATTATTCTAACCTTAAAGCTGTTAAAGAACATTTAACCTAGGTCTGACTTGAGTCAACCATTCAGTTTCCTTGATGGTATATTTTAAGGATGTTTAACACTCTTTTAGGTGTATATATGCTATATTCTTAACACAGCTTATCCTAAAAAGTTGTGTCACAAATCTCTGTTGATTTTAACATGAGACTATTTCTACTGTATTTAAATCAGGGCAAAGATCTTTAAACCCTTGAAAACTTATTTTTCTGGTTACAATAAGCAATACAACAATGGCATTCCATTCACAAAATAGTACCTAAAACTGAACAAGTTTAACATAAAACAGTGTAAGCACCAAAACATCTGTGGTCTTGGCAAATTTAGAAGAATTTCAGTGTTTGCAGGGAAATATACTCTTTTTCATGTCACACGCACTCACATCTACATATAAACTGTGTTATTTCAATGATAATCAAAGTAAGGAATAACTGTAAACAGTGCAAAGATCTGTTCAGCTTTTTGGGGGGGGAATTTAGGGATTCAGTGTAAACTATAAAGCTTTGTCATTTCCACTTCAGGAAAACCAGTAACATACCTTTCCAGCGTTACAGTCTGTTCCATCCATTGGTGGATCCAGTTTAGTTTTGCATTCTTTCTCGCTTTCCACTTTACACCATAACCCAGTGCAAATGACATGCTGAAAAAACACACATAGAGCTAAGCATGAAATCTGTCTTATGCAAAACAACTTTCTGCATCTAATCCACTGATTTTGTCACGAAGTTATGCATTTGATCACCCTGAAGCCTGTTTAAAGACACGTTAGGCACACACAAAAATCTCAATGGGCAAATCACGCTTAGGCTCTCACTGATTATTGACACATGAAAGAAGTCAAGCTGGTGTGTCAACAGAGCGGGAAGAACTGTAGAAGTCTCACCTCAGGAGGTCAAAGCCCTTGTGTACCCCAGATCTCACAAACTCACTGGAACAGTTTTGCCCCATGCTGGGAAGCTCCCACTGCACACATGCACTTTCCCTGACTGGAGGGCATGTGATTTCAGCCAAGGCTGGAATATTGATCTTGGTCCTGGTTATTAGCACACTACTCAGGAGCATGGTAAAAGTAAGCAGGGTGCAGGGGACTTACCTATTTTTAAACACTTGAAACTTTCTGGGTACTATTAAAAAAAAAAAGTTTCATATTTTTACTGCTTTTATTTATTGCTAATTCATTTGATGTGAAAAGGAGAAAAGCAGCTCTGTCACTAGTAATAAAATGTAAGGTTTTAAGATGAGTACACTTATATGTATGAAACAGTAATGATGTTTTCAGCAGCTATGTAGAATTCTGTTCTCTATAGGTTTAGAGGAAAGAGAAAAGATGGGAACAGGGCAACAGGCTGTATTAAAGTAAAAAGATAAATAAATAATAAAAAAAGCTAGAAATAAAACTGATGCTGATAAGCATAGTGCACTAACACCCAACCCCTCCACCGGACATACACAGAAGTGAAGTTGGCATTTTGCAATCCCTCCCATATTTTCACTGAATCTGTGAGCAGTGCAGTTTCTTCCAAAGGTTATTTAAAGTGAAAAAGAACTCAGAGGTGCAAGGATGGACTCACATGATGAGAATGTCACAGATGAGAATGAACAAATCAGAAATATACACCGGAAAACCCTTCAAATGTTATTTTCACATTGCACATGCAGCCTTGCCAGTCAAATGTTCAGCTCACAATTGTTAAAACTCAGTTTTAATTCTACCTTTGTACTTGATACATAGCAAGCACATAATTGTTCCCTGAAGAAAAGAGACACAGCAGATGGATGTTGCATAAGTTAGAGAGATTTTCCTAACTCTAATGTCCTACCTATCTTGTGCAATCCAGAAAAACTTTTTCTAGAAACGATGAATCTTCTTTAGGACTTCCATATGCCCCTTGTTCCAACCATCCCCACGACTGCTGCTACCTGATGCTATTCTAGTGATATAATCCTTGTCTCTCTGAAAATAGCTCAAAAATTAATCAGACCAGTTGGCCAAAACGTAAGATGACGAATCAGGTTGAAATAATTTTGTTGGGTGAAGGAAGATAAAGAGGGTAGATGAGACGAGTCTGCAGAGGAGACAGAAAGAAAAACTGCTTACTCTGTCCATCCTGAGCATCAGAACCAGATAGTCTTATCTGCTTCAAAAGAAAGCATAGCCTTGAAGTATGTTGGCTCAAGCATTTCTCAAAATTCCCCTGGCAGCTCTCCCCAATTCCCCCTCCAAAGCAATCCGGCTCTCAAGTGCAAAATCACGACTTTGTTCTCCTGCCTGCTTTGCTCCCCCTTACCTGGATAGCAGATGGAAGTGAGGGGGCTGGTGGGGCTGGGTCATGGCCTGAATATTATTGCATATGCACCATGATTCCCCCAAATATGTGCAGTTACCCCAAACAAGAAGGATCCCAAGGGAGGGGAAGGAAAGGTAAAGATCAGTAGGTTTTCAGAACCCAGCGGTGCCAGGAGATGTGCTCCTTCTGACAGAAATGATTTGTTAACATTAGTAAAACTAGTAAGAATCTCTGGTTGCTTACATTATGCAAGAGAAATGTGCGCTAAATCTTACGCTACCTTCAGTGTAAGCACAGGAAACATAATTCAATAATAGACTGTGCCTGAACTAGGGAGCAGGACAGCTTCAGTGGGAGTCTTGGGAATGAAACTTTCTATAATATCTACATTTTTTTTCTTTCGATTTGTTTTTGTCTTCGTTTTTTGAAAGAAGAAAATCAAAGAATGCAGAGGTCAAAGCATTGAACAGGAACAAGATTTCTAATTGATTTTGTAACAGTTTTATTCTTTTGAAGAGATTGAACTAATAAAACAACATTTAGTCCCTGCAAATCCTAAAATATCTATCCTATGGCTGAGATATATGTGAATATAAAAATGTAATATAATAAAAAAATATAATATCATATCACACATAAATATAAATATGTATTCGCAAACATTTTTCGATATTAAAGTGTAATTTCTATTCTTGTTCAGAAGAGTTCATAGAGGTAGCAGAAATTATCTTTCTAAAATTGTCTTTAATCAGACATTTTAATATATAACTTCAGAGCCAAGAACCGAAATTTAGGAACAAGACTTCTGGGACAGTTTCAGAGTACTGTGCAGGTATTACAAGCTATGTAATGCTCTACCATGACCATGTGCTTTAGTGACAACTGCAAAAATGACAGAATATATTTTTGGCATAACAGCCTCATTGAAAGATATATGCTTATTTAATATTTGTAATTCAAATGAAATTAATTTATATATTTTAATCTTCATTCTTGAGTGGCTACATTTTAAAAAAGGCATCCAAGTTTTCAAAAAATAAATAGAACTTTTTCTTTATGTCATCACATTTTAAAGAAAGTTTTAGCATTTGTTTGTTTCTTTTTAATAAAACACTTTCATGTTCACTTGCATAGGATTGCAGAAGGCCTGACAACCAAACCACAGTTCCTTACAAACTGAAAAAAAAAATTCTTCCAGTCTTAAGAAGATTTGGAGACAGATTTACAAGGATTTGGGTGCCTAAACACACAGAGACACTTGAGACATGTAAAGTCAAACAAATCAAGATACTTGATGAAGTATCTGCTGAAGTGCTTTGTATGCACTTGCATGTTTTTGCAAATACTTCTACACCATCTCTTTATAAACCATGAACCTAACTCCTCCAGTTAGACATGTCTTTCAGCTCATTTCCCCTTCACTATTTTTTCTAATAAGAATCTGATACTACTCTTCATTCATTTTGAGATTTCCCAAACCCAAGAATTAGAATTAACTAAATCTGGAGGATGAATAATTGTTTTTCTGTACTTTGCATTTCCTTCAAATGCCAAATAGATTCCTCAGTCTTCAAGTGCTTCTGCTGCAGAAATAAGGGATCTAGAAATTATGTTACCTTCTAACTTTTGACATTTGGGGAATTCCAGCATTTTGGAGAAACCATGATGAGCTTCTCAGCTCCAAAAATCCCCAGTGTTGCAAAGTAAATAAGAACTGAAGAGAAAACTAACAGAAATCTGGAGCCCAGTAACAATACTACAGTTACAGCTTTAACTTCTAAAATAGAAACTTACTCCTTCATGGGGAAGAAGTTTCAGTCACTCAGAATCTGGATGGTTAGGTTAATGTTCATGAATTTTAATAGTCATCTGTCCTAATCATAGTTAGTTATTTAGACTAACCAAGGGAATAAAAATTATTGACATTGATAAAATTATACTGATGATATTAGACTATACACAACCTGTAAAATATTTTGCTGTGTTCACACTGAGAAACAAAATGTAGTCAGGTACACATAAAATATTTCTCTTGTAAGAAAAACTATCACAAACATTTAAAAGCAAAGTAAAGTATCACATGACCGTCAGGAGTGTAATGCAGAAAGAGCAGAGGTCATGCCAGCTTTTTCAAGAGGTTTTTTTTTTTTGTGTGTGTGTGTTTGTTTGAATTGAAAGAGTGAAGGAGATTTATGTGACTGTTAGGCTGTTAGGGATGCTATTCAAATCAAACAAGCATCTAGAAAGAAGGTGTTGGCTGACAGCAAGAAAAAGAAACAAAAATAGGCAGGTCAGAACTAGATTAGGGCAAAGTCAAGATTGTTTAAAGTCTGGTGGTGATGAGGACAGATACTGTGCCATGGTTATAATATTTCCATTGTGATTTTTCCCTTAAATGCCTTAAAATCATGATGAAATATAACCAGTCTCCTACTTCTTTACTAAGATCACAGCTGTGTTATGACAGGAAGTGTTCTAATGGAACTGACCAGATAGCACTCACATCCTGGACTTTAATCTTAAAAGCCAACATTTAAGAGTTCAACAATTATATTCCCTTGGCAAGTTCTATAATCTCATTTAATCATCAGATACTACTTCTGGGCCACGATCTGGCTATCTGTTATGTGAAACAATGGTAGGGTCTAATTGATGCTTGTGTGAGACATCATGGGCATAAAAGCAAACTTGGCTCCCATACAAGGCAAGCACAGTGACATGGTATAAATCTTGCATTCTAAGATACACTCACGCTTTTCTTCTCAGGGCCCATAAATTTTGCTTAGGATATAAAAAAGAGTCTTATAAATAAAGGCAAGACTCCATTCATGAAAGAGCTGTAGGGGGCACACTTAGGAAAACATGGGAGTAGGTCCTTTTAGTCCTTTGCTTTAGCTATTGTATCATAAAAGGACTCTTGACAGGGGGAATCATTAATATTTGTAATGTACAGTTTAAAGACCAAATTTTCAGGAGGGAGGGTAAATTTTGCTTCAAGACAGAAGAATGTAGAGGAACCATCAACGTGACTTATAGATTTTGGCAAGAGTGCTTCTCTTCTCAACCCTTCTCAGATTTTCTGGAGCCTGTCCTCATTGCCTATTGCATGTTTTTATGTAATTTCAGATATAAGTGACACAGCCCCAAAGTACTTCAAAATGAGCTACCACCATTTTATTTGTATTTACGATTTCTATTTCAGGTATCTCAATTTTACAGAGCACCCTTGCCCTCTAGCATTTTTTCAAAACCGTACTTTTTCATACTTATAAGAACATTAGCTTATGAAATAACATATTTGATCTGTTAAAAAAAGAGGGACAATTAAATTGCAGTATTTCAGAAAGTAAAGGAACAGATGAAAAGACCAGGACTCTGCCTGGGTTTACAGGAGCTCTGCTGGGATGCTGTGTGTATTACCACAATTGTCCTTGAGAATTAGCATGGACACAGCAAGCAAAAGCTTAGACATGGAGGTTCAATACACAAGGCACAGGGGTATGCCAGAGCAGAACTAACAGGCAAAATCAGCTCCTAGATTAGTTAATTGCAAATACTCACAGAATCACAGATGGTTAAGGTTGGAAGGGACCTCTAGAGATCATCTAGTCCTCCTGCTCCAGCAGGGACACCCAGAGCACGGGGCACAGGGTGGCATCCGAGCGGGTTTGGAAGATCTCCAGAGAAGGAGACTCCACAGCCTCTCTGGGCAGTTCCAGGGCTCTGTCACCCTCACAGGAAAGAAGTTCTTCCTCACATGGAGGTGGAACTGCCTGTGTTTCAACTTGCACCCCATTACCCCTTGTCATGTCACTGGCTACCACCAAGAAGAGTTTGGCCCCATCCTCCCTGCATCACCCCTGAGGTACTTAACATGTTCATCAAATCTCCTCTCAGCCTTATTTTATCCAGACTAAACAGACCCAGCTTGCTTAGTCTTTCCTTATAATATAGATGCTCCAGTCCTTTCATCATCTTCGTGGCCCTACGCTGGACCATCTCTAGAAGCTCCACGCCCCTGTTGTACTCAAGAGCCCAGAATTGCACCCAAATCTTCACATTAAGTGACATTACACTATTATATTTTCTAATTCTAGATAAAAACATTTCTAAACATATCAGTGATATGATACTATATGGCATGAGGCAGTATCTTCGGAAATCAGAACATGGCTTAACAAGACAAATAAATGAAAAATGTTCACAGTGACTGTGGAAAGGACAGCATAAATTTCTAGTTACAAAGGCACCATGTGCTTTCTTTCTTAACCACATGCACAGAAAAATCCTCCTGCTGAAGAAAGAACGAGTACACATGTTTTCCACAGTATATCTCCATCCTTACCTGCATTTCTTGGCAAAAGGAAGCAGTTGGCCCAAAAAGAATCTGACACTGTTCGTCCGCAGTGTACGTCATCCCCGGGAGTTTGGAGGGAATAATCACAGAATTGAGGCTCTGAGGATTTGTCTGTAGCAGACAGTTACTGGCCTTTGACCTGACAATATGCAGAGGTTTATTCGTTGAGCAATCCTAAAGCGTCTGATTATCATGCTGCCATAAAACAGGCATTTGACATTAAAAAAAGGGAGGGGATGACAAATCCTACTTTTTTATTATTATTATTAGTCAGCAGTGTGCTGTCATTCAAAGAAATGATTCCATATAAATTAATAGGTCTGCTTTCTTGATATAATTTAATGGTGTGTCCTCATGTTCCACATTTACAAAAAGGCAGCAGTAATAGAAATTACAGGAAAACTCTGGAAAACATTTTCATGTACGTGTGACTTAGTTTGTGACTTAGTGACTTATGGTTTGGATTTAAACAGTTGTTTAAAAAGTAGACAGTTCCTATTACACAGACATAGCTTACTTTCCACATTTACGAAGGACTTAATCACTTTAAATTATATACATATATTTTTGAGCTAGTTGTCAGAAATTTTACTATTATCAAAAGCTAAAGAACTAGAAAATAATATTGAATAATACAGAAAATAATTCTGAATGGACACATCTGATTTCCATTAACTATTTTAGTGTCATAAAGCAGACATTTTGAGAATTCCTAACTGTTACAAGTAAACTGTGAACAGGTAATGATTACTTTCATAGAATTATGCGTTATGAAATACTTCCTATTTAGAGAAACAGAGTAAAAATTGCTTAAAAAATATTTTTAATATATACTATTCTACAGTAAATATTTTTCAGTAGATTGCTATTAAAAGAATTAACATAATCTAGTTATGCTGTATGCTTTGCTACTGAAAGAAAAAACAGACAAAATCTGTAAAATGACTATAGGTCACTTACAATCCAATATTTTTGAAGATATGCTGCATATCAATATATTTTAAAACATATTTAAATATTTCATACATAACTATATGTTAGGATAAAATGATATGTTTTGTTGTGTTAGGAAATACTGAATTTTGAGAGCTCACTTTTTAAAAACTTTAAATATTATCTAGCACATTATGATTTAAGCGGACTATATAAACAGGATTTTTCATTCAGTCTCCCATGGAAGTGGTAGAAAAAGGTAAATACAGGATAGTTTCTGCAACTACATGTAAAGGACAAATACTACAAATTATTTTTCTTGAATGAAATACCTGAGGAATCTTTCCAGATCTTCCCTGCTGCACCGGGACCACGAAACATCACCAAGATTCTGCCCTTTAATCCACTCTCCAGACATGATGTGGAGACCATCTGCACAGGATGGGTGGTCATTGTCGTGATTTATTCCCATGCTGAATTTTGAAGTTATTAAAAATAAAGCAAAACAAAACAATATATATAAAGTTTTCAAACTGTTTGCAAGTCACAATTCTTGTAAGCAAAATTGTTGTAATTCTAGTAAAATTCATGTATGGCACGTGTATGAAATTTCTTTATTTATTTTTTTCATAGTACTTCTCAAAAAAGTAGGTGGCACCTTGCCAAAAAGACAGTTCTGTGTCTACTATCTGAAAAGTGAAAGTGAAGCCTCATGCATTTGACTACAAGTATTAACTTCCAATCATCTGCCTACCACAGAATTTGAGACAACTACTGAATAATCAAACCCATACAATTACTGTGATTTTCATGAACTACACTTCTCTTACTAGTGGCCAAAATAAAATCCATTGGAAACTTATGTAATAATGTTTAATGTGTGATTATCAGACTTAAAAATCATTCAATAGTGTTTTTAATGTAAACTGTTAAAAAAAACACTGATGAAGCAGTGCAATGAATCTTGATTTTAAAGACTCAGAATCCATATGATCCCAGTGAATTCTCACATATGGCAAAGCAGTAAAAAATCTGCTAAAATTCTATCTTAAAAGCTACTTTAGGTTGCTCCTGTACCTCATCTGAAAACTCACTGCCACTCTCTTTGTCAAGAGGCCAACAGGGAGGAAGAAAGCAGATTTCAATGAAAAGAAAAGGCATTTTAAGTTTTCAAAAGTAGCTACATGGATGCTGCATGCTTGACAGGCATATGAGGAATAAATAAAATACTCTCTGATGTTTTTGAAGATTTATAAATGAGTATGGGGACACTATCCAGAGCCTTGCATTTGAAGTTGTGCCGGAATTTTGTAGCTCCAGTCTGCCCTGCAGAAATCAAAACTTCTCACTGAATGAATCACTTACAAGTAGGGCTTATTCCTTCAGCCAAAGAACAGTGAAACTGCTGAAGCGACTGCACAGATGGCAGAAGTTTGCCACTTCTGCAGAGGTAAAATACCTTATGCTTCTTTACATTTCATCACACTGTAGGACGAACAGGCAAAAAGATGCTTGCCACCCATCACTGAAAACAACAGCTCTGTCCTCACCCTGCCCCAGATTCCTGCTGGCAGTGGGTCGAATTTTACATCAAGTTTGAAAGCTGCATTAGCTAGTGTTTACAAAAGAAGAGAATTTAACTCCCTTTTAGGATGTTATCAAGGTCATTATGTGTGTTCAGCGTCTTACAAGGATGTGTTCACTCCACAGTCTGGAGCATTGGAACGGCTGCCTCTACATTGCATGAATGAGATAATTTTGCTAAATAAGAACAGCATAACTAAGGTAAAGAAATCTGTTTTGCTATTCTCTCTTTTTCTGAACTGCTTGAGTGGGGCAGAACAGACACAAAAAAGTGCCACTCTACTTTCCTGAAATATTTTCCTTATATATTATTTCTCATATATTTTCTCTTCTTTTATAGAATGCTCAGTAGGCAGAATTTTGTATCTCCACAACTCCAGAGTTATATACATGGTACAAGTCTTCCAGAAGACTGCCACAGAAAATCTCATGTCACTCTGCTTGTTTGTTGATGGCACAAGAAACGGAGTTTGGTTACAGATCTTCAAGTTATAATTCCTCACTGTAAACTAACAACTCACTTATCAGTATTGTATATGATATATATTACACATCTTTTATGAGTTGATATAAAGTGCATACAGAGCACACATCAACAAATGTGCAAATCATACCTTGCTGATAGTGATGTATTATAGAATTCATAGCTCATACTTACAAGTTCATCAAAAAACAACAGAAATCATACATGATAGAAATAATTTCTCTGTCACCCATCCAGAAGAACAATTCTCAGAAAAAATACATCATTAAAATCATCCATCCATTTGTATGCTGAGTTGAATCAGTATCTTCCTCATTTCAAAAAATTCCACATGCAACTATTACATAATACTACAGCCATGTAATACTTTTTTCAATCTAATGTTAAAGAAGCATTTTCTATACTCATAAGTACATGGATTCTGAGGACAACACTGTCTTCCACAATGGTAAGTGTTAAAAACATGTATACAAACCATCAAAATACGCTTTCAGCAAACCATCAACATATGCTTTCAACATAATAATGAGATCTAATACCAATGCTTCAACTTCTGCACCCTTCTCTATCCTCACCTACATATGTTCACCTTCTGTATTCCCACTCAGCTCTGAAATTCAAGTAAAGTCCAAGGTTATCTGTAATGTTTCCAGAAGACTAATCCCTAAATATGCTTCTGTCTGCATATTAAACATAAAATACACATACACACAAACACAAATACAAAACAAAACAACAAAATACAAGGATTGAAGAGTAGTATTAAAGCTTTCAACTATCAGAATAAGTTCACTATGACAAAATCAGCTAATTAATTTACAAGAGAATTTGTGAAAAGCTTGCAAAATAGAAGCAGATCTTGCTTTGCAAATCTTAAAAAAATCTTCTTCACAATGTTCATCTTTTTTATAGTATAGAAGTGACTGCATGCTTTTATTTTACCACATAAAAAACACATTAAAGCAGAAATGCAATACTCTTGACTCTGCTTCTTTCACTATGTCACAGTATACAGCAGATAAGCTGAAGAGTCATTGCTACCTTTCTCTCCAGCAAGAGATTATTAATTTTTTTCATTACTATCAGGGATATAAAAATATCCTATGCTCCTACTGCAATACAGGCAACTATACTCTTTCACAGAGGAAAAAAAAACAAAAGGTGGCATTTCTGAAACTGTGTGTGCTTGCGTATGGCGCTTTTCTGCGTATCCATCATTCCTCAGAGTGATGATATTCAGAATTCATCCTTCAGAATTTACTATGTTTTGCAGCATTTCCTCTTTCACACTTGAGAGATCACCCAACCACATGCAAGAGTGAGGCAACTACATACATATGTGGGAGAGAGACAAGGGATTTTGGTGTAATGCTAAACTTTTAAATAGTATAGTTAAATAGTCTAAATAATTAGAAAGAAGACAGTGCTGTACTTCAACAAATAAATGAATCACGTCTAAATGGTAATAGTCAAATGCTGCTTTAATGCAAAAGCATTATTATTTTCATAGAGACATAAAAATGCTCCAGGAATCCTGGTTAAAGCATATATGCACCACAAATAATCAGGAAGTAGGAAGCATCCTATAGAAAAATTCCCTAACTGAAATACTAGCAATATTTCAACTCACACATTGCAACCAAACTACATTTTAATAATCTCAGTTTAAAAGTATTTGACAAAGAGCCTTGGTCAAGTAAACTACTCTAACATTATACACGGTTGTCAAGTCAACTGAAAAAATATTTTTATTTTATAAAAGCACTCAAACTTGTTTTAAAATCACTGCCAGTTCTTTTTTTTTTTTCTTTTCATTGTGATATCATGCTGAAAGCTGGAACAATTTATCATGGATTTTGATGATCCCTGTTGATATGCACTAAGAACAGTAAAAAGAAAAACCCCTTGAAACCTTTGTGCTTAGAACTCACCATTAAAAATTCAGACTCCTGAAAGTAAGAGAAATATTGATTCCATCTTTCAGTGAAAAAAGTAATTCCTTTACACTTGTCTATCACTGCAAGTATGAAAAATTGCATATGTTCAGATGGATTCAAGATAGGTGACAGCATCTGAAGGAATAGCTTATATTCTTGCAGGTAAAAAATGTATTCCTGTCTCAACTCACATACTGAAAACATACCAGATGCCACAATTTCATTTCATTTGTTTACAGCTGAGTATTAAGAAATAAAAGAGTCTTTTATGTGTCACCAAGTAGCATTTAGTCACTATGCAATATTTAAATTATATACTTATATATAATTTATATATTTATATAAGATAAATTATCTTCTGAGAAGAATTAGGTCTACATTAAAAAGTGCTATTTTACATCTCTTCACACTATGGGATTAAAAAATTCTCAAACACATACTAAATCCATGGTATCAAATTTGGTAAGTAACATAGCACTATTTATTTGGAAAGTTTTTATTTTTTATTTTTCATTATTTCAGTTTATGAACAGCCCTTGATGACCTGATTATCACCATCACAGTTCGCTTAAATACATGACACTGTGAGCAATAATTATGCTGTTAAACCACAAACAGCTAATGGATGCACAGAGACTAACCAGTATTCAAAAACATGAATTAGGAGATAGTAGTTGGGAGAATTTAAATAGCTGTGAAGAATTGATTTAATCTGTTAAAAAGAAAAGTATTTAAATTAAAAAGCTAATAAAGAATAGAAGCTATTGTTCAGTTTTATAAGGTCATTAACACCAAGACAGGCTAGGGAAGAGGAAGAGATGGATTAGGGACTACCCAAAGAATCAGGGTAGTTTTTTGAATATTCAGTAATTCTAAATACATTCCTGAGCTCTAAAAGATGAAAGTTCACCAAAGACATATAAGTAGCAGAGGGTGATGAACGCAAACTGCATACCCAGCACAGCAGGATTAGTTTAATCTCGTTACCATGTGAGAATGAGTGAAAAATTACCTTTGCACAGGATATAGTTTATTCGACATTTAATAGCTCAGTGATTCTATAACTACTCCCTTACTGATTCTTTAATTACTCCCAACATTTTTTTTTAATCTGAGATTTTGTGCACACCAAGGATGTATTTGGTAAGTGAAAATAACACCACTCATTTAGCTACCACAGACAGGGACCACATGTCTACCTCCTCAGCACTTGTATTCCACGTTTACTAAAAAAAATCCTGAAGTACTGCTACATTATTATCCTTATACAAAAGATAATCACAGAATCACAGAATGGTTGAGGTTGGAAGGGGGCTCTAAAGATCATCTAGTCCAACGCCCCTGCTCAAGCAGGATCACCTACAGCAGTAGCCCAATGCTGCTCTACGCTAATTCTACCCTCAGCCTACCTACCCATGTCCCTACCTCCACCCTCACCTTTCCCTGGCCCTGCTACCTTCCACCCGCTCCTTCTCTCTACATTCTACCTCCACCCTCCCCTCCCCTCCACTCTACACAGCCCCCTGCCTTCCACCCTCCCCTCTTCTCTACACTACCCCTGCCTTCCCCGCTAGCTCCTACCTGCCACCTTTTACTCTACCGACCCTCCCCTTCACCATCCCCTCTACCCTACACTGCCTTGCCCTCCCCTCCACCCGACCCTCAACTCAAGCCTCCCCTGCACTCTCTGCTCTGCCCTCTGTACCAGCCTACTAAACTGCACTGGCTTCCCACTAGCCTCATCCTTATGACTGCCCTACCGCATCATTCCCACGATGACCACCCCACCTTGCCATTCCGATCACAACACGTCACAGCCTAGGAGCATGCTTATGCATGCTGCTCGACTGAACTAATTCAAAGTAAGTTAGCCTTACTACAGGATATTTCTTTTAATTGCTGCTAGTGAAATACTACTGTCTCCTGCACGATTTTTAAGTGTTTTAAAACATACAAGGAGGGCTTCAAAGACCACATTTTCAGTCTTAAAACCGATTAAGAAATATGTATGCTAATAGACAGAAGTTACTCTGTACTGCATGCTGCTGTCCAGCTGAGTCAGTAATTTTTGCTGAACAGCTTTCCTCCCTTCTATCACACGCTCAACAAGCCGGATCTAGACACATGGTGTCATGGCCCTGTGACTTGAGTATATAAGTAATTTAAAGCTTTGATGTGACAGTTTTATTTAGCATTATAACATGAAACTATAAATGGTTCTTTTGCGGAATTCTTTTAAAAGCAAGAATATAATATAGGAAATTTGTTTTGGTGGCACTGAAGAATAGCATGAAAGAATCATCTGATCTAAAAGGACAGTAATTGTTTTTTTTTAGAAACGCAGCAATATGGGGAAAATAAAGGATTGTGCATTTGGGACAATGAGATGACAATAACAGACAATTCCTCTACACCTTCCTTCAGTGTCCTCATAGCTCATGGGACAGAAGATTTAGGCAAAAGAAGGAAGTGGAAAATTATCTAGGACAGGTTCCCAGCCCAAGCAGTAGCTTCTTTCCTCCATAGCAGACATTGCCATGGGGATGGCCAGCATTTTCAGATCACAAAGTAACCTGAGTCAGGATGCTGGGAAGAAAAAGTCCAGAGTTAATGTTACCGGTATTAACAAAAGGCTTTATTTAATTATCAGTAAACGCTGTAACTATACTGACACATCAGGTAAGCAACCTATAATTTGCAAATGTTTTTTAAGTGAGTAATCTGCCAAGAAATAAGAGTTGGCTTAACATAAATTCTCTTTAGAAAAAAAAAACCCTTTAGGAGAAATGCTATCAAATAGACAGCATGTAAACAATAGGTATATTTGGAGAATTTTTACTATTTACTTCCTAAATCCTAAAATGTTTCTGACTCGTTACTAAGCAGAATTTAACAGCAGGGATTTTCCCTTCTTATGAATATTCCAAACCTTATTTAGTCTTTCTCCTTCCTACTAATATACAATTTATGCAAATGGTAAGAAGAAAATAGTCCAAATTTTAAGAAGATGTACTTGTATTAGAAGATATCTGTCTTTTTGCATAAGTACGGGAGAAAGAAATATATAAATAATGGTCAGTTTTACTTTAAGGAAAGAGGAGATACGAAAATGCAAACCAGAAACAGAATGTTCCCTACTGACAGTATGGTGCTATGTCAATGCCAAAATAAATTCAGAAATCATATGGCTCTTAATTTTCAATTAAAATGAAATAATTTACCTATGTCTGCTGTTAAATGTTATTGAAAAAGCTCAGAAAAAAAAATCAGGAGCTTACAATTCATATTATTTTAGAGAAGTAGATCTGACATTAGAAAAAGAACACAGTAAACATATAAAATATTAATAAAACATAGTGATGTTTATACCAGTCATTTCATATTTTTAGTCTACCATTTATTCAAATCAAAAGCATGAATACAGAATTGCAGGTCTAACTGGGGAAATATGCACTACTGATGAAGGCCATTGCACATGATAAAACATTTCAGTAACTGAGGGACCTCAAAAGACAACCACCTGCTGCTTAAATTTATTTGTCTGTTGCCTTTGTTATTTACAAATGTGATCACAAAAAAAAAGACTTATTTCCTACACTCGCACTTAAAACTCTCTTCAAATTCCACTGTATTTCATATAGGTGTTTAAAAAACTTTTGAATAGATTAGTTATTTGTGAGTTACCAAGTAGGTGTTCAGTAGGGGTTGTAATACTTCCAATATGTCTTTCAACCATGTAGAACAACTTTTTGGGTACCCTCAGAGCACACATTGATTATTTTACATGTACTTTGAGATACTGAATTTCCCACACATCCTTTCTTTCCCCATATTTAAGAAATAGGCACATACCCATACACAGTGATCATATAAGTAAAATGAAAACATACAAATTATTTGGCAACTAAAATGGTATCGTTTCTTCTTATCCATATTGGAACTATGTCTTTTAATTCATTATCTTTTGTCTTTTAATCCATTTCCTTTATTTTTATTCTGTTATATGACATTTACTAACTGCTCATTAGATTTATTGTGGTAAGCAGAATTCAAATCCATCAATGCTCTGATAAGACATGAAAAGCTCTGATGTACCTACTAGTTCATCACGGAGCTCAAAAATCACTTGTTGACTTACAACACTATCTATCAATGTGATTAGAAAAGATTCTTCTTCTACACAGATAGAACTAAAACAAAGTCACTGTATTATCACCACATAAAGATTAATTACCATTGTATTTCATTCCAAATACTCATTTTTTAAGTCTTTTCCAGTCAAAATGGATGTAGCTCAAAAATTAATGAACCTAGTCATTTCATGAAATACTTCTGCCATTTCTCTTAAAGCTAATTTGGTACTGATCAGTATGATATGCTGATACACCTTTTTCCCAACAGATCAAAGGCCTGTTTCCTTTTTTTTCTTTTCAGTTTTAAACTAATGTTTAAAACCAACGCAGTATGAGCAGTTATCCACATATAAATCCAAGCTAACAACACTAGATTGTTGAATAAGAACAATCATCAAAATTGTTCTGAACTAAGTTTCAGAACAGAATTATGTTCTGAATCAGAATTATGTTTTCTTTAATTGTTTTTTATTGACTCACAGGAGAAACTGATAAAACCACAGCAAAACACTTATTAAACATCCATGTATTGGAAATATTTAATATAATTATAATTGCTTAACCGTGTTAGTCACTAAACAAACCTAATGAAAAATATTCTAAAACACTTTTTGTCTGAAAGGAACAGTCTATTAAGTTGGACTTTAGGAGTGAACTTTGTATGATATATTAAGTTGTACTTTAGGAGTGTACTTGGTATGCATTTGCAAAAGTGCAGCTGCATATCTAACAAGGTATCTAAAAAATCAGAGTTTAAACAGCTAGATAACAACCTGCCTATGGCGTCCCAGTGGAGGCAAAAAATCAGTATGAAGTTAGCAATGATTCTGGAGGCAGTATTATGCTATAAGGCATACCTACATGTTATTATATCTATGTTCTATGTATCCATGTTTAGAGATAGCACAGCAAAATTCACAGGCAGCGATATCACAGATCTGCAGAATGGATCTCAGTATATGAGACCACAAGATTTCACTAGAAGCTCCTGAATTTCAAATACATACAGGACAGTAAGGAATTTGGTGTGTTAAAACTAACCCTCCAAAAGTAAACTACTATATTTTTTCAAAGATACTTCAGTAGTTATTAAATAATGACAAATTTGTGTGAATATATTCATTTCTCTATGTCCATATTTACTTATGTTCTAAGGTTGACCAATTAAAAAATGCAACATTTCTTTTGCATGTATTTTGAATTTTTTGAAATAATACTTGACAGGCAGTTACATTTTACAGGTAGTAAATTAGAGGTAGTACATTTTACAGTAATTTACAGGCAGTTACATTTGTTCAGAAAAAAAAATCAAGAGACTTTGCCTCACATTTTTATTTTGTTTGAGAACTATTTTTTGCCTATCTTGCATTGTTTGACAGGTCTCTCTTCATTAAGAGAAGCGAGGTTGGTTAATAATCTTAGATGAAAAAGGGATGGTCAAGTCACTTCATGATCCAGAATGAGTTTGTGAAAATTTTCTAATACATATTGAAACATACATATTGAAAGACTGAAAGATTTAGAGCAGGTCTAGGTAGTGATTATTTAAATTCCTCTTCTGTGCAAGTATTTAGGAATAGGCAAGACAAATCTTTGCGCAAAATACTCTAGTTGCAATTGGTTCTACTCTAGGCAAAAAATATTTAGGTCATTTTTGAATGGGACTGCCAAACAAATGTTTGGTTTTCATTGCTGTTGTTTTCTGTGTCCAATCCTAAAGAGTAAACCACCTCTAGAATGTTTTTTTCTACAATCTCTAAAGCTGGATCAGTAGATGGAGATGGTCAGACAAAGAAAACAACTCCCTGAAATGCCACTTTCTTTTTTGAGTATTTTAGATCACAAAAGTTAAAGAGTATAATTGCATAATTAAACTGAGATCAGGTTGAATGTGAGTGTTGTGCAATGCAGGATGCCTCTCTGATCTATTTTCACACATTTGTAACCTCTCTTTCTACATACTTGGTAATCAGCTCTGTCATTGTTATGATAACCCTCCCAATTTGTATCTACGCAGTTTTTTCTAGCCTTCATGAGGTTGAAATTCTTGTTTCAAACAGCACCCTATCTTTTACTACCAAACAAGACTTGGCTTGGTTCTTCATTTCCATTATTTTTAACATGTCTATTAGAGTTTTAACACAGGGAAACACAATGTTTTCTCTAGGACATGCACGTGTCATTACAGACAACTGGATTCTGATCATAATAGTGTATTCCAATTTCTCTGAATGCGCATAGAGATATTTAAAAGTTCCGAAATTTTTAAGTGTAGCATTTTCCCCCAGAATTCACGTATCAGCATTTGAACCTTCCTGTCCTTCCAGGAAGGTTATGATGCATCCTCTCTTTTTCTTAGCCCCACAGCAAAACAAAGCTATAAAAAGATCCCAGATGAGGACCAAACATAACAAGAGCCAGGCTTGGAGGACCTGCCAGGACTATTGATAACAGCTACACTGGGCTCCACATCAGCTTTAACTCTTGCAGGATGATATTTTGCATCAGTACCCATTAAGAGTGCCAAAAGATACGTCTGAAAGTGCTGCAAATCAAAATCCTCTTTATAAGATTAATATCGTATGTTTTCAGGTTTGCTTATGAAGAATACGTGCATTTCACATACTTAACTTCGCAAGAACTTTAAAACTCCTTCCTGTTTTGCAAAAGCAAGATTCTGTATATCAGCACAAGGTGTTAACATTTTTTGTTCATGGAGATGCTTCTTCTTTCTAAGTCCAGTAATTGCACTATCAAGTTTTGTATACTCTAAAAAGAATTTTATTTTGCAAAAAAAAAAATGCTATTGTTATTCTGATCTTATCACGCCGGCTTCAAATAATTTACTAATTTACTCCACCAATTAATTTATCTACAGATCATATTCACTTACTGTTTCTTTCCCCTTGTCCTTGGTTTATTGTCAAAAGAGCAAGTGTGTAGGAAATGAGTCTTCCTCCACCCCTCCCTTATAATGCTGGCAAAAACTACACAGAAAAAAAAGAAGGTGACAGTGTATGGCTACAAGACACCAAAAAGTCCTTCTTTTGAAAAAAAAACTTGCTTTTTCATAACTAACTCTCAGTCAGGTTGGTTTCTATTAATCTAAAGTTGCTTTCTGCAGTAACAACCCTCTGCCCCAATCCCCCCCACCAAAAAAAAATTCCATTAATTTCATCCATTTCCTCTAAGTAATTTATCTGCACTGTAATTTCTTACTTTGCTTCCATGATATATTTTAAACAGAAATATTTAAAGTTCGTATTTTTTTTTGTAATCAATGATTTGTTTCAATACCAGACCTCCATTCTCAGGTACCTTTTACCCAAATTTAAACAATATCAGTTTTAATTGAGAGTGTTTGTCTGAACACATTCAACACTCAACTTTCAGAGGGTCTGAACTTCAAAGGATTTAACAAGTTATTTTTCTCCTTTGTTACTCTCAAATGCTTTTCTAAAAATGTATAGACTAACACATGGAATAGCTGCTACAGGAAAAAAAAAAAGCCATATTAACAGTCTATCTCTTTATTTTTTAATACAAACTTTCCTGTTTATTTTCTTTAAAAAGTACTGAAGAACTGAATACAACTTTCATAAACTAATATGACTTTTAATGGACTTTTTCACTTTTTACTCTAAAGTGAAGTGAGTAAAAACAACAGATCATGAGGGATGTTTTTCTTCACATTCATTTTGCCTTCCTTTTCAACGAAGTGGTAGGGAAAACCCCAAATTAATGTTGAACGACCAATAACCATTATATGTTTTAATGTGAGTTATCTTGAGAATGCCAAATTCAAATAAGGGTTCTTCCAACCATGATCTCATTAAAATGTTTGTTGGCAACAATATTCAGAGCTGGATCTGATACATAATACCACAGTCCCCAAAGAAAAAAAAAAATCGAGGCACCTGTTTTTCCTCTAGACTAAGTTAGTCTTTCCAACCAGTCTCATTATTGTGTAGTTATAAAGATTCCTGTATTACTCAGAGCTGTAAAATTTTCTTTGACTTACGTGCAATATATTATTATGTCACCATTATTAATAATAAAAGCAATAAATTCCAAAATTTCTAATCAAAATGAAAAAATACCTTAAAAAAGGAAAAAAAAAAAGAACACAATCAACAAAAAAGTAAATCATAATTGCTTATTACACTCTAACAAATATATTAGGATTTGTTATTCATGTACTTACTTGTGACCCATTTCGTGGGCAATGGTGAAGGCAAGATTGAGACCATTGTCCTCTGCAATAATACATTTTCGTTTTTCACTGCACATTCCACTCAAATATGCAATACCTAGGAAACACAAATACCATGATCAATTATTTTTCTTATTATTACTAGAAGCACAGGTGAGCTATCACAGACCCCAGATAGACCTAATACTTTAATGTGGTCAGAAACATCCAACTACATAAGCAGGTACCTGCAATGATTTACTTACACTCATAAGCTACAATATTTGTTTATCACACAGAAGTGGATAAAGTCAGAAAAGAAATCACAAGGCATTGTACCATTACCTAATTACACAGCCTGTAATGTGCAGGAAAAGTATTGTTTAAAAGCATACCTTAGTACTCCATGATAGAACACAAATACGGATCCCAGAGTTATTGTAAATAAGAATAAAAGTTTACAATAACAGCATAGAAATCTGAATAGCTATCTTATCTGAAAGAACACCAGTAAACTTTTCCATGCATCATCATTAAGTACAAATATGTTATTCAGCATGTTATATGATTCAAAAAATGTATATAGTCAAACATCACAGAACAAGTAAATTCCTTAGTAGACTGTAGTCTGACAAAAACATTTATTACAAATGCTAACATACGTCTAGTACCTAACTTTTGAAATAATTAAAATTCTAAGAGATAGACTCTTGATTTCAAATTCAAGTTTCCAAAGAACATCTGTAACTGTGAAATTTTGAGGAGCTTAATTTGTGTAACAGTGATTTTTTAAGGCATAAGTACATTTACTGGGGACATATCTTAGCCACTCACTGTTTGAAGTCTTAGAATAAACAATCAAAATACTGCTTCAAATGCCTAGCCTAGTACCCAGGAACATCCCTTAGAAGGAAAGGTGCCCTCTGGATTAACTTGGAAAAGTTACCCTCTGGATTAACGTGCTGATACAAAGGTCGTTTGAAATGTCTGACAGTGCTTAAAATTTAGTTATAATTAGCACTCTAAATTACCATATGATAATATAAATTTTTTTTTTCTTATGATCCAAGTATCCAAGATCCAAGACTTGTTCAGATCTAAATGAGATGGAATATTGTGCATTTTATTATTACTTTCACAAAGGGGAAAAAAAAAGGAGTAAAAGTAAAAGGAATTTGGACTGCAAAAAAGAGTCCAAAGAGCACGTTCAAAGCAAAAAAAATGTTATTCTTCAAACAACATCTCATGCTAAATATCTAAGTATAAACACAATTTATATTATCTGTTTAACAAATGAGAGAAGTAAAAATGCTCTGAAATGTAATATTACATTCCACATATTATGTTTCAATGACTGAAATAAAAAGAAAAATTAGAAAAAAATACATTGCAAGAGCATTTTTTGTCTGGTAGATCCATGATTGTGTGCATTTTGTTTTAGGTTTCCAGTTTAGTGAGTAAGCTGAAAAAAAAAAAGAGTTGTTCTTAATGATGTAGCTCTGAGTAGGAGTAGAATTGATAACAGTACTGAAAAGAAGCATACATTGGGGCTTGGATTTCTGCCAACACCAATGAATTTGCAAGTGCTGAAACAAAACAGAAAAACTCATTCTAGAGAAAACGTAGCGCTGTATTTTGAAGTGTTGTGGGCATTCCTGTTACTATGAAGTTTCTTGAAGACTGTTCAAAAGTACCTTCACTAGGGAGAATGGCAAACCTCCCCTGGATAAATCTTAGGTGCTCTTAGGTAGAAAGGAAATTCCCAAATCTCCCTCCATCTTTTGAAGCTGAAAATAGGCAGAAAACTGATGATCTCCAGTCTTCACTGGAGGGAAGTAGGGGAAATAATACTTCTGGACTTCTTTCGGCCTCTAAAAGGGCAGGTTCAAGCACAGGAGTAGTATCTTTCCATACCACAGGATGAGTACTATCAGTTTCCTGTGTTCTCTCTATCCTACCTGCACTGAGAGCATAAAGTATCCCCAATGACTAGCTACACAGCAAGTTTCGTACCTATTATCCACAAAAAGCAGTGAGCAGCAGTAAGCATTTTCAACGGCACCCAAAGTATATGACCAAGGCTGTTTTTATACTTGACATTCTTAGAAGGGAATTGATTATGCTTGATGTTTTTGAGTGCACAATATGAAACATAAAACCTGCATTTCATTTAGGTTAAATTAGATTTCTGAATCTGGAAACGTCCAAAAACATCAAACGCAATTAATGCTTTATGACTTTTTGCTTATCAAACAAAGTCAAACTTATACATGAAAGCCACATCAAACAGCAGCTACTGTATATAGATCAGCCAACTACTAGCCGTGAACTAGTTTTATGTCTTGTCCTTGGTTATTAATTTCATGTGTAGAGAAAAAGAAACTGACTTCAACAAGCAGCTGCTCTTGCTTAGCTCTCTCAGCACAAGGTAAAAGAAAGAATTTCTTCTTTAAATATATGTATGTTCTCTGCAGCTTCCTGTGGCTTATTAGCACAGCTGGAACCACTCCAAGGTTAAGCTACAAGAAAAAAAAAACTGAACAATTGCTCTCTTGTTATGATAAAGCTATTCCCAATGAACCCATGGACTCACTGCACAGCTTCAAATTAACACACTTAACACCTGAAAAGTGCTGGCTAGAAAGCTGTAACATCATCTGGCTCACCATTTAAGGAATGATCCTAGTATAATCCTAGTATATCTGTATACAGCAAAACCCATGACAAAACAAAAATCAGCACCAAGTGTATACATGTCAAGTATAAATTATTAAAATGACCTTACTCTATGGATAAATATTTCTGAAGTTAATGCAGAGTAAAATATATACAATATCAATTAAGAGAGTCTAGCTTTACAACTGTACATTAGAAGAAACATTGCAATGACTACACTTTCTTATCAAGTACATAACTTTCGAAACAAAATATATGCTGCTTCAGAAAATACTACCTTTTCCAAAGTCAAAGCAATGCTTTATTACAACTACCACTGTGCTACCCACGGATTTTTTTTACATTTCATGTTATGTAATCCTTTTTCTTTAAAATTTCCTGCCATTTTAATTAACATCACATCCTCAACACTATTTACGGTATCAAAATAGACATTCATTTACAACTTTTCCATTGAAAAGCTCTGTTCACTTCACAGAACTACTATGTTACCAACTAAACATGTTACCAACTAAAGTAATGATGCTACCTATCTACTAAGATTGTTAAAAGTTGACCAAGAGAAAAAGAGAAAAGAACATATAATCAATGCCTACTGCATCACTTAGTTGACATAATGAAGCACATCAATACCAATGAATAAATATTAGGTATCATTTCAAGCATGCTAATATTTGTAAAGGCACTTCACGATCCCTGGTTTTATTTTTATCATGTATAAAACTGACCTTGCCTAAGCTCACCCTATGAATAAAAATAATATTTACCTATGTAGAATCTCTTAGAAGAAAATTTAATCAAGTTTTAAAAACAGCTCAGTAGGATACTGATAAAATACAACTAAACTTGTAATGGAGAGAAGATATGCAGAACAATGGGCTCCGCACTAACTGAAACACAAACATTCAAAAAAATCCCTGCTTTTTAGAAGGTGCCATGCTACAATATGCAAGATAATCTTAGTTTGAATTATTATCTGCAAACCTAGGCCAGCTGCTGTAATTGAATGTCCAGGTACACTTGGCTTTGTATTGCCATAGGTTTGTATGTACAAACATAAGTATTTGGGCTGGAAAATCAATGGACTTTTCAGGATAAACAGGACAGTGTGAAGTGCACTTGCTTAGTTCTAATTTTTTCCTTTCCTTTCCTTTCCTTTCCTTTCCTTTCCTTTCCTTTCCTTTCCTTTCCTTTCCTTTCCTTTCCTTTCCTTTCCTTTCCTTTCCTTTCCTTTCCTTTCCTTTCCTTTCCTTTCCTTTCCTTTCCTTTCCTTTCCTTTCCTTTCCTTTCCTTTCCTTTCCTTTCCTTTCCTTTCCTTTCCTTTCCTTTCCTTTCCTTTCCTTTCCTTTCCTTTCCTTTCCTTTCCTTTCCTTTCCTTTCCTTTCCTTTCCTTTCCTTTCCTTTCCTTTCCTTTCCTTTCCTTTCCTTTCCTTTCCTTTCCTTTCCTTTCCTTTCCTTTCCTTTCCTTTCCTTTCCTTTCCTTTCCTTTCCTTTCCTTTCCTTTCCTTTCCTTTCCTTTCCTTTCCTTTCCTTTCCTTTCCTTTCCTTTCCTTTCCTTTCCTTTCCTTTCCTTTCCTTTCCTTTCCTTTCCTTTCCTTTCCTCTCCTTTCCTCTCCTTTCCTCTCCTTTCCTCTCCTCTCCTTTCCTCTCCTCTCCTCTCCACTCCCTCTCCCTCTCCCTCTCCCTCTCTTCAACCCAGATGCTTTCTTTTAGGAAAGGAAGTGAAAAGCTTTCCACAGGGCTGACCTTCAAGAGCCTCTCTAACACAAGCTGCTCTGAACACAGCACAATGAGGATTTCCAGACAGCAGAAAGGGTGGGGGAAAATCTGGTCACTTGCTAGTGAATCGGCAGCCCTGAAAGATTCAGAAACCAAGCTAGAACATTTAATAAGCAGCAATCTCAAAAGAATACACAAAAGCCTAGGAAAAGAAATGCATTTCTCTTCAAATCTGCATATAGATATACATCTGTATAGATATACATATGTATTCTATTTATATATATACTGCTGCAAGATGATAGCAAAAATAATAGGATAAAGATGAAACAGCCTCTGATACACTTTATGCAAATCAACATGCACATATCCCCCATTTTAAGTAACTTGTTTGATTTATTAAATCATTTTTAGAAAAAAATAAAGTTTACAGAAAAATGATTTATCCATATGTAGTAAATATATGGTTATAGGTTTAATAATGGAGTAGAAACTTTATCCCTTGCTTTTAAGGAAAGTACTGCATTTCAATCCTTTAGAGCGAGGAAAAATTCTAAAAGTAGGGATGCATGTTGATATACTAAACATGCATGAACAGATTAAAAATATGGAGTTGTACAATTTTAGGTACATAGCTATTGTACATTACTAACAGTCCACAGCTGTTCAGTATGTTATTATACAGACGGCACATCTGTTGAAAGTTGTCTGCTTTCTTCTAAAACGTAGTCCAAACAGAAAATTTCTCTTTCAGAAGATGTGCCTCAGAGGCCAACCTGGACTAATACTCTGCCCCCAGCAGTGGCCAATAGCAAATATTTCCAGACACGTTATACAAACCAAGCAGAAGTGAGCTTCCCCTAGTACGCACTCCCAGCCTTTGCTGACAGCATTTTAGAAATCTCCTAAGACAGAGACTATTTCTATGCTGTCACTTTAATAGCCAAGAAGGTTTCTATTTTCTATGAATATGGTTATTCTTTCTTAACCTGCTTTACAGTTTGGGTCCATAAGATGCAGTGACAAATATATGGTTTGACCATATATGGTATGACCATAGATGGTGCACCGTACATTTTTCTTTTTTTCACTTTGCAAGCAAAGTGCATTGCAAGCACCCTTGCTGGGGCATAATACTCCATTAATCTTTCCAAGTCATTTATGTCTTTACAGATATCAATCAGCTATCTCTATGACAAAGTGAAAAGTTCTGGTATATGTACCCCTTTCTCAGGCAGAAGCCAACCACATATTTTCAGCATCTAAAGCCATCTGCATACCTTAGTTTTTCTTTTCTGCTACTCTTCCTGATCCAAGCGGCCATTATCAAAGTGCATGTGTAACATAACCTTGAAAAGGACCAGAATCATGGTTTTATGTGGTTTTCTAGTCTTTCCTAGTCAATCCTAACAGTCAGTTTACACAGCTGAGCAGACACTTTCAAAGAAATGTCTGCAATTACTTTTCCACTTTTATTGTAGAAGAAAACTTGGTTAAATCATGATAATTCTAGTAGAAGACAAAGGAGGCCCAAGCCATACTGTTCCAGAGCAAAAGGTAAAACTTCACAAGGTAGACAGTAATGTGCAATAAAGTTTTTTAAAGTTTTCTTGTTTCATACTTTCAAATACTGTGACAGTGACATAAACAACAGATTTAATACTTCTAAACAACAACTGATCCTTCTTCTGAGAACCTGAACTCATTCGACCCACTACTCTAACTTTCTCAATATATAGTTTGCATAAGAAATTTTTCTAGAGATTTCTAGATTTTTTGCATGTTCATTGTTTCATGGTAAAGAAAATTATCAAAAATCTCAATTTCCATTATATTTTTGGACAAAAGAAGAAAAGTCTATGTTTAAGGTTGCACAAGAAAGGTTACATTTTTACATTTTTAGCTTGCCTTATGAAATCTTCCAGATCTACAATGTGTGACTTCAGAAAAGAGACACTTCATCTATCTGGCAAGAAAAATTGGAGCTTTCCATAGTAAAAATGAAGCTTGTCACCTGGAAAGCCAGAAACAGGCTTCAAGGTGAGCATCATTCATTTCATAAGATCTCTCACCAAATAAACTCACAGCATGCCTCAATGACATGCTTTTCACTGATGCACTGTACTATTATACGGGATATTCAGTCTACTTTGCATGCATATCCCATGCCTCAGGGAAAGAGTCAGTGCCCACTTCCTGCAATAAAGGCCAGTTTCTTTAAATTGACAAACTGCTTCTCATTACACAAACCTTCAGTGGAGGTGATGAGAATTGTGCTCACTAAAAGCAACTCTTACAATGCTCAGCTGCTTCCTGTGCTTTGCAACCTGTTCTTCCACTACACTTTATTTACAAAAGGCCCATGTGATAATGTTATTTTGCAATCTTTCAGGATATTTTTGTAACTTTTTCCATCAAACCATCCTCATGACCCAATTTCTTTTAGAGGAAAAAAGAACAGAACATCTAGTTCTATGTGCACTAGACATTTCCATTCCTGATGACACCCAAGCACATGGGCCCTCTGATCCTCTGATATTTGCTTCACTGCAACAGGAACAAGAACTTATCTATCAGGCAGCGTTATTTTCTATTACTTTCTTATATACACCTATAAAGATCATTGGAAAGAAACATATTTTGGACAATCACTTCTGCATTTCTAGGTACATATGTATTTCTATTTTTTTCCCTTTTATGATCTTTACTTAGCTTACATGAAAACCTTCCACTATTTTCTCCACACCTGATATACTTTGAATCGCTCATTTATTCTGGAGGAAAAAAAAAAAAAAAGATTGCTGTATTTCATTACTCCTCAGAGATTATGTTTCAAAGCATGGGAGCAAAAGTTCCATGCTGCATCCACGGAGTCGCCCTCCTCTAAAATACATTTCCTTCCCTATTGCTTTCAGTTTCAGATGCACCCTACTCAGGGGCTGAAAACCAATCTAGTTTCAAAGCTTATGGTAGTTTTAACCCTGTCAGGAAGCAAGTGGGAGCACTGTGAGTCTCCACGATACAAAGTGGTTATCTGTGTTCTACATTGTCTGAAAGACAGAGGCATTCTTGAAAGTGGTAAATTCTCTGTGTTCTTTACAGAGAAAAATTATTCTTCGGATGCCCTTATATTAAAAAGAAATGTTTCACTCAAACAACAGTAGGGTAACAAGAGAAAATGACTATTCATTCTACATGTTTCTTTTTAAAACGTTTTGGAGACACAAAACATCTGCTATATGGGGACAGGTATCTTAAATGTCCAAACACCCTAATAACCGTTTTATCTGCTATGGTTTATTCAAAAGTCTGTAAAGGATGGATGGCAGGGGTTTAATGACACCTCTTCACTGTGGCAAGAATTTTAAAGTGGTAGAAACAGGGGGGAAAGTTAATATCCTCCCCTGGCATAAACACTTCGTGCATTTTTAGAGGTTTACAAACCAAGCTGTAATTTCAGTTGCAATGTGACTTTAAAAGGAAAAGTAAGGGCTGCAACTGTACACCAATCTCAAAAGGGACATATCTCTGGCAAAAAGGCAAGTGGAAGTTTAGTTTTCCAGGAATACCAGAATAGGGTTAGCAGTACAAGAAATTACCATTTGAATGCTTGCTAACATTAAGGAATATAAACTGACTTCATTTTATGAAGGAGATGACCTTTTCTAATAATTTGTTACAGCTTTGCTATTGTACACTTTGCTACCCCTGCCAAGTGTTTAAATTACATTTTTTTTTCAATGTAAGCACTATTTTAAGCATATCTTTAAAAAAACTTTGTACAGAAAGGTTTAGTTAGTTTTAAAATATTTTTGGAGTATGTCTGGAATACATCAAACAATTATGTTATTTAGAAGTAAAAATAAAATAAAATAAAATAAAATAAAATAAAATAAAATAAAATAAAATAAAATAAAATAAAATAAAATAAAGATAGCTTCCTCTTTTAATATCAAGGGTATTAAAGTAAGTAAGTAAGTAAGTAAGCAAGAAAGTAAGTAAGTAAGAAAGCACACTGCATAAAACAGTATATTAATTAATATGTTGATGCAGGCTTTAGAATTCCAGTAAATAAAAATATAAAGTACAGATATTTTATATTTTTTCTGCTTTGACAGATTATTCCAAAACTAACCTTTATTTTCTAAATGGAAATTTACATAATTATAAAACCTGAAAAAAAGAACTGTTGATTTTAAAACTTGAGCATATACATCATTTTGACAGGATTAAATACTTTCTATCATTTGCCAAAGAAGAAGTCAGAAAAAAAAATTATTGCACTCATATTTTAATGTAAATGCTGACTGCCTCTTCTGTTCCTAAGAAAATCTGATGATCCTGCAGTCAAAAACTGCTTTCATTGTTATAAAGGGTGTTTTCGCTTCTAAATACTAAGGGCCTCCATGTCCGTACACTTGGGTTAACATAAATTAGCATTACAGGGTAAAATCTATAATAAAGTCATTAGAGGCAAGTCCTTAAGCCTAGATAATTGTGATATATACATACCAGATGAAAACAGTTATGCTTCCTAAATAAAAGTCAGTGCTAACTGAGCAGAGTCCAAGTTGAGCTTGCACTGGAGGATTTTCTGTAAGACCATGTTTCAATGTTCTTGCAAACTGTTTCCAAATCAAACATTGTGTGGATGGTCTTCAGATAGAGTTTAGCCTCTGTGAAAGCAAGCTGAAAGATTGGGCATCAGGTCTTTCCTCCCTCAGGGAATCCATTATTCAATTCCCTTTGAAAGTCTGCCAGATACAAGGTCATGAAGAACGGAGAAGCCTCCTGTATCTCAGATGCGCAGGGTTTGGTCCTAGCTATTTCCCCGATTGAGCAAGTTGAGTAGGACGTGACTTTTTTTTTTTTTCTTTTGATGGCAAAACCACATTCCATTCATGGAAGGGTACCAGTTCCTTCCTGCTTGAATTTGTGGGGCAGACTTCTCACGGTGTTTGAAAACCCACATATCACCGCAAAGAAAAGTAATGCATTTACTAAGAAATCTTTCTAATTGCATCACACATCTTTTTTTCCATTAGATAGGTACAGGACACAGAAACCGATGTACTGGTGTATCTATGTACACAGATACTGATTAGACACAGATTTTTTTTCTAACATTTCATCTTGAAGTACATAATATTAGAACAAGCATATCCACCAAGAGATTAAAAAAAAATAAGGATTAGTTGGAGAAATCCTTAGGTAGCTAGTGAACATGCATGTCTTATTTTATAGCCATTTAATTTGTACTAAAATTGACATCAAATATTTTGTTTTTAAAATTTAATTGTATATATAAAGTTATAAAATAAATTTTAAAATTACTATATATCAATTCCTTATGCAAAATAACACAGAGCATGTATTAGTATCATAGAGTATATAGAGAATAATTGACTATAGGCATAGAGTTATTCATTATTTTGTCAATTTTCACAATGCCATTATGTATATACACAAAGTATTTTATCTATCTGTTTTCCATATAAATACTATAAAAGATAGATATTAAGGTTGTAAAATTCAGGAAAAAAAAGATATCTTTAAAAGTTCCTATCAGCTGGGACTTGACTCTGTTTTTCAACAGTTCAAACACAAAACAGTTCAACAGACAAAAGCATTCAGGACATAATTCACTGTTCAATACAGTGAGTGGGGCACAAAATCATTTTTATTTCTCTTGCAATCCGATAGATTAAACTGGGCCTTTTCTCATGATGTAAGATTTTTTTCCTAGCAAAAAGTTGAGCAGAGTAGCCCACTGCTCTCCCAGCTGGTGCTTTGTCACCCTGCCCTTGGACATGACCCGCTCTGTGCACAGTGCTCGTATTGGTGCAATGGCAAAGAAGCCTGCGGTGCATGCGGTGCCTGCAGTGCCTCGCATGGTGGGAACACGTTATTTTTTCCTACTAAATTATTTCTACCACAGATGAGTAGGGCTCCTCTGAGAGCCTTTGGCGGATGTAGGCTACTCTGCACTCCAGCAGCAAAGAAAAGGACCTTGGGTAAGAAATCCCTACCCCACCTCTACTATTGTTTTCATTACAAAAGGTAAAACAAAATATGAATACATCGTTGCAGATTACAACCTCAGTTTCCTTAGTTCAAGGAAGGTTTATTTAATGATCTCATCCCTCATGGATGTTTGTTAGAAAACAGCTTTGCAGACTGAGATGGGATGAAGCACAATGACAGACTTTCATGACACAAGCTAAGGATTCAGCTGGAAAAGCTTAGAATTGTCCTGCTAGCATACAAATCATACTATTACTCCCTTGCTTTTATAACATAACAATGTAATCTCAATGGCAAGTCAAAAAGAAAAAGCCATTAAAATGCAAGGCAGCAGACGAGTAACAAGGAATCCTAATTGCACTTTCACCAAACTGAAATATTCCCAGTATTTAAACACTAATTACAGCCTGAGTATGTACAGTAACAGGCACTTTGGTGCAAAGTATTCTTTCTAGTAGACCTTTTACTGGTGTACAATTTACCACACCACTATATACTTTATGCAACCCTAATATTTCAAAATTCTTGACTCTAATAAATGTAACTAAGGGATTCATATAGAAGGCAGAAAGCACATATTACAAGATAAATACAAATTACAACAATTGTCTTTAATTTTCCTTTTATTTCAAGACAAAACAAATACTCATATATTTACAAAATGATTCTTAAGGCATTCTTTAAGAATTCCTTTTTCTGACAGACATAGGAGCTTTGTCCATTAAAGAAATGCAAGTTCTGGTTCCAAGCACAAATCTTCTAATTGCTAATAAAACATTATTAAAGGTTCTTTAAAGGTATTATGTCTCTCTCTATTTTAAGAGCTTTTTAAGACTGGATTTTAAATGCCCCAGGTAAGTTGAGATTAAGCACTGAAAAAGAATACAAAAATTTACGAAGAAATGAAGTAATATAAGCTGCAGAAGAGAATCATAGAATCATAGAATCATAGAATCACAGAATGCCTAAGGTTGGAAGGGACCTCTAGAGGTCATCTAGTCCAACCCCCTGCACACGCAGGGCCACCCAGAGCACGTGGCACAGGGCTGCATCCAAGCGGGTCTTGAAGATCTCCAGAGAAGGAGACTCCACAACCTCTCTGGGCAGCCTGTGCCAGGGCTCTGTCACCCTCCCTGTCAGGAAATTTTTCCTTAAGTTCCTGTGGAACTTTTGGTGCTTGACTTTGTGGCCATTTCCTCTTGTTCTGTCGGTGGCCACTACTGAAAAGACTTGCATTAGATTTTCACTCACACACAAAAAAGGGATATGGTTACAGAAAACTATGGATGGTATTGCGGGGCATTACAGGACAGTTTACTGAGGTCAAGAGCCAGATTCAGCAGTTCAGCACATACTTGACTGTGCTGGGATATAAGTATATGCTAAGAACAACGACAGCATATGGTCTAAAAGAGAAAGGACATGTCTCAGTATATCTGAACTTCAATGTACAAGAACTAGTCATGGCTCTGAATAGGTATGATAACTATTATTAAAGCATAAAAATAATTTAGTATAGAAATATTTAAAAATAAACACAGTATCAGATAAAAATACTTTTACTCAGTAAATAGCCTGTAACTCTACCTTTGATGTTATCTTATTATCTTGTATCTATCCTATATTTTTATTATACAAATAAATATCATTACTACCAATTTTATAAACAAATAAACAAAGTTATATAGCATATCCAATTATTTACATGTTGATTAATTGGAAATCTATTTTATTTTCAGAAACACATGCAAACTAAATGAAGTTCAATCATGGATTTGTAAATTCTAATCAAAATTGTAAGATTACAAAACTGGATGTAAACACCAAAATTAACCTTGCAGCCTTCCTAAACATGTTCAAAGCCCTACTGCCTCCTAAACAATATTAGCAATAAAAGATTTAGTAAAAAACAATATACAATTTCTACAACATAATTAAAAAAAACTTGAAATGAATGAAAAAATCTTCTTCTTTACATTCAACTTTCTAAAACATATTGGCTAACTGCTATTGGTTGAGGATGAGAAGGAATTGCCTGGGGCCACAAGTCCTTGATCAATTGTTTAAAGAAGAAAAGACTTGCCCCTTTTTTTCAGGAATCCTAAATTTAGATAAACTCAGCAATTATGAAATTGCCATCAAAACTCTATTCAGAGAGATTTATTCTGTGTTACCCTACTACTGTTCAGATTAATTATGTTTCAAACACTTAAAACACAGAAATACAACAAAACCTCATAGGTTGTAACATATTTTGTATCTGATTACAACACAGTATGTAAACAAATATTCAGCTCTGCATATGAAAACCTGGTTCACGATTCTTGGAAAAAATGTTGCCACTAAAACAAGAAAACAGGAGACAAGCTAGGGTTGAAATTTATCTCAGAGGTTCATATAAAGAAAGAAATCAACCAATTTTAAGATAGACTTTAAAATATTTACAGGAGGAATAAAATAGTGGTGGCTTGCAGTAGCAGAAATCTAAATGTGATATTTTTTGACATAAATTGCACTTTGTGTTCTTCTGTTTGTTTGATAAAATTGCACCAACCTTGCAGTAATTAATCCAGTTTTATGACACTGTTATAACAATTTCTTTTTTTATTCCACATCTATTTGGAATTCACATCAATTGAAAAATAGGAGTTTTATCGTGTATTCTAAAGAAATGTAAGTTTCTTCCACCTTTTGAGAGACCCTATGTACTAAAGATATTTGTATATCAGAAGCCCTGTACCATATGGTAACTCCTGTACTCCTATACTTCTACATAGTTCAAATTATATTAAGTAAAACTTCTTAGCCAGGTCACAGAATACACTGGTGTTCAAAGACCCCATTTGACCATTTACATATGCTGCATTTGCAACCCCTGTATATGCTTCTGAATTACGGTAGGTACCTTTCACAAAAATAAATGCTCGTAAACAGAAATTGACTGAGATGTCTAAGGTTAGCTTTTCCCCAGATCACTTAAAAGAGGCTCCTCCTCCCATAGTACAAAGTGCTTATTTATAAATAAATCAGTGAACTTAGGATCATGACTTCGTTGTGAAAGAGGATATTGTTATAAACCCGTTGCACAAAGGAAAACTGAGACAGATTTGGGTTAAGTAACATACTGGAAATATTCTAAAAGGTTTTAAAGGTTAAACAGTGAATGCAAGTTCTCTGAATGTCAATAATCTTACCTGCAGCAATCTTGCCTTTACCTGGGGCACATTTAGAGGATCTTCTGTTCAGACAGCTTTATATTTCTCAGGTAAGCCCAATGCATGGGGCAAAAATTCAAAGCTAACAAAACTGTCAAGTCTGTGAATTTTGTGGAGCAGCAAGTCTGGAGACATGTCAGAGAACGTCTGTGACTTACAAAAAAGTCTTCATTCTGCTGAAGAGTAACCTGATTTAGTTCATCTCCTCATCTAGTCTGCATGCCTTCTTGTATTCCCGCTTTCATTTCCCTATAGTATTCAGCAAGCAGTATTAACAACAAAAGAAAATAATTTTGTTGTGCCAGGGAATTCCAGAGAAAAATATTCTGGCCACAGGAATCAGCTGTATTTCTCATGACTAGGTGTACACATCCAGGTGGTAGCAACTTTGATGATTCGTCTTTTAAACTAAAGGTAACCTGAAATGACCTTTCTTTACTGAAACCTAACTGGACGCTTTTTACGATGATATCCAATCTGACAGTTTTCAGTGCTAAAATGTTACAAAAAACCCCCACACAACCAGCTCTTACAAAACTCCTTTTTCTGTCCTGCACTGATTTATCCACCACTGATTGTTCCATTTCCCTCTGCATGTCTGGCAGGACTTCTCACTCGCACTCACACTTGGTCCTTTGGAGAACTGGATCAAGACCACCCTCCAGCCTTGAGCTATACCTGCCTTCTTGAGCAATGAGAAACGTACCTTGAAGTTGTGACACGCTGTAAATGACAGGCCCGAAGACTTTCCTCTTTGGTGTTGGCTGACTAGAAATTTCCCTGGCTCCCACAGCATGAGACACTCATGCAGCAATCCAGCTAGGGATATTCAGTAATATTATCCTTGCCTACAAGACTTATGTCCTAAGGGTTCCTGTTCTGCTGCACCCAGATATTTGAGCTGGTTTTAAATCAGCAATATCAAGCACAAATAGCAATTCTGGCACAGCAGCATATGAATCATATGAGATGACTTACTATGCTTCTCAGCAATCTCTTACCATTTCTCTAGCTGGCTGCATGAGAATACTACACACAGATTTTTTGGAAAAGACAAAGGACAACGGATGGTACAGGAAAGAAAAGTCAAGGAAAGAGCTTTTTAAAATATACTTCTGCAGTGCTGATGCCCATCTTCTGGGGAACCTTTTTGGTAGTAACAGGTGTTAAGCATTGAACTCCAGTGTATCCAGCATTAACCTCCATTGGACAATGACAGCCTACCTAATTTCCTACTTTTGTTATATCTCTTAATGCATAGGGTTGGGCTAAATGTCTGTCCCTTGAGAGAAGTGCTAGAAGAACAGGCCAAGTACTTCATGTAGAGATCTACAACTTTCAAATTATAAAAGAAAAATAACTAAATCCATCTTTGGCATTTTGCTAAGTTGGATGGAAGACATGTTCTTTCACTTAATTTTGTTTTGTGGTCTTTATTGTGTAGATGTTTGTTTGATTCATTACCAGTCATTATTTGTATCCATGCTATTTACATCCTTTGCAACAAAATGAAGACCTGATGAGGCCTATATTTTCCACTGTTGTTTTTAATCTCTGCAAAGCTGGTTGTTACCAAAGTCAGTAACATATAATATAGCACATTTATATGATTTGTATGATATGATTTATAATATTTATAACACAGTAAATTTGCACCATCTCCCTAAAATAATGTGACAAACATTTCAAGGGAGTTCTATTCACAGACTGTAATGTCAGTATTTTATTAGAAAATATTTCATAGTAAACAAATGAGGTGGAAGCCTCATTTGGGAAAGCATGTCTTGGGAAACAACATCATTATAGCTGAGGATTTACTGAAAACAGATCTGAGAATACTGGATTGAATGGTACATATTAATATATGTACATATTAAATGGTACAAGTTAAATATGGCAACATATGGCAAAGAAAACTTTGCTCTTTTGCAATACTATCACATAATGAAACTGGGAAAAACATGTCAATAAAACAGTTTGAAAACAGCATCTAATTGCTTTCTCTCCAGAAGACCTTGGAGCTATCAAGCTATCAAAGCATTGCACTCACACTCCTCTGAGATCAGTAAACTGCTGGTAACCTTGTCTTTCATAAAGCCTCAGAATGGCATTTACTATTTCTGTGACATCTCATTACTTGGGAATCTCAGCCAGCACTGAATTTACAAGCAAATGGTATCAGTTTTAAAAGGATCTTGTTTATAGGGGATCGTATAAGTGTGTCAACATGAGATGTATTTAAAAAAAAAAAAAAAGCCTAATCCCAATACAATAAGAAGGTATTACTGGAATATTCAACTGAAGTCACTCTATTTAAGGCAAAAGCTATCTCTAAAATGGCTAATAATTCTGACATATTAGTCAAAATGGAACTCAATTTATACATGCCAAGAAAATTGTTGACCTTTCTTTGATGGAGCAGACTTTTTAGCTAAGTGTAGTAAATGGTTTAAGCAAACTAAATCTGGAAATACTAATTTTTGTTTTCCATTTGTTGCAGGCAGTTGCAGGTCATAAATCTTTCAAAACATTAATTGTGGTCACAACAGTTTATATAGCACATGCGTTGTACACCTGTGAATTTCTAACAAGGGATGAGAGAAGATATTACCTGAACAATCAGACAACATCCTGCATGCTCTAATGAAACGGTTCAGTGCTTAGTGTTTGACGTTTGTAACAGTTTCTCTTTAATGAGAAAATAACTACAGAGGAAATTTAATTACTATTTGCTATGGTATAGTATCAGCAAAGCAACAGCTTGAAAACTGTAGAATGGAAGAATTTTTAAAAATTCTTGCAAAGTCTGTATGTTCCTTAAGGATAAGTTTACTTTGAGTCTTTACAATTTACAGCATTATGACAGTGTGCTAACATTTTGTACTTAACCATCACATTATATGCAGTAGAAATTCAATCTAATGGATTGAATGGAGAGGAAGAACATGCTGGGCTCCCTTCCTGATTCTGTCACTTCCTACCTCATTGATCTTGCGCAGGTCATTCAGCCTGTCAGTATTTCCATCTACAGAAATTACACTCTTTCTTATGCCTTTTGAAAACTATTTTGAGAAGTTACTGCTGTGAGAACAGCATTATGTGTCCCAGAGCAATCCTTCCCGGCATCAGCATGCTAGCCACGATCCATCAATCAAAATTCCTAGCTTTGAAGCAAATCCTGAGCTAGATGGAAACAACGAAGAAAACTAAGCCGCTCGCTAAGTACACAACCATAGCATCCACCAAACGCAACTATATATTTGTCCTGGGATCTGCTGGAACCTTTCGCTGGCACAAGGGCAGAAGAGAGAAGCAGCCACTGGAATGCTAAACCAGGGCAGTGCCCAGCCTCCAAGAGGGGCAGCTCCTGAAAGGCTGCAGACTCCCTTAGAAACTATAATTCCCTCAGCTTCTCCTAGTCAGCTTAGAAGCTCCACTCAACATGAAACACAGCAGTGGGAGAGTACACGGGGGCAGAGAAACTCCTACGTGCATGCACTTGTTTGCATAATATTATGTTTGAATAAGTGTAATACTTGAAGTGAGAAAATATCTATTAATTTCCATATACTAGGATTAATACTTTTGTGTAATGATCCATCACCCATTTGCTGTATAAATCATTGTTCCTTTCAATTATGTAAGTATTAGAATATCAAAAGATGTACTATAGAAATAGTACAGCATATACTATGCTGCAGTTTACAATGACCTTATGCTTTTACTTTTAGTACAGGCTTATTTTTTTAAATTTTGACATCTAAATGCATTTAATAAAATGTGAGAAATAATTAGAGGAAACAGCTAATTCACTCAGAATTTTATGTATCAAAAATAAAAATAAAAATAAAGCCATCCAATCCACCCTCAATATAAAATATTACTATAAAATATAACCTGCAGGGGAACGAGGTATTCCAAAATCTGAAACATGAGACAGTTTTTGACTAATCTACCAAAAACTCAGACACACCATGATCCCCAAAATCCATTAACTGCAAAAGAAGAATCCTTGGTGATGACTAGTATAAACCTACTTTTTTTTTTTTATTTAAAACACTGTATGTGACTAATGTTTGAATAATAAAGTAAGGCCAGAAACTGCTTATTATGTTACAGAAGAGTCATGATCATTGGGTGGAGCAGAAGAAGCTCATTTCTGTGGGGCAGTAAGAGGAATAATAACAAGAGGACAGAGGAAGAGAAGAACCCTGTGGTCAAACTACCATAGGAAGCAAAAAAACACTTAAGCCAGGTCAATTTTGATCCCAATGCAATAGCCTTGAGATTTTCCAGCCCAAAGGACTGACGGGGCAGTGACAACCGACAACACTGAAACCAACTTAGCTCAGCTGAAATTAATGGATCTGTGCTGATTTATGCCACATGAGAATCTGCCTTACTGCTTTACAGAAATGAGTGATTAGTCTGAGAAGGAACTAATTGGAGTTGCATTGGATTTACATAGTGTGAACTAAGAAGTTACACTCACATGCCCACAGTATGACTTTCCAAAAGCTTTTAGTGGTAGCATGACATTCATTACAACTCTAAAAAGCATAAAATAAAATATGTATATATATACTTTCTAAACTTCAAAACCTTCAGGAAATTAAATGTCATTTAAATACTGTATTTTACATTTCTGCCTACTTTTCAAAACCAGAAAAAAAAAAGAAATGTTAATGCCATTTTTGTTTGATCACCAAGATATCCAGGAAAGTACAAATTTATTCTTTCATTTGCTTTCTCTGATTAAGAATCCAAAATTTCACAAACACCTTAAAATACTCCTTCCATCAGTATGTAAAATGTCCACTGAAAGACCGTGGGCAGAAATATGTGGAAGACCAGTATCAGCTATTTTGTTTTGAAATCAAGAAAAAACATATATTTGAAGGATATTGCAACATATGTTTTTGATTTTGAGTAAACTTTTTTGGTTGACAAAATTCTTGGTTAATGTTAATTTAAGCCATTAAATCATCATATAAACCACTCTGTTATTCTAAGATGCAATGAAAAAAGTACTAATTGAAACATGCACAGCCCTGTACTTTGAGCAGAACACAAAACAAAACATAGAGAAAAGTGTTATTTGCTACTTAAATACATGAAAAATTTTCTATGTAACTAAATACACATATAGTCCACACATAGGCACACAGTCCAACTGGCTTAAGTGGGTACTCACGTTCAGTCTGAAAACTGTGATTCTTGGCATTTAATGAGTAAACACTAAATCTAGTAATTGTCTGTGTAGCATCTATCACTGAGAAGAACTATGATCCAACATGACTATCCTTTCTAATAATGAATCCTATCCTGTAATGTTTGTTTCTTTCTTGAAACTTTCATTTCTGGATTGTGTCATGTACCACAAAGAACACCTTGACTGTATCACGTACATGGACAGTTACATTAACATTTCAGAGAATTGCTTTATTCTTCTCTTCACAGTAACCAAAAGTCTGTATTGTGGTGAATTCTCTCTTTTTCTTTTTTTTNTTTTTTTTTTTTTTTTTTTTTTTTTTTTTGGCAAGCTTTGGACAGCTTGGAATTGTTCAGTTGATACTGCATTATTATTTTTCATCCACTTTCTTTGGCAAATTTTGTAATTTACAACATCTTTAACATTCCTGGAATGTGCTGTCTCTCTTTCCATATAAAAGTGTTATGGATGAAGATCTACAGTAAAATCAAAGTACTTCTGCTTACCTTCTAACAAGCTTTCAGATATGATCTAATCTAAGCCTAAAAATCAAATTTGGGATTTTCAGAATCTAATCACAACAATTACAAAAATAAGATGCTAAACTAAAACAGCTCTCTAAGGTACTCTAATGTCTTTATGTCTAAAGCTGTATTCCTAAAAATACTGATGTAATTTTAGTAAGACTATATAAATATTCTCTCTAACAAAAAGGCATACTCCTCATTAGCTCATGGATGATGGCTGATATATGTTTCAGAGAGATTAATTTCTTAATAAGGAGCATGGGCCCACACAATTGAAATCACAAAATCATGGAATCCTTAAGGTTGGGAGGAACCTTTAGAGATCACCTCGTCCGACCCCCATGCACATGCAGGATCACCTAGAGCATGTGGCACAGGATTGCATCCAAGCGGGTTTTGAAGATGTCCAGAGAAAGAGATTCTACAGCCTCTCATGGCAACCTGCTCCAATGCTCTGTGACCCTCACTGTCAGGAAATTTTTCCTTAAAGTACTGTGGAACTTTTGGTGCTTCAGTTTGTGGCCATTTCCTCTAGTTCTGTCGATGGCCACCACTGAAAACAGGCCAGCCCCATCCTCCTCACTCCCTCCCTTGAGGTACTTATAGATCAGGTCCCCTCTCAGCCTCCTCTTCTCCAGGTTGAACAGGCCCAGCTCCCTCAGCCTCTCCTCACAGTGGCAACATTTTCTTTATTTTGAATCACTAACTACTGTGAAAAACATTCCACTTAAACATATTCTTCATTTAAAAGATCTTTGTTTTGATATCCTCCTCAGAACTGCTCACTTAGTCTTCGGTTGCTGAAGCAGTTAAGAGAACTAGGAAAAAGGTAAAGTAATGCAGTTTATATCAAAATACTTTTCAAATCTTTGATGCTGATATAAAATCAGTTAAAAGGAAAAAAAAAAGGAAAAAGGAAAAAAAAAATCTCTGACTATGGACTACAATAGTTAGGCACTCCATGATTGAAGTCCTAATCTTGCTGAAACTGGTTTCTGAAAACTTTTATTTCCTTAAAGAACTGTCACAAGTTGCCATCAGTCAAATGAAGGTACAAAAATATGCCATGACATTGAATGAATAAAAGTTTTATCAATTCTGACTCTGAGAAATAAGTTTGAATCCTTCATGCTCAACATGGCAACTCTACCTCTCCTCCTGGACCTTATACTGGAAAGCTGTCCTCCCGAGGGTGTGGACTAAATTAATGACAATTCATAGATAAACCCTGCGCAACTAGCACTCACTGACTTGTGGCTGCCAGAAGTGCCTCTATAACAGTTCACATCCTAATGAGTCTGAAAAGTTAGTTAATAAAATCTGTATTACTCCATTGCATTACATTATAGGATTATAGGATTACATTAGGATTTTTTAACAAAATCACAGGCAAAATCTGACCAAAAGATAAATGTACTGCATGTTAAATATATAATGAACATTTAGTTTGCGATCCTTGTTTAATACTAAGAGCATTAAAACCATTCAGTATTAAAGTTTCAGTGAGATTTAAAATAATAAAGCTTTAAAAGGTTTGTTAAAAAAATGAGCACTCTCACACACTCCTTTGTTAGTAATGTATATGAATATAACAAAGTAGTGGTGGATTTTAGACAACTTTTGCATTTTAGCGAGTTAACCCTATTCAACAAAGTTCCTGTTGCATTCCTTTAGCTTCGCATATGTTTAACAGTCATTTTAGGAAGCTGTCTATATGAACATTCTCTTACAAAGATTTACTTACCAACAGTATCACATGGTTCGTCTTTATGCACACAGAAATCCTTCCTAGAATTGGGAAATGGAAAAAGAAAAATGTTAAGAAAGCCAAATGATCATATTGGTAGTGACTCTGTGACCTATTTCCAAATATTTTGTATGGCTCAATGAATAACTACAGAACTCCATTATCTCCACAAAGACCATGGGGAAGCAAAGGTCAGGATTACTCAGAACACTTTAACATTAGTTTAACCTCAGAAAATGTTTATGAGTAGTCAGATGACAAAAAATATACCATATATTTAAGTTGCATTGTACATAAGTCCTGCTTTTTCCCCACACCATTCTCTTGAAATGTAGTAAGTCTATATTTAGTCCTCAGAACTTTGCAGAAGTTAGTCTTTCTCTCTTTTGAAACAAAAGCATCTGCAATGTTTAACATCAGATTCAAAAGCAACACTGAGAATCTTTGCTCTGTATAGATTACAGGCATTTTCTGTCCTTATAAGAAAAATAGTAAAAAGGACTAGAAGGAAACATGGTATAAACATGTGCATTTCTGCTAGGGCATCCACTCTATTGTAGTAGAAAATTTATGAATCAGCTCATTTGTCAAAGGCCCAGTTTTTAGTCCATTATAGCTCTATAAGATGGTTTAACTGCATCAGTCAGAATAAACATTTAATCCCTATGCTGAACAACATCTGCTCATGATCCATTTTAATTTCATATCTATTGAACCAATGAGAAAGTTATGAAAATACAGGAAAAGCATCTTTTAATGGAATGCTGATTTTAAAACTCATATTAGTATGTTCTTTTAAAACGAAAGATAGGGCTGCTGATATGCATAGAACCAAAAAAAAAAAAATGCACTGCATCTAAAGAAAATACTATTTGTCTGAATTTTATTCAGAGCTACACTCAAACAAAGAAGCTCTTGCTGTTTGTTGCACCAAGGAATAAGGCTCTCTATTTTTAATTTGGCATATGAGCCAGAGACACACATCTTTCTATTCCATCTGTGGAATCCAGCTAGATACGTATGTATAGGTATGTGTGTATAGATGTGTGTAAGTTTCCTAATATCTGAAATATCCTACAAAGAATTACTCTACATGTGGATTTTCTGTTTCCAATGTTGAATTACTTATTCTTCCACGAGTATAGCTCCTTGATTTTTCTATCCAGAACACTCTAAAGCCTGTAAACTGAGGATAGTGTACTCAGTTAACCCTTTATTAAGCTTTTTAACCTATTAAGGCAGGGCTAAGATTCAACCAGGTAATTACAGCTGCAGAAGAACACTGAAGTTAGAAGTCAGTTAAGAAGTATGAATTAGGATTGCATCTCACTTTTTTCTTCTCAAATTTTGCCTTTTTTATGGAACAGTATTGGATAATCAAAGCTAGTTTTCTTTATAAAAATTCTCACATGGGTGTTAACATTCGGTAACTAAATGTTTGCCTGCATCTGTAAGAACTGTTTGGTGCTTAAGCAGGCTGTCCATGCTTACCATTTCTGCAAACGCAACTACTCCAAGCGCCTTTTGTTTTCTGTTTGTTTCCCACAGACTATTCCCACATAGTGACTTAGGCCCAGAAGCAATCTCCAGAGGCTGGCAAATTTTTGACACTTGTTAAAGGCCACACAGCCAGAGACATAGCGTTAGCGCTTTTGATTCTGCAGTCTCCACCGCCAGACAATTACCAAGCAGAAAAGCAGAACAACAACACTACAAACTAATCCTCAGAATGAAATGATAAAGAAATGCTGGGAGCCCACTTAGATGAGCCTTAGCAGTGGAACCAAAAGGGGTGAACAAAAAACTATAATCAGATGCAGAAGGAAGTTCTTTTATTTTTTTTCAGACCTGCAATGAATTGCATTAATGCACTGGGTTGTAACCCGAGTCTTTGTTTTGCGCTGTCACACAAGGGACTTATTGTATTGTTAAGCAACATGACAGAACAATTAGAAATATGGTACTTGTGGTGAAGCAAGAGAACATGCGTAGAGACAATGCAAGGGCACAGACTGGTCTCCCATGTACACACATACAACTACCATAAATACCAAGCAGCCCAACAAGTCAAAAAGAGATGGCATGCCTTCGGATTTAAGAGGTGGCCATCTGACAGTTTGAAGGTACTCTTGTACTAATGTACAAGAGGTTTCTGCTTCTGTAATACCTCCCTTCTCATATATTGAGCGGGTTTTGTTTTGTTTTCCCTTCTTGGTTTAGTCCACCTATGCACCCCAGAGTTGGGGCAAGAGGGAAATACTATAGTCTTAGTTCCTTATTTACAGTGAGAAAAGAAATGTAATACCTTCATTAATTTCTAGTTATGAATACCTTAATTTCCAATTATGAAGATGCATTACATACATATAAGACTAGGTTACTTAATCAAGATTTACAGCTCAAGCTAAGCCTCCTTGCACAGAAATTTTTCTCTAACTCCTACAAAACTTAAATATATCATATTATGCCTAGGCTCCAGTATGTGTGTGTGTGCCTGTATATACATATATACATATAAATACATGTATACACACATAAATGCCTACCTCCACCAGCTCACTACTATTAAATGCCCTTTACAGATACAAAACACACTAGTTCATAATCTGTTATT
Source organism: Crypturellus undulatus (assembly GCA_013389825.1). Classification (NCBI taxonomy): domain Eukaryota; kingdom Metazoa; phylum Chordata; class Aves; order Tinamiformes; family Tinamidae; genus Crypturellus; species Crypturellus undulatus. The sequence goes on along the minus strand of VWPW01026039.1, from coordinate 302,908 downwards.
CATTGGATTCAATTGGCATGCTGAAAATATGCAAAAGAAGAGAGGATATTAAAACTTCCAAAGTATCAGATTGTACAAGAGGAGCAATAGAGCACATTATAAACCCTCAAACGAAGTCCAACCACTGAGGTTATTTGCCTTAGCTCTTTTCCTCCCTTTTTTATCAATAATAGGACCTTACCCTATTATTTTGCATTAGATGATTGACATTCTTGTCAACGTGGCACATGTGGCACAAATAAATAATTCTGAAGCTGATATCTAAAATTCAAAGCTGTAGTTAAAACACGTGGACTTCCTTTACTCTTAATGGTTATTTAGCATGCACACAGAAGGGAAAGCATGCCCTTATGCAAGTGAGAGAAAAGAGGAGCTTTAATGAAATTTATGACATATTTCCTAACTTGAATAAACTGGCTAACAGTCAAAACGAATTATAAGCAAGAATGTGTAACTACTATTCCACTGTTTTAAGAAATCACATTAAGTTAGTGATTTTTAATACAATTACTTACAGCCCTATAGAGTATCTTCAGGACAAAACAAAGATTAACTATGCAGTTTCCAAATATAAGGTATCTCATTATGTAGATGGGATATACAACAGAATGCATAAGAGAAGGTATAAACAAGAATAAAGAAGAAATTAGACTTACTTTCTGTGAACAGTTTGCACCAATTGGTCATTTTAGATAAATTTAATACCCATTTTAGGCATTCCAGTCAAAGACCTCTTTCCTGTCCAAACTGTTTTTTCATTTCCTCCATACGGAAACATGGGGAACAGATAGTAGATTTTAAGAGCCTACTATATCCTCAGTTAGGTTTTCACCTTATTTTCAGTTTCCTAACTTCTCTCATGTTGTTAACTTTGAAAAACATAATGGTATACTTTTAAATGGGGCATACTTCAAGCAAAATTCCTCGTGCTGTTATAGATACAAAATCTAAGTTACTAACCGTTGTGTATTTATTTTAAGGCGTAAGAGATTCAGGGTTTAATGACCAAGCAAATTTTCAAAAATCGCAAGGGTTTTAAGTAGAACAATGGCCAACATTGGCAAATAACATTCTCACTATAATAAAAATGCTTTCATTTGCATTGTACTAAGTGAAAAAACGACAGCACTGTAAACGCACTTGACTTTTTACATTACAGAATGTTCTGAAGAAAGTTCGACTTAATATACACTGAGTTCATGAAACATGCTAACCAACTGCTGCAATTCTAAAATATATGTATATTACACAGAAATCAATTTTGGAAGTTTCTAACCATGAGATAAATTATACACTGGAAGGCTGAGAATTCAAATAAACAAATAATCTTAAAACGGTTGCTATTTCAGAAACTGCATGTATGAACCTCAAACATACTGTAGATTTTAGAAAAATACAGCAATAATAATTAAATATTTTAAGTAGTTTACAGAAGATTTTTGTTTCTTCAACTTGAACCAAGCTTAAAAATGATAATATGAATGGGTTTTCTTCTAAAGGTCATGTAACAGCACAATTAGAAAAATAATAGCTCAAAAGAGCAGTAAGTGAAATGATTGTGAGAGCAGTAGACCTCAAAACAGAAATAGGAATGCCAATTAGAAAGGCAAGGAAGATGTTTTTGAATGTAGTCTTACAGAATTTAGACTTAGTATTAGCCTTGAACAGTGATCTCAAAGAAAACGGGAAAGCACAACTTTTTAATACCTGCAGCTGAAATGAAGACTACCGGAATGCAAACAGTAATAAGGACAAATCATTTTTTTTCAGGTGGCTTATTTAATAGCCTGTATGTTACCATGGCCAGAACTAGACCCACAAACCACATCAGATATTGTAACAGTGCAACAATAGAAAAGAACATAAAAAAATGAAGATAAGCATTTGAAAATTCTCCTTGGATACTGATGCCGAGTACTGATAGCAGTAGTGCTAGAACAACTGTTCACGGCTCTGGCCAGTTTTGGTGTTAAGCTTCAAAGAAACAGTTTGAAAAATAGAGAAAAAGTCTGGAAAGAGCTATAAGAATGATTATATGTCTGGAAAACAGGTTTAAAAGCTCCCTTTCTTAATATAAGAGAAAGACGAGTTGTGACTTGATTGCAGCCTACCAGCATTTACATAGGGAGGAGCTTTCTAACAGCTCTTTAGCTGTAAAAGGTATAAAGAGATTCATGGTTAAAAGCTGAAATTGGCTAAGTTACTTTCAGAATTAGGAACTCTAATTAACCATAGCGGCAATTAACATCAGAAAACAAATCATCTCCCCTTAGTTTTCAATTTTATATCAGGATTGTCCACATTTTTTATCCACAATATTAATCTAATCAAATATAAAAATAACATAGCTAACTCCATTTAATGTTAAGACGTCAGTTTAGAAAATGAAAAGAGTTTTACAATTACGCAGAGGTGCCTGTAATGGAATATAACAGCACAAGTTACAACAGTACAAGCGAAAGATATTACTGAATGGAATATGTGCTGCCTGAACGCTGTAGTCTACAGAGCAAGCTGACAGGGATGGCAGGTAAAGTCATGCAGACTTTTCTCACATGTTGTATTACAAATATTGTCAACTTTTTGGACACCTTGAAAGACAGAACAGAAAGATAAATAGCCCGAGAATTATGTAAAAATCGTAACTTTTTTAAATAGACAAGATAAAAATTATAGAATTCTTAAAACTGCGACAAATAAATGGGAGTTTTTTAATGCTTCCTTTTCCTTCTGTTCTTTGCATATTTACATGTTTTTTTTTCTGTACCTGCAATCCTATTAAGAAATACACAAAAGTAAGAACAGCTGAGGTTCCCATGAACTCTCTGGATATCTTGATATCTGCTTCTGATGTCATAAGGAAAAGCAGTAAATACAGCAAAAGTTTGTAAAATTGTGGGCACGTTGGCAGCACTGAAATTATCATGACTAATGATGAAACTACAGAGATGGAATTAAGAGTCTTTTCCTCTCTCACTATGCTCACTCAGAAGAATTCATTTTTACAGCGTTTTGCACTTCACAGGAAGCATAGAGTTAGCAGCAGCATTTTAATTACCAAATCTCTATTCCTTCATGTTTTAACAACGCTGGATAGCCAGACTCAGCAACCTTTTGGGGAGACTCTGCCATGTTAGCATCTGCGCAGCAGCGAGTCACAGTGTTCCCAGCTTTCCACCTCCCACTTTCTGGAACTTGAGGGATTTTTGGTGCAAACCATTATCAGAAAGATAGTGGAAAGCAAAGTCAGAACTGAGTCTGAACTCAGTGTTATACAACTGTGAGGAAGGGTAATCCTCTAGTCTGTTAGAAGATAACAGCAAGGCTTAACAAAATCTTGTTCTAGCTTTGGGGAGAATTCTGTTTGAAAAATGAAATAACATTTAGACAATGTAAGTACTGTTTACATCATTTTCTACTGCTACGGAATCAATCATTTCTAAGAGTGAAAATTCCTCATAACATTGTTTCAATTACATGAATTTTGCAGGGAACAAAGTACATATACTGAAGAATAGCGCAAATAATCTGCTGATTTATGCTGTAATACTGTATCTTCATGGTATATCGGTTGAATATTAAGACAGAGATCTTGCTGCAAACACATGTCAAAAGGTAGTTTGGAGAAAGTGAATTCAACTGAAACTTTTTAATGGACATATTTATGTGCTTTTCTAAAAATCACTGTGACACCGTAAATATGGACTGGAAAAACATCTAGATGTGATTATTTTGAACTGCATTTAGGTCCTGCATCACTCTCATATCCTTTTTTTTTTGGTCTATGCTTAGAAGTCTTGACTGTCTTGCCTGTAACAGGGGTCGTGTAAAAACTAATATATATGAACAGACAGTAGTGACCATGGGCCTTTTCTGCCTTACTTTCTGTTACACTGCTCAGACCAGACAATCTTTGCAGATATCCTCCTGTATAGCAAGTAGAGGTATCCTCTCAGTAACCACAAAAACTGGGGCTTACCTCTGCGCACCTGCATTTTACAACTTAAAAGGCAAGGAGGCACTGTTGATGTATCAAAGTTTACTCTAAACCCAACCATATCTAAAGCAATAGTGCTAAATTATAACTGTGAATCAGGTTGCTTTATCTAGAAAGGCCTAAAACAATTTCTTTCTTAGCTTTCACATTCTCCTTTCTAAATATCCTATACAAACTTCTTATTTCTGACATACTATAAACTTGTCATTATTTCACTGGAATTAGTAAGTCAACATAAAGGAAAATTAAAAACCTGACAGCTTGAAGTAGAACTAAAGTGAGGTCAAATTATCAAATGGATAATATAGTCATGGGTAACACTACAACCTATTTTGGCATCACAGAAAGTAAAACTTGGTGGTGAGGTGGGACTACTCTCAGCTTTATGTATCAAATACAAAAATAAGTCCTGAAAAGTATCCTTTCTTATGAAAAAACTATGACAGTTCTTTCACTGTTAACAGTGCTATTGCATACACATCTTGTTCTTTATAGTTAGTCATTAAAAGGAGCTCAGAAGAAGAGTGATACTTAATACCTTATTTTTATCTCTTTTGGCATGAGACGGTATGGTACACCCTTTTCAATGCACTCTTGCTGCTCTATTATCATGCTGCCCAAAAAGGAGGGGTGGCTAAGTTTTAGGAGACCTGCCACAGAATGCATTGGATAATCAAAACTTTACATTTTTGCTTTAAAAATATCAAGCAGTTGGTGTTCATCTGTCTAAACAAAATTATTTCTCTCCATAAAGCAGGTCTGCTGTCCAAAGCTGTTTGTAAGTTTTGACAAGGGAGCCTGCTCTGTGTTTGTAAAACAGAGCAAGACTATCTGAATTAACAAAACACACAAGAGTAGCCACACATGGGGTTAGCTATACCATAAACCTGATGATGTGCAGAGGGTGCCTGGATTAGCAAAACATTCCCACAGTCAGCAAACCACACTGGTATGATTTATTAGCAGCTGAACAGGCTCTGAGATGGGAGTCAGTATAGTCCAGAGAATAATTCCATTGGAAAAAAAAAGTCAGAAGAATAGATTTTTAATTTCTGATTTCAGCACTGGCTTGCTATCTGACCTTTGGCCAATCTGTCCTTGAAACTGAGCAGTATATTTACTTTAATAAACAACAATAATAATACTAATATTAATCAAAAAACACAACAGAAAATCATATCAAAAAGTATGAGCAGGCTTTCCAAAATCTGGAAGTCCTTTCACCACTTAGAAATGCTACCTGAGATTCAGAAAGCTCTGTGGCTGAATGCAGAGGCTGCTAAAAACTTTTCCAGACAACCATCACCCATTTTTTTAACTAACACTTCACTTGCATCAATTCAGAACTCAGGACGATTAAGGCAGAAGACAGAAAAACAGAGGAAAGAGGTGTTATGTGCTTTTTCACTGTATTTCATTACCTCACAAGCCAAAGAAGTGCTGCCTGCAACATCAGACCAGAACATAAGGCTTTTCCTAATATGCCCTTTAAACTGAGACACCAGGGCTGGAGATTACTTGTGAAGAAAGGCTAATCTTGTGAAACTACCAAAGGTTAAATCTCACTCTTCTGGCATTCTGAGATACAAGTCTGAAGGATTTAGTGCTCTCCCAAGCAGCTCTCAAAAATGTGGATATTGCTGATTGTCTCCACAGATCTGGGAACCAGGGGATAAGTGAGAGGTCACTCAGCAACCCACACTTCATAAAAAAAAAAAAAAAAAAGCACACAATAGTGGCTAATTTATTCTTGGATATTCCCAACTGAAACTAGATACAACAAGCTCTACTCTTTAATTTTGCTCATCACCCTGGTGCCATGCTACTCAGTAATTAATTCATCATGTCTCTTGCCCCTCACTCACTTTTTCCTACTGATCACACCTCTTCTCCTCCATCTAGAGTCTTCCTCTGTCAATACACTCATTGCTGTTAACATCATATCCAGGACTTAACGTGACAAACTCCTTGCACTCTGTCATCCCAAGGAGGTTGCCTGATGATTTGCTACCGGAAGGGTAATTTGTTATTATAATAAATTTTATCTACCACTGTAGTTTTGAGGAACTTGAGTGAAGGATTACAGCTCAGCTAATAGGTAAATGTAAATAGGCATTTCTAAAGAAAAGAAAGGGATTAAATAGTGTAATTAGCAAAAAAGTTGTAAGCACATAACATGGACTTCAGCATCTCCCACTTCAAGTATGATTTCCTCAGAATTACCATAATATGGCAAAGGTCTGGAAAATAGGGAAAAGGAGCTTAACTTTTCAGAGTTTGTTATCTTTTTACCTTCCCAAAGAAGCAGCAGAGAAGTTTAGGGAAACATTTTTGTGCTTCAGAATACTGAAGCACATCATAAATATTGTTGTATTTAGAACGACAACTAATTTTAACTGAAAAACATATATAAGTCCAAGCAAGGTTGCTCTCAAATAAGTGTTAAAAGGCTGTAATGTAATTTTGCATACTACACACCTACATTACACATGTAGAACTCCACATGACCAACTAACACGGAAGAGTACAATGGTATCCTAAATTACGGAATCACAGAAATTTTGGTTGGAAGGCTCCTCTGAATTCTCCTGCAAAAGAGGACTAAGCTGCACCCTAGACTGCAGTTCTGTCCTTTCCTCTTACACATATACAGATAATTAGTCAGTTGCTGACTGAACATCCAGATGCCTTCCCCTGTGCCACCACTTCAAGTCCAAATCATGACAGCACCTGCTTGGAAGGAAAGAAGCCAGCTGGAGGCACATTTCCTTCTGAACATGGACATGGCTTCAAATTTAGTGCTACAAAGGACTAGAGATGTAAGATCAAACCGCTAAGGCTGCAGAGAATGCACTATGCACCATTACATTGCTTGAACACACAACAAAACATATCAGTCACCAGAACCTTAGTTTCGAGACAAACAGCTGGCATTTGCTAGCTCACATCTCAAGGATCATCATCCTTATGGAGAGGAAAGTGGTATCATTCATTTTAGGGCCAAAAGGAGTGTGTTGTGACACACACATGCAGCGACACGTTGTGACGCAAGGGTCATGTCAAACAACTTGTGAAAAGTTTAAATATCCTTTTGTCTTTTGAATTAGAAGTATCTATGTATGTGTGCTGTCTTTTACTAAATGAAGAACATACAAAGAACCATGTAACCTACAGCTATATAGCTGAAGAAGAGACAAGGGGTGACTTCACACTTTTACCACCTGGAATTTATGATTTCCAAATGATTGATTCTCTTTACTACTTTCTTTTTATTAACACTTCCTTCTCTAAAAAGACTTCAGATTAACTTCCATCCTAGAATTCTGGTAAAATCTGGTTACACATTTTTCCATTGCCAAACTAAATTCAAACTGTATTAGTCACCTATTACCTCATAAAACACTTGAGGTTTTCTCGTTCTATAATTTTCCCATTATCATTGCCTATTTTTTAATGTCCATCATTCAGTACGGTACCTTGTGATAAGTATAGCTGCATCAACTGAAGACATGTCTTCTCCCCAGCTGGTTGACATTTCTAAGTGTATATCATTCTTCTTACCAAACTCTTCATGTTGCCATTTGCAAAAACTTTCCAGCATTTTTTCCCCATGATGTCCAATATACATGTCTGCCTGGAAATAAAAACCAATTGATTTTGCTAGAATTGTGATTCTGTGCATAAAATCAAGTACTTCAATGATGTTGGTAAATAAACTATATTCAGATGCACGCAGTGGATCTGTTCACTTAAGTTCTTATATACACTCCTTAAATATGCTTTTTCTTTCACTATTCTTAAAGGAAAAAAAAATGTGAAGATCCATTTGAATAGAAAAGAGAATTTCTGAAAAGATATTAAAAAAAAAAAAGAAAAGAAAAAAAGGAACTATTTCCTTATTCAGTAAAAGAAATGCAGAGTTTTAAAATGGCCATATTAGAAACGTGGACCACCCTTTTTCCCCACTAGCCAACTAAAATGTGTAAAGATTCCAACAATGTTTTGTGGAAACAACAAAAAATGAAGATTACAGTGTGCTGAAATACTACATCACTACAAAATGTCATTCAGGATATCTGCTGGACTCATCTGCCTTCAGAAAGCAAAAAGAACAGGATTTGAAATGCTGCCTGGAACTTTTGCAATGCAAAAATAGTGCTATGTCACAATATTGTTTATCTAATTATTGGTTGACAAAGAAAAATATTAACTTTCCATTATGATGAAAAGAAATCCTAAAGCAAAATATAAGTGGAGTTTTGTTTGTTTGTTTGTTTGTTTTTGTTTTAAGAAGATCTAGCAAATTTGCATGGAGAAACAGACCATTGCTTTTTATCTCTCGACTGACTTTCAGCTGCGGGCACAGAATAATCTCAGTATGTGCAGCAATTTGACTAGGAAAAGCTTAGTCTTTACTGGGGATTTATTTATCATTGTAAATAAATAATACACAAAGAAGCCAACTAAGAAAAACTGTCAGCCTTGAAAGTGATGGAATATTGCATGCCTTCATGGGCAGCGAGCAAAGTGGCATTGCCCTCTACAGGCTAAGGCAAAGGTAGTAGGTTCTTACTGGTGTCTCATGAAGCAGGACAAGCTTAGTCACCCGAAGATTCACCTGCAGTCCAAGGCTCTTGTGCTGGAAAAGGTTAAAAACCTAAGATAAAACACAAATATAAACAGGTGCTTGCATTGCATACAGTATAGCACTGTAAACTAATAATATTAAAATTCACAATCCAAAGAACCTCACAGCTTTATGACATTTTGGCATGACTGCTTTAATTTTGCATTATTTGAAATGAATCTATAACAACCTAAAGGCTCTTATATTGTGCTGGTCTTCTGAAGGAAAATAATAGAGCTTAAGTAGTATTTGGTCTGGGTATACAGAAGGACTCTAATGAATGATGATCACTTTATAAACTGTAGCTTGTTTTTCTAAACAATTATACATGCACGTAACACCATTCACATGAAAATTCTTGCTCTGTTAAATGCAGAATCATGGCCCAAGCAGGCCAAGGGAGCACGTGGCAATAACTCACATGCAATAAATCACATGCAGAAGTTTTCATTTATTCTTCCTTGTATGCTTCTTCTCTGCTGAATTACTTTTTGCTTGCGTATCACAAAGTTACTTTGTACTACTGTATGCACCAAAACACCACCCCATTCACATCTGGGAGGGAGTGTAATCTTCTGTACACTACCCTTTTCTCCTTCGGCCACTATGATGATCACATGCGTTCCAAACAACAGCAAAAAGGTTTCTAAAAAATAGCTTGGTTATCTCTCACTTTCCTGCTTTACTACTGAAGATACTAAACCAGATGACACAGACCAGTCTGCAGCATCACAGGGTTTTTGTGTTTCAAAATGTATAGGCTGAACCCTGACAGCCTGCTGATATTCACCAATGGCCCCCTTGCAGATGCTCACTCAAAATAATTAAAAGCTAGGAAATCAGTCCACTGTGCATGCATCATTGCCAGAATGAATTTTAAATTTCCTACCATGTTTAAGATAGTTAGAATAAAACGCCTGGCAGCTTCTGTCCCATGATATGAAACCATAGCTGGATCTGCGACCACAACAGTTTCTATATTGTACTCTTGAGGTAATTTGTAAGAGTATCTTTTTCCTCTTCCACTCTCTGGTATTTTTTGATTCTTGGATTTTCTTTTATCTGTAACATAAACATAACATAAAAAGTTTAATGGACACACTCTTCACAGTATTGACTCGACACAAGTTTGCTCTGGTACTTTTAGGATTTGCTTTCCATGAAAATCACATAACTCATTACACAGAATGTAATAACCATGAACTCTGATAAATACTTATTTCACATTGCCAGTGCAATTAGCTTCAATGAAAGGCCTAGACTATGTGCAAATGTTAGTTCATACCAGTGAAGCAGGAATCTTATTCATTTGCTTAAATACAGTAAGTCAGATTATTTGCTTCTTTTCACTTAGCATATCCATAAATGAGCAATGCCTCCTGTTTTGGCTTGAGAGAGAAGACTAAATTAATATTAGGTTTGACACAGAAATAGTCCCACTGAGACTGCAGAAATACTATCTTCTCATCTTAAGAAAACACAGAAAAAACACATCTATGAAATCATTGCCTCTTATTATAAAAATAAATTTGGATTCAACACGATTTCAACACAAAAATACATGTAGCAATTAACTGATTTGTACAGAGGAAAGATCAGACTATTTCAGATAAATGATGTAAAGAATTACAAGCATACAAGTTTGTGTCAAAAAAACTTGTATGTTTTACCATCAGGATTTCAATGTTAGTGCTGTTTGCATTATAAGCAGTTAAAAGAAGCCAAACAAAATCAAAAAGCTCCAAATCAAAACTTTATTACCCTTATTGTTTGGGAGAGTTTCCTCTCCAAAAATATGACAAGAACCCCATTATCACATCAGAAAATACCAGAAAAGAAAAAATAGTTTATGATACAAAAACATTTTGAGCGAGAAAGTTATCTAATATCTTTTTATGTAAAAGTTAATAATGCTCTATAAAATAATTTATTTATTTTTTAAATAATTAAATAAAAATCCCTCTTATATAATCATAGAATCATTGTGGTTGGAAAAGGCCTTTAAGATCAATTGTAAACCCTTCAACATAATGCCTGCTAAACCATGTCCCTAAGCACCTCATCTACTCTTGTGACAAGCTACTTCTGTCAGATCCTCTCAGAGGACCTAAAATTTTGGTGACTATCTTGTCAAAGTCACTGAAACAACTGAATTTTTTTCAACTTCCATCACACAATATTCAGCTCTCCTTTTTCAGCAACAGCTCAAGATGACAATTATAAACACATGTTCTGGAAATATTTAAACATTCATAAATTTGAAGGAAGTGTTTTGCAATTAATCAGTCCCATCTCTAACAGGAGAGTTCCTGCACTCCACTCTGTAACACAATACTCTTCAAAACATAACAGTAATTTCTCAGGAAAGTGCTATAAATATATCTTAAGAATCACCACACTCATACAAATTAACTTTAAAAGTTATCAATAGAAGAATGGATCTCTTATTTAATATGTCTATAATTTTAGGTAAGAAATATAAAGTACTCATGCCTTAAAAAATATTCTTCCAATATAGCTTGTGAAAAGATAATTTAGTCCATCCCACTACATCTTAGAAAAACTGATTGATTCCAGTAAAGTTAGAAACAGTAAAACAAAAGTTTTACAAATACCAATATGTATACAATTTTAGTAAAGAAGCATATTAGTTCCATAAATAAATAAAATATGTAGTGCCTGTTAGCATAGAATATAAATAACTGACAAATGCCTAAGCTAGGTAACATGTAATACTGGTTCTTGTTCTGATTGTTCACACACTTGCTTTCCCTAAAGCAAACTGAACTTTCTGAAACATAATGTGTATTTCTGTCCCTCTTCTGAGAATCATTTTTAAGGAAACTTTAGTGTCCAGATTTGCGCCAAAAACACACCCTAAAAGCTATACAACTATGACTTACCACACAAGCATTTAATGCTGAGAGTAGGCTACAGCTCTAAGTTTAAATAGTAAACTCATTTGCGTTAGGAAAGATCTCTCATGAGCCATCTGGTCAACCCCCCCATCCTCTGAGGAGTGGTGATTGATTCCAGTGAAGTTTCCAGCAACTCAGTTTTTTCATTGTTTGCTCCTTTGTTGCAAACAGCAGCTATTGGTTAGGAACTTTTTAACTTAATAGTAGCAGGACTGGTCAGGGAAAAAAAAAAAAAAAAAAGTCTACTAGCATACTTCTGTCAAAGCTTTAACTAGCTGTACAGTTTTGCCCACAACTGACAGTAAGCAGTGCATAATAAAACACAGCATTGTGCTAAACATTAAAATCACCGCAGGCTCAAAAACAGTCTCAGGATTGAGGGGGATGAGAAGCCTGCAGTGCTCTGCAGACCAGCTGGGCACATCATTTGCCTCAGACCTCTCCTGGGCTAACAAGCCAGGGGACAGTTTGTTCTTGGCCAGTCGACCTTTTCCAAATTGCTGGCAAGATTTCCCATCACGTGCAAGCTCATTTATCTGAAAATTGCAGCTCTTCTCTAAGACCTTTAAATAAATGGGATTAGTAATTTTGACACCACTGGCATTTGAGTCAGTGACAAGTTTACTGCATATAACAGGCCAAAACACATGCAATGTTACATTTCATATTTAGGCAAAATTACAAAGAAATTCTCACTCTTGAAGGTATAGGGCATATGAAACAATAATGTCTGCAAAAAACATATCTCTATCAGTCATGCATGTGCTACCAACATAAAAATCAATTGATTGTTGGAATTAAAGATATCTAAGTTCAGTTTAAAAACTTAATTGCAATAGCAAAATAAAAAATAATAATACAGGAGGATTCTGTGCAGCAAGACTCATAAGTTTTTGTCAGAAAATACAAAGAAATCATAACAATTTATTACTCAGACTCACTACTGGTGACAGAAATGAAGGCTAGAAATGTTCTCACTTAAATAAATAATAATAAAGACCTTTGTGCTTTACTCTATGACATTTTTTCAACAGACCACTTAGGAATAATTGCTATATGGGTTCCTCAGCATGCTGATCATACCTCAGTCCAACCATCCACTCCTTTTAACTAAGGTACCCGATTATACCTGCCCCAGA
>VWPW01026039.1:254479-290174 GCA_013389825.1 Crypturellus undulatus | reverse complement strand
AAAATAAAATAAAATAAAATAAAAGTTACAAAAATTCCCCTTAAGGAGCTAAAAATTCAGCTGCTATAAAAACAGGCTGCCTCAAATGTCTGAGTCAACACACCAGAGAGACTAAGACTACAGGACACTTGAGTGCTTACCTGCCCTTGAATAAATCCCCTGTACTCCCAGTGAAGCCCATATCTCAGAGCACATCACTACTGCTTATTTCCACAGGAGATAAAACACATATAGATACCCTAGCCATAAGGAAACCACAGTGCTCTGGACAAGTCCCTCAGAAATCCAGATCTACTGCCCTCTGGACACGAGCTTTTACTCACTAGAGGAATCACCAAGTACCCTGTGCACTACCACGGGACTGGTCCAAAGTGTGGATAACTCCAGCCTGCAGCCGGGCCCTCAGATAAGGCAGTGGAAGAGAGTTTTGCAATCTGGTCCTTTGCTCTAACAACAAGAATCTCTCTGGTGTTTTCTCTCTAACAGACTTGTGAACTGGTTTCTTTGGAAGGTTTCATGAGCCATGTGCTAAGAAAGGCGTGAGGTGTGAGGTCTGTGTGTGTGTAACTGGCTCACACACATAAATCTATCTCACACACACATTACTTCTATATATCCAGAAAGCATCTGTTTCCCTCTGCGTGACTCCCCGCCTGCCCATTACTAGGAAAAGACGAAAAAAAAAACCACAGAAAAACAGGTTCTTTGTTCTCCCAAATGAGCCTGGCTGTGCAGCATCCTTCAATCCAGCCCACAACAGCCATGGACATCAAACAATACCTTCTTTGATCGTCTCTTCTAGTTCTGCATGCAAAGCTATTAGTTCCAACAGTGATCCTTCAGCACCTCCAGCACAGACATTCATTCCTTCTAATAATTATAATTCATCACTGGCAACACGCATTTGCTTCATTTGCTTGATATGCAGCCAGTCTTTGAGATCAATTTGGCTGAGAACCAGCAGCATAAATACCTGCCCCCAAATGCCTGTTCTGATGCACACGAGTACTATAGAAGAAAGAGGTCCTATTGTAATACAGGACCACATCGCTGAGAAGTGCCAAGACAGTAATTTCTCAGTGTCACATGGCCACAACTCTACCAAAAACAGCAGTGCAAAATTTGACAATATTGAAGAGCACCATACATATTTTATAGCTGCTTGATTAACTGACTCTGTTTGGGATTTGACTTAGAAGTATCAGTTACTGCTAAAAAGTCTTTTTTATTGTTTCTTCCCACCTTTAAGGTCGTGCCTGCATCATGAATGTTTTGTTGACACTAGCTCAGCGCTTTTCACATCAAGTATATATATAAAACTCTTAACTAATATATTCCAGCCCCATTAAGTAAAATAAGCTGCCAGGGTAAAGTGAGGAAGCACAACACCGTAAGTTAGGGATCACAGATATATACTCTGTTCTTGCAACACAGTTTTGCCAGCAGATGTTATCCAATTATGCACAGTTACTTTGTTACTTTGAAATTCCGGGCTGGCAGCAAGGATAATGAAACTTATTTCAAACAAATGATTGAATCTCTGTTGACAGACTATTTGTACCAAGTCAGAGCCTTGGGCATAAGATTATTAGAAAAGAGTAAGCTGACTACTCCATCTAAAAGAACAACAGAAAGTGAAAAGGTGACATGTAATGAACATGACAGGAAATAATATCCTTACACAAAAGTTTGAATCTTTAATCATTTTCATACATTTATGGCTATTTACCAGGTGTCTCTCTCTTACCCGTATATGCACATGCACATATCACTCATCTTTTCATTTTCTCTTTCTTTCACCCTCAAAATACACACAGGCATGTGTGCTGTAACCCATTTATCATTGCTAACTGGGGAGGAGTAAGCAGCTTTATTATAAGTAAGTGAATGATTTTAGCTGATATCTTTAAATAAGCAACAGAAATGGGATGCAATGCTTAGAAGAGGAATACCGAGGGTGCTGGAGGAAGTTATAGGTACTAAAAGGGACTAAGCAAATTACACAAAGAAAGAGTCTTTCCATGATAATTCACCTGTGAATCACCTTGAAATTCCAACCTGTGAATGGAAGTCTAATTCTAAAAACAAATAAATAAATAAAAACACACAAAACAAATACTTCCAGAATGGAGAAAAAAAAAAGTCACACCTATTCTGTGACCATATAAATGCGACAGAGCAGTACAACTGTTCACACAGAACTAAACAGTAATTTAGGCTGGAAGGGACCCCTGCAGGTCATCCCTGCCAACATGCTGCTCAAATCTGGGCTAACATCGCAGCTCAAGCAGGTCTCTCACGACTGCGTCCAGCCACATTCTGTGAGTTTCTATGGATGGAGACTCTACAGCCACTGCAGGCAGCCTGTTCCAGTGCTTGATCTCTCTTACTATTATTTTCTTTTCCTAAGCCCAACTTAAATTTCCCATGAGCCAAGTTACAGCGGTTGCCTTTCATCCTATAAAGGTAACCCTCTCAAAAAAGTCTGTCTCAGTCTTCTCTCTACAACCCCCTACTGCATTGGAAGACTGGAGTTGCAGCCCTCTTTACCCTTTTTGCACTCGTTTAAATATACCCGGTTCCTTTTCCCTCTCTCCAAATGCTCCCTAGCCACCCTGGTGGCTCTCTTCTGCTCTTTCTTTCCAATTTACAAGCATCTCTCTTCTAAGATGCTAAGAAATGTGAAAAAATACTGTTTAAATATGAACAAAAAAAAATCTTATTTAGCTGCTGGAGAAAACACATTTTTCGCAACAGCATTAAAAACAGCCTCAGCTTATCAACTTAAACTGAAAGCAAGACACTTAGATGTGTAAGTAAGGGCCTATTTTCTTTCTGAAACTCTTTTATTTATATAGATTATGCAACTCATCATTGAGGAAGATGATTTTGGATTATTTCTCACAGTTCTTTTAAGTGTCAATCATAAAACAACACTGTTATAAACCATTTACATTCATAGCGTCACTCCCAGTCGAAAGCGACTATGGCTTTGAGATGTCCTTTGAGCGGTACAACTACCACGCAGTAAGTAAATGAGCAAAGAACCAGGACAATAAAAAGGGACAAGAAAGACATTGTAATTATTAGGTTAAAGTTTAAAAAAAAAAAAGGCCACAAAATTTCTACTTTTTAAGAGACTGCTCATTTAAGAAGCAGCATTTATTCCTCAGTGCTCTCAGAAAGCGAACTGTCCAGTTTTGGAATACCACCTCCACCTCCGACACTACAGAAAAAAAAATAGATAGGCTCATGTTGGGGAGCTGTATTTAAACTACTGTCTACATCCCTTATAAATATGTCAGCTATATTAAATCTGTTCAGCAAGATTTGTATATTACCTGTAACAACACCACAGTACTGATTTTGAGAAGCTGGCTTTTCAGCAATTTTCTCCTCTATGGACCTTTTTCGTCTGTACACCCTGTGTGCATGACCTGTCACAGCCAAAGTGCGATTGAGTGGCTCAATAAATATGAAGTCCTCATTAATCTGTATAAACCCCATCTGCAAAGGAAAACAAAAGGAACATATAAGAACTTAAGAAGCTATATAAATGTGCATATTATCCTACAGAAGGAAAAAAAGCTTCTATTTAAGAAAACCCTTTGTTCAAGTAACCTTATTAACAAAGTGACTACCTTTATATTTTATAAACTCTTTGTATTTGAGTGAGCTAGAATAAATTTAATTTATTTCAACTAAATCTGTGTGGGTGGGTGGCAACATGCCAGTAGCAGATGCATGGTAAAAGACCTGGAATGTTAAAAGCTTGCTTTGGGAGACCCATGGGTCATTTAAATATGTACAACATGTACAGAGAAGTCTATACACTAGTTTTACAACTTCATGTATTGTCACTATTTTTTTTTTTGGACCGATATACTTAATGAAATATCAGGAATAATTTCATGAATGTACATCCTGAACAATATGAAGTTGCAAAAGATGGCAACTGATGCTCCTTTTGCACATTTTCTTTTCCTTCTTCTTTTTTTTTTAATAGACAGCAATCCTTTCCCAGTAACAAGCAGCTAGAACAAAGAAACACTGTATTACAGCTATTTAGTTGGTTGGCTATTTTTTTTTCTTTCAATATTTTCATGCACACATAATACATAAAAAGCAGATGCATATCTAATATTACAAAAGTGTGGCCAAGGTTAAAATAAGTCTAAAACCTATTTGTATAAATATCACACAACTCAAGCTCAATTCAAATTGTTAAACTGTCAACGCATACAGGTAATGTGAGGGCTTTTTCTTTTTCCTATAAAATGTCAGCAGCCAGACTGACAGTTAACTTTTCTATTCCCTAAACCTTAACATGTATTAAACAGTTTTACTACAAAGTGGGTAACAAAAAGGCATATCTTGTGTAGTAAAGAGCTATTCTCTGTTAACTTACAGCTACGTCTTCAAAAAGAAATTCTGCGCAAAATATGACTTGTTTCTGATCTACAGAGGCATTACTCAGAGGCATTACCTTTTAAAAAATAAAAAACATAAAAAAATTCTCCATGATTACATTAAATAAATGTATAAGCATACATTTACATGTAAATATATATAAATAAGTAAATATGAATTTATGAAGTTAAACAGCTGAAAAAATGATATAGAGGTTACTTAATAGCGTTAACATCAGCTACATATATTCAAATGGCTAAATTTCAGAGAAGCCTAAATATCCAAGTGATTCTCCTGATCTTTTTTCTGCTTTTGTAAAAAACACCACTGCTGTTACAAAAGTGAAACAGGTAAAGAATTGTCCATCTTTTGGTCAACTTTAGGGATAGAAAAGACAAGATGAACCTCCATCCTTGCCAATGATGTTCCTGATTTTTCATTACAGGGGTCAAGGGGTACTAGGAACATGTACCATAAGCCTGAAACATAAAAAGAAGAGAAAAGAAAAGCTATGCATCAAAATATGACACTTAGTGTGAACTAGGGACAAACATAGATCAGAGTGAAGTTTCATGCAATTGAATGCAAAATAAACCAGACATTTAAAAGGCAAAAAAATCACCTGGATCATGTGGAATACATCTACGTAACTTGCAAGTAAGTTCTGAAGAAATGATCCAACGAGACCTATTTCAACTGAAAAGCTAGCACTACTAGGAACATGAACTTTTTTCCCCCTGCATACAGGTATTCTAGCTTTTCCAAGTATCTTATCTGGAGTAAAATAACATGTCAATATAGCACACACTCACAAAAGGGAAGATAAAGCCAAGGACAACTTCATTTGGCGAAGACTTCTTCAGACCTCCTGCACAACAGTGAACTCAATACTGGCTCCTGCCTCTTTCCTACTCACATACAATAAACTGAAGGCTTAAGTGCAGGATGGGCTTCATCTAATGAGCATACACAGTATTATGTTGCACTGAGCCATGTACACCCTGAAATGGACACATATGCAGCACATCTATTTTTTTTTAAAAGTGGACACTTAGCCTTATCAATAATGTCTTTCTATATCATGTCATGTATTGTGGCAAATATTTTTTCACTTTCTTAAAGAAAGCAATGTTAAAAAAGCCAAGCGGGAACATAAGCCCTAAATGCTCACTAACCTTCTGCTTTATCCAAAATAAAAATAGATGACATCTGAAACGTGCCGATGATTATGAGAGGAATCGTTAGAATTGTTTTGAAATGTATCTTTTTTTTTATTGGAGTTAATTAAAAATATCCTATATCAGAGCCAAAAAAAAAAGAAAAAATCTAAACATTCTGGATAAATACAGGTCTTAGTTATATTTTAAGCTGATTTTAAGATGATAAAATATAACTAGGAATGAACAGCATTCTCTTATTTTGTGTTGGGAATTCTGTTTGGAATATACATAACCATTTGATATTCTGTACCCACAGATTTTGAACATAACACTGCTTTTCACACAAATGGACACAGATGAGGCAGCAAAGGAACATAAGAAAAACAGTGTGTGTCACATACCTAAAAACATTATATATTACTTCCCTAAGAGCAGGAACGGGTAAGAAATCAAAAGAAAAAGATATATATTTGGCGTATCATCATGAAAACAGAAGAGGAAATGGGATAACATAAAAAAGAATGTCTGTAAGCAGATGCGACATTCAGAGATATAATGGATCCCTGATTAAATAACCCAGCATAGAGAGAGGGATACAGAGATAATTCTGTATCAAAAAGATGTCAGATATGTAAGATTAAATAGCATTCTCATAATATACTGCTTTGTTTTACTCACAGGGAAAACATTGTATTAAAATCCAATAATAAATGTAGACATACCATAGATTTAAATAAATATCAGAGCAAGGCTTTTTTTTTCAGTATGGTTTTCTTCATTCCACTAAAAAGCAATGCATTTCACCAGCTCTAAAGGAAGAGCACCAGTGGTCTACAATTTAGTATGAGGAGCTAACACAGAAGTTTTCCAACCTCATGACCTGATATATCAAGCCAAACTGCCTCAGTCACTAAATAATTTGCTATAAAAGAAAAAAAAAAAAAAAGGAGAACCTAAAAAAAATAGGAAAAACAGCAGAAATAAAGCCTATCACACTGCTCATACTGACAATGCATTTGTAGACAAAGCTACAGAGAATTACACATTCTTCCGGCTCCTGCAAGTTATTACTATCAGCTGCATGGTTATATGTACACAGATGTATCTAATAACGGTGTCTTCCCCCAAAACAAGTAGCAGATTCACAATTTCCTAATTCTCAGCTGAAAATAACTTACTGTCTTACATCCTTCTTGCTTGCTGGCTACTCTTTTGTCTCTGCAACCATTATATGGGCATCTCAAGGTAGATTACAGTGATAAATAGACATAAAATTGTCATTTTACCACAAAATTCTCCCCATGGTCTCCTTGCCATGTATTTGTGAAGAAGATATAAGCAGAATACAGCTTTTCCTGTCATCTGGCTGCACATCTTCACAATCTCACCATACTGTCTAAGACAAATGGCAATACTATTCTGGAAAAAAAATCATTTACATCAGATTTACAAAATTAAGTTAAATATGTACATTACAACCCTCAGCACAAAACCACTATCAATAGAATAATGACAAAAAGCTTTCTTCAAAGGCCAGTGTAAAAGATAATTCTTATTTCTAACTTACTAGTTCTAACGCATAGTTCGGTAACCTAAAGGGTTTTTTTTTTAAGTGTTTGTAAAATGTTCCTATATCTTAGATTTATTCTCCTAGGAAAGAATGCAACAAGATAATCTCAAACAACTCTTCAACTTGTGTAAATAACACAGGAAGAGTTGAACCTGCTCTTCTTATTCAAACACACTAACTTTCTTTCTTTAAATACCTTCATTGCAGAAGAAACAATTCATAAGCACCAGTAACTTCTGTCTTCAATTAACTATATTTCCTGACCTAGCACAGTATACACATTGTAGTTTTTTCCTAGAAGTTTGCACTGGCTACCTGCTCTCTCTATTTTGCTGCAAAGTATTAGAACCGGGATATGCCAGATAAGTTTTATCTCTCCTAACTGGCTTTCGGCTACAAGTATAAAACTCAATTCAATCCATTCTGGCCTTTTTTTTACCGTAGGATTTTGCCCTAAGGAAGCAGGCATGTAAGCACAATTCCATACCTTATTGCCCTGACATAGGAATAGCATTTAGATTGCTATGCAGAGACCACTGAGTTAAAAACATGCTTTTGAGTATCAGTCCCAAAATTTAAGATCTGTAAAAATATCTTTTTCCGTGGCTTTTTAAACTCTCATAAACCAGACTGGAAGTAAAGGAGTTTAACTTATACATTACCATGAATCTCTAGGAGAATTATTCTTTATAGGACTCTCCTTCCAAAAATGTTTAATGTGATGGTTAGTTTTATCAAAACAAGCTGATGCTGCATATGCAAAGGAATTTCTTCATTTCTATTTGACATGAAAGAAGTAGCGGAATAGTGAAGCATGCAAAATGTGGAAGGGTTTGCACATTATGGCACATTTAAAGGGGTGTGATCACTCACGTCATCTTACTCGGCAGAGAAAGACTCTCTCAGGCTGAAAGTAGAAAGCGAAGTGTAAATTGCTCACAGAAAGGACACAAATCCAAAGGAATCCAGTTTGTTGAAAAGAAAATGAAGTAAGGGAGCCCAGTGGATAAAGGGACTATAGAAGCCAGGTCTGCCCGGAGGGAGTCTGTGGTTGTTCCCCCTCAAACTTCCATTTCCCCATTAATTCACTGCCAGCCAAACCCTAAGATGTTTGGCATTTCCTCCAGATTCCAAATTTCATGTTTCCTAGCCAGAAATAAAATATTTCCTTTTTTTAGACCTAAGTCTCCCTCTATAAATACATTATTGGAAATTACTTCTGTATTTAGTACAAGTGCTGCTTAAACTGCCAATATTCTACACAAATCACCATCTTCTTAAGAGTGAGCCTCTAGCTCTCCAGTAAAATGGACTACCTCTGCAGTAAAAGTTTGAATAATGCTGTGTAGGTGCAATAAATTATTTTAAGAGATGTTTATCTGAGATACATCACAAGATATTACCATATTTCAAGTGTTAGTCTTAATGTATATATTTAAAATAGATTTTAGCATTCAAACTTTAAATATTTGCACACATTTGAAATACTTTCATTTCTGAAGAGATTTTTACAGGGAAATCCTTGGAAAAAATACGTAACTTGCATCTCTTTTTTTCAGAATTTCACCCTTTTTCAAATTCTGAAAAGCTGTCAAGAAAATCTTTCCTCCAGCAAAGTGGTCCTCACCCTGTTCTGACAGGCAGGCTGATCATCTGCACCACGGATAGAGTTGTCGACTGACAATATTAAAAAACATATCAATATCTGCATTAGATGAACTGGACTGGGGTAGAACACCCAAAGGTCTATCATGTTTTATCCTCTTCTTGACAATGCATATGAGCAGATCATAGCAAAAATACGACAAAGCAATCACATAGATTATACTTTCCTGCCTCCAGCTAACTGCAGCTCAGCAATCAGTACCAGTAGCTTTACAGTATGCACAGGTTTAGCTGGAGTAAAAATAACAATTTCTCAGCCTTGTTCATTTTCAAGATTACAAGTAAAAGGTACTATCAGAAGTTTTATTTGCCGTGCACACAGGATTCAACTATGTATTTAAAGAATCAAAAGGGCAGACTAGATAGAAAATAAAACTTCTTTCTTTCAAGTTCTCAAGAATAAACACTATCAGTAAAAATTACGGTAAGAAAAGAACTGCAAAAGGATCAATCAAGAGTCTCAGTTAGTGGACAAAGGCTTATTTAACTTTAAGCAATATTTAAGTGATGAAGTGATAACTGTTTTGGTGCATTTATGCTTTCCTCATTGAAGTGAAGAATCATTTGCATCTTGCTCTCTGAAATCCCTTTGCATATGTCAGTCCTTCCCTCTCCATCCCACAAATGCCTTCCCTCATCAACTCGCCCACCCTCTCGAAATGAAATCTCCATCCCTGCCATGTCCTACACTCCCTTCAAGCCATGCTTTGCTTCTCTGCCTCCGCAGCAGAAAGGTGCCTCTCCCCTCAAGGGCAAGTGGCTCATCCACATTTCTTGCAGGCGATGTGAAGCACAATTCTTCACATGCAAGGCTTTCCTTTCCCTACGCAAGGCTCTGCTCATCAGTGATATCTTGCCTCTCTGCCACATTCCATTTCACCTCTGCAGGACAACAGATGCTCTAGGTATATTCTAGCCCATTGAAATTACCTCTAGTTTTATCAGGAGTGCATGGAGGTGCACATACAATACAACTCAGAATTCAGAAGACTTTTGTGCTAACTTCTTTTTGTATCTTCAGAATATTTACTAATTTCATATTTATGAAATCCAACTGGAAACTCATGAACTGTTGCCTGATTTGCACCAACTCAGAACAGCTACACACTCTGAAGATTACAGGGAATGTTCAATAATACTGTTTTAAGACATACCAGTTTATATGCGGTGAATTGCAACAAGATACAGGCAGAAAGAATTTACCAAATCCCATTTGTCCTCCATGAAAATCTACTTTGGGAATCTACTAATCCTACTTTAACTTTTGCCTATACTTTCTGAATTATGCTTATAAATTAAAGTCCCAACTCAAATCAACTATGTTAGAAACCTATG
This sequence comes from Crypturellus undulatus, assembly GCA_013389825.1. Lineage (NCBI taxonomy): Eukaryota > Metazoa > Chordata > Aves > Tinamiformes > Tinamidae > Crypturellus > Crypturellus undulatus. The sequence goes on along the minus strand of VWPW01026039.1, from coordinate 280,034 downwards.
TGTATTTTATTATATATGCAGTTAAGCTACAACTTAAAACAGGAAAAGATTCCAGGATAGCAAATACAGCAGTACTGCCAAAATAAAATTCCAACAGCAACATTAACCTTTGCTCATACTGACTGTTTTTTTATGATTTTTAACTCTGCAATAAGAATGCTACATTAAGTTTTTCCCCTCCTATGCTTAAGGTAAAATAACTTTTTTAGTAAGAACAAAATGCATCATGTTATTTGCAGATGATGAGAAACCACGTCCTGCTAGTCCTAGAGAGGAAAGCTTTTTGTCTGGCAGTACAGTGTGATACTTTTCAACCCATCTATTGAACGATCTCACTGAAGAGAGGCAAAGAAATGGCACACTGGGTAAGTGTCCTCACCAGGACCACATTTCTTTATACACATGCACGCAACTCACTGTTTACCAGGTTCCAACAGTATTTTCGGCTTCTAAATATTAGTTATTCCATTCTTAATCAGCTGCAACCTAGCAGCTAAGTCAAAAGACTTAGTGGTATTTAGTAAAATACCCATGGTATATTGTATTTTGTATGTATATTGTATTGTATGTGGTATGTGTAGTTGCACGCAGACATCTGAGCCTGAACTTGGAAGATGGTATCAGGCCATTCTCCATGGGAATATCACAGCTTTGCGTTATTGCTCATGCAACTGTTTCAAAACAATGATAATCTGCACAATAAGAAGTTTACATTTCTCTTCCCCTGACATTTCAAAATCTGAGGTTAAACTGAAGAATGCACTTATAATCAATCCTGGTAGGAAAGAGAATCAGAATTCTACATGGATTTACTTACCCATTGGCCCTTGACAGAGGACATATGCTAAGCTTTTTGGATAATTTGATATATTTGCAATATATTTTAAATTTGCACACAAAGCATCTGCGGAAATGTTTCTGTTCTATTTACTGCATCCATTGCATTCAGCTTAGCATTTTTACATAGTTTCCAATAAGCTTCCAATAGGTATTATTGGACTACAAAGTTTACAGTGCAAAGAATTCAGACCTACAAGACAAAGGCTTAAAAGTTAGCATTTTTGTAGGGCACTTTGGGAAATGTCCATGTCTCAAGTGGGAAAATGAATCCTGAAACTGTAAGGAATCCGCACAACTTCAATCGCACAGCTTCAAAGGTGCAAGAGCTCTCTAAATCCACAAGGGCCTGTGTTTTTTTCCTATTCTCCCTTGCAACGCTGATCCCTTAGGATGCTCTCAGATAGCGGCTGCCTCCTGTGGCCCCAAAGGAAAACAGAGCAAGAGTCCAACGTACTCCTGTGTTTCCACCAGCGCTGAAGACCAGCCATCCTCAGGTTCAATGCTGATCTTCAGCTATGACATGAGGGCAATAAGGGGATGGAAGTGCATGAAGAATAAAACTGAGCAGTGAACAGGCAATGGGTAGACTGCGGGAGCTCAGGGCTGAAGGTAGAGCTCCTGGAGGTGCAAGTGGTTGAACAAACAGGTACTGCTGCCCCTGAGGGCCAAGAACCAATTCCCAGAGCTGAGCAGCCATTTTGTCCCAATTTTATATAATAAACATAGCCATTACAATGAACAAATTGCATGCCTGGAAAGGAGTTGCAGCAGATGGAATACTTCACACAATGTATTCTGAGGTTCTGTATTGCCTTCTCTAAACTCTAAGTGATCATCTGATGCTAGGAAGGCAAACTTATAGAATTGCACATCTCTCATGAGCAGGTTTACTATCTAGTTTCACTTGTAAATTTAAAACAGATTCAGTTAAACTCAACTTGGTAAATAAAATCCAATTTTCTCTATATAAATTGGAGATCCAGTTGAATTTGACCCTCACTGAACTCTTCTCTACTGTTTGCATTTCATTATTCTCATTATACATTTTAATTTATATTGCATAAGCTCTATAGTAATGAAAAACTAATAAAAGATGAGAAACAGTCTGCTACAGAGCATACAGATCACCTTCATAATTTAAATGTGTTAAATCCACAGATCAAGTCCAGACCTCAACATATTCAATACTTTGTAAAACCCAGGAATATGCTGTTATTACTGTGCAATCAGATACTTTATAAATTTGGATTTCTTTTTAATATTTTCATTACTCTCATTTGTTAATTAAAGCATTTTAATGTAACTGCTGCTTTCCTTATACCATTTCTATTGGAAATTTGTTTTGTATTTTTTTTTCTGCTCTGATAATTGGAAACCACTTCTGTTTGCAACCAGTATGTATTTATGGCCATTTTCTTATACCAAACTGATGCTGCATCTAATGTTTTGTACAGTAAGTAAACTATGCTAACGGACTTCATATCTATATTGTGAGATAACAAGTTAACATCACAAATGAAAACAAAGAACAGTTACTTACAGGATCACTTGTCTGAATCTTCCCTTTCTTTCATCTTTGCATCATTTTACATATTTTGTTGGAATTCAGACAGACTTAACTATCCTTTTCATTCATCTAAAGAAAAAAAAAACTAACAAAAATTGCACCAAACTAGCGTAACTACATTGAGTAAACTCTGATTAGAATCTATTTAATTTTCCTTTATTTCTGTGTCATTTCTTTCTTGAAAAAATCTGTGCTAAAGTCTTCCAAACATGAAAAAGCCCTCACTATATTTTGTTCTTGTGTCTACAGAAGAATGAAATGATAATACTGACTGTGAAATAAAAATAAAAAAAAGTAAATGTTAATGTTAAAACTCTACTATACCACTCTAAGATGTCAATAACAAAAAGTACTTGAATTTTACTCTTTTGAGGAAAGAGGATGGAGGGAGGAGGAAATGAAATCTCCTGAAGGACAAGAATAGGAATTATGGGATAATGGAGGAAAATATATGAAACAAAAACAATCAATCAGGTAACACAAACACAAACGAAACACGATGAAGGAACAGGCAAACTGATGTTTTATCCAAAGGATGAACTTACTTCCCTATTAGCAATTCCAAATATTCAGCACAAAAATGTATGGAATAAATAACACTGGCATTTCCATCTGAGTCCGAGTCAACAGCGGAATATGTAGGTCTATTATCCAGCCTAAAGGAATTCTGCCTTCTTTACCGTATACCACAATTTCCTTCTATCGCTTTAAATTACACGCAAGTTACATGCAAGGAGCATGTAATCTTCCACTTATTTATGTTCCTAGCCCAAAATTAAAATTGAGATTTGAATATTTCCACTTAATGGAAGAGATAATACATGGCTACTTTTTGATATAACAGGGAATACCTTAGTACTGTTCTAAAGGACCGGACTAGCCTCCCTCTTACTGCTTCCCGTAACGCTTAATCTGTGCAGAGAGACTGATAAACCTGGAAACGGAGCAAATATACTGTGTATATGCATGATTGCTAGACAGAAGGAACATTAGTGTCCAGTATTCTGATGACCATCAATGCAGTCCATGATCTGAGTTCCTCCATACGTTCTTCAAGCATCAAAGCTACTTCCAAGTAGGCAGCAGGATTTGGCTATTAGATCTTACAGGAAATAAAATCTGCAGGTTCTCAGCCTTAACATCTCCAAAAGTCATGATGCTTGAGAAGTTAAACAGTAATTCCCTAACTCAACTTTCAAGACTAGCCCCAAAATGAATGTAGTAAGTCACACTAGCAGCCACCTATACTACCTGTTACCTCTGCTGTGTTCCCAACTCTAAAATGATTACTACTTAAACAGAGTCAGCTACAAAGCTGTTGCTTTTGGTTTCTTCTCCTGTTCACATGAAGCATCTAAGCTAGTCCTTCATGACTTAGGACTGGCTAGGAGTTTTCCAGCAAAAGAGTTATTTTCCTTGGAAAACATCAAACCATCAAAACCATTATGTTCCATTTCATCTAAAACAGTCTTCTGTCTATATTCATGCAAACAATGAATTCTAAAATACAGGCCAAATTTTGTTGGCATCTTGTCCCTTGCCCTGCCAGCTTCCTCTCCCAAGAATGAAACACTCTTTCCAAGAGTGCAACACTCTGTCAAGTCAAACCAAAGGTACACCTTACTTTGAGATGCAGTCAATTTCACATGGTATAGTCTATAAGAAGTGGGAAAGCGCAGAAGCACAGGAAAATGATAAGATCATTATAAATGCCATGATCTGTATCATTTGTTGCTATTTTTTTTCCCAATACAAAGGTATCTTTTCCTCCTCAGTTTTCTAGGTTGGAGTAGTTTTGTCAATTAGTTTTGGATACTACGTCCTTTCTCTGTACTGTAAGACATATGTAAGACATATGTAAGACATACGGAGTCTTCTTACTAGCTAGATATGGTGATAAAAATCAAATTTCTCCTTAGAAATGCCTCAACACTCTGTTACAATATCGTACATATTCCTTAATAGATTATTCTTGAAAAAAAACTTTTAAGAGTACATTTGCTGAAATGAAACATGTTATTCTTTTCACAGATTTATTTCTTCAACAACCCTCTGTAAATGGACTTCACTGTGCACTCATTTTTTTGGCAGCTGCTACCCAGAAGTATAGTTTAATTGCAGTTTGCTTTAATCAAATCAGTTGTGTCAAAACACTGGAAGAGCTGCAATGCATTAAAATCCAGAACTTGTCCCAAATCCTTTTAAGTCTTGCACTGAGAAAACACAGTGCATTTTAAACATACATAAAAAATTTCAAAATCACTAATGCACTATAACTCAAATTTCAAAATACTAAATATTAAAAGGGGGTAACAAAGATGGTGGCACTGAGCGAAACCCTATAGTTCTTAAGATGACTCTCCCTGGAACAACTATAGAAAATTTTATAAACAATTACTACTCTATACAGGCTGTCCTATGTAAAATACATGCGTATGCTGTTCTTTCTCTCCACAGAGACAAGTCTAAATCCACTCCAGTCTGAGGTAACTGAACTACCTTTAACAAGAACTCATTAAAAACTAATAACATAAAGTGACTTTAAGTGCTATTTTCAAACGCTTCACAGAGAAATACAATAAATACGAGTTAAAAGCTCCCAGACCAAATGTACCACTAAATGCGACTAATATCTTTTACACTAAAAACTAGACAGCAAATAATTCAACTGAAGATAATATACCCCTGATTCATCAGATGACGAGAACAACTGTTATCCAAGGGTTTTCACAGAAGATAATTGTCACCCTCAGATTATCAAACAAAAATCTTGTTGAAAAGAAATGTCCAACCAGAACATCATCTATTAGCTAAATAAAAACATCGGGAATAGGAATAGCCAACAGCAGCATTGATGGCTTTACTAAAGTCATCCAAGTTTAAAGGTTAGAACAAAAGGGTTCAGGAGATACTGTTCATTCACATAACCCACAGTAGTGCCATCCAATCAGAATCATAGAGTCATTAAGGTAGGAAGGAACTTTTAGATTAAGATAATTTAGAGATTATCTAGTCCAACCTCCCTGCACACGCAGGGTCACCTAGAGCATGTGGCAAAAGATTGCGTCCAAAGGGGTTTTGAAGATCTCCAGAGAAGGAGACTCTTGGCAACCTGTTCCAGTGCTCTGTCATCCTGTTCCACAGGAATTTTTTCCTTAAATTCCTGTGGAACTTTTGATGTGTCAAGTTTGTGGCCATTTCTTCTTGTGGCCACCACTGAAAAGAGGCTTGCCCCATCCTCCTCACTCCCTCCCTTGAGGGTAGATTAGATTAGATCCCCTCTCAGCTTTCTCTTCCGCAGGCTGAACAGGGCCAGCTCCCTCAGCCTCTCTTCATAGGGCAGATGTTCCAGGCCCCTGATCGTCCTTGTAGCCCTGTGCTGGACTCTCTCCAGCATCCCTCTTGTACTGATGAGCCCGCAACTGGCACAGTGCTCCAGATGTGGCCTCATCAGGGATGAGCAAGTAGAGGGAGGGGATCCCCTCCCTCAACCTGCTAGAGACGCTCTTCTTAATGCACCCCAGCATCCCATTGGCCTTCTTGGCCACGAGGGCACACTGCTGCCTCATGGTCAACTAGTCGTCTATCAAAACACCCACACACNTATACTACCTGTTACCTCTGCTGTGTTCCCAACTCTAAAATGATTACTACTTAAACAGAGTCAGCTACAAAGCTGTTGCTTTTGGTTTCTTCTCCTGTTCACATGAAGCATCTAAGCTAGTCCTTCATGACTTAGGACTGGCTAGGAGTTTTCCAGCAAAAGAGTTATTTTCCTTGGAAAACATCAAACCATCAAAACCATTATGTTCCATTTCATCTAAAACAGTCTTCTGTCTATATTCATGCAAACAATGAATTCTAAAATACAGGCCAAATTTTGTTGGCATCTTGTCCCTTGCCCTGCCAGCTTCCTCTCCCAAGAATGAAACACTCTTTCCAAGAGTGCAACACTCTGTCAAGTCAAACCAAAGGTACACCTTACTTTGAGATGCAGTCAATTTCACATGGTATAGTCTATAAGAAGTGGGAAAGCGCAGAAGCACAGGAAAATGATAAGATCATTATAAATGCCATGATCTGTATCATTTGTTGCTATTTTTTTTCCCAATACAAAGGTATCTTTTCCTCCTCAGTTTTCTAGGTTGGAGTAGTTTTGTCAATTAGTTTTGGATACTACGTCCTTTCTCTGTACTGTAAGACATATGTAAGACATATGTAAGACATACGGAGTCTTCTTACTAGCTAGATATGGTGATAAAAATCAAATTTCTCCTTAGAAATGCCTCAACACTCTGTTACAATATCGTACATATTCCTTAATAGATTATTCTTGAAAAAAAACTTTTAAGAGTACATTTGCTGAAATGAAACATGTTATTCTTTTCACAGATTTATTTCTTCAACAACCCTCTGTAAATGGACTTCACTGTGCACTCATTTTTTTGGCAGCTGCTACCCAGAAGTATAGTTTAATTGCAGTTTGCTTTAATCAAATCAGTTGTGTCAAAACACTGGAAGAGCTGCAATGCATTAAAATCCAGAACTTGTCCCAAATCCTTTTAAGTCTTGCACTGAGAAAACACAGTGCATTTTAAACATACATAAAAAATTTCAAAATCACTAATGCACTATAACTCAAATTTCAAAATACTAAATATTAAAAGGGGGTAACAAAGATGGTGGCACTGAGCGAAACCCTATAGTTCTTAAGATGACTCTCCCTGGAACAACTATAGAAAATTTTATAAACAATTACTACTCTATACAGGCTGTCCTATGTAAAATACATGCGTATGCTGTTCTTTCTCTCCACAGAGACAAGTCTAAATCCACTCCAGTCTGAGGTAACTGAACTACCTTTAACAAGAACTCATTAAAAACTAATAACATAAAGTGACTTTAAGTGCTATTTTCAAACGCTTCACAGAGAAATACAATAAATACGAGTTAAAAGCTCCCAGACCAAATGTACCACTAAATGCGACTAATATCTTTTACACTAAAAACTAGACAGCAAATAATTCAACTGAAGATAATATACCCCTGATTCATCAGATGACGAGAACAACTGTTATCCAAGGGTTTTCACAGAAGATAATTGTCACCCTCAGATTATCAAACAAAAATCTTGTTGAAAAGAAATGTCCAACCAGAACATCATCTATTAGCTAAATAAAAACATCGGGAATAGGAATAGCCAACAGCAGCATTGATGGCTTTACTAAAGTCATCCAAGTTTAAAGGTTAGAACAAAAGGGTTCAGGAGATACTGTTCATTCACATAACCCACAGTAGTGCCATCCAATCAGAATCATAGAGTCATTAAGGTAGGAAGGAACTTTTAGATTAAGATAATTTAGAGATTATCTAGTCCAACCTCCCTGCACACGCAGGGTCACCTAGAGCATGTGGCAAAAGATTGCGTCCAAAGGGGTTTTGAAGATCTCCAGAGAAGGAGACTCTTGGCAACCTGTTCCAGTGCTCTGTCATCCTGTTCCACAGGAATTTTTTCCTTAAATTCCTGTGGAACTTTTGATGTGTCAAGTTTGTGGCCATTTCTTCTTGTGGCCACCACTGAAAAGAGGCTTGCCCCATCCTCCTCACTCCCTCCCTTGAGGGTAGATTAGATTAGATCCCCTCTCAGCTTTCTCTTCCGCAGGCTGAACAGGGCCAGCTCCCTCAGCCTCTCTTCATAGGGCAGATGTTCCAGGCCCCTGATCGTCCTTGTAGCCCTGTGCTGGACTCTCTCCAGCATCCCTCTTGTACTGATGAGCCCGCAACTGGCACAGTGCTCCAGATGTGGCCTCATCAGGGATGAGCAAGTAGAGGGAGGGGATCCCCTCCCTCAACCTGCTAGAGACGCTCTTCTTAATGCACCCCAGCATCCCATTGGCCTTCTTGGCCACGAGGGCACACTGCTGCCTCATGGTCAACTAGTCGTCTATCAAAACACCCACACACTGCAGAGCTTCTCTCCAGAATGTCAATCCCAAGCCCATACTAATTCATGGAGTTATATCTCCTCAGGTGCAGGACTTTGCACTTGCCCTTGTTGAATTTCATGAGGTTTCTCACCACCCAGTTGTTCAGTCTGTACAGGTCCTTCTGGATGACAGTGCAGCCCTCAGCTACTCCCCCCAGTTTCGTATCATCAGCAAACTTTATAAGGGAGCGCTCTGTGCCTTCATCCAGGCTGTTGATGAACAAATTGAACAGGACTGGACCAAGGCCTGGGGGATACTGCCAACTACAGGTCTCCAACAAGATCCTGCACCGCTGATCACCACCCTCTGAGTTCTGCCATCCAGCCAGTTCTTAATCCACCTCAGTGTCCACTCATCTAATCCACAGTTTTGGAGCTTGCCCAGGAGGATGCTGTGAGGACAGTGTCCAAAGCCTTGCTGAAGTCCAGATAGATGACATCCACCACTCTCCCTTCATCTATGCAGCCAGTCATCCCACCATCCCATCATAGAAGGCTATCAGGATATCAGCATGATATCCTTTTGGTGAATCCATGCTGACTACTCCTGAGCACCTTCTTGTCCTCCATATGCTTACGAACAACAGCCAGAATGAACTGTTCCATCACTCCAGGGACAGAGGTGAGGCTGACTGGCCTCTAGTTGCCTGGGTCCTCCTTCTTGCTGTTTTTGAAGACCGGCATGACATTGGTTTTATTCTAGTCCTCCAGCACCTCCCTGCTTCTCCAGGACCTTATGAAGATGATGAAAAGCAGCTTAGCAATAATATCTGCCAGCTCACATAGCACTCTCGGGTGCATCCCATCAGGGACCAAAACAACTCTAACATTAACTACCAAAATTTAAAAAATAAAAAAGTCAAAGTTGCCATGGCTTTTAAAAGCAAACAGTCACTGGCAGAAACCGCAGGAAATTCGGCAATGCTGACTGTCCTATGGTTGTCCAGGCTGGCTGGGGAGCTGCTATCTGGCAGTCCTGGGGGGACCAGGGGGACTGAGTAGAAAATATAACAGGCAACACATACATCAAGAAGCGAAAAGCTACTGAAAAATCAAGGAGGTCCTACTGAATTGTAAACTATATTCAGGAAGAATGAAAATTTACTCAAATACAATTTGTCCAAGATACTAAAAAGAAAGTGTTGCAATCTCTAAATAACAGAATGCTGCTTTATATGTAATTTCTTAAAGATCTAACAGTTCTGTCAGCACCTCCTCAGTTTAGGCTGAGTGATTTTTACAACTCTGTTCTGGTGGAATTTGTTTTCTGTGGTAATAGCAGCTGATTTATGCCACTGCCCACATCAGTTCTACCTTCTCTCAGAGAGGTGACATGTTCTTGGCGATGACACTGTACCAAGTTGATACTGTCCTGAGCTCTAAATTCTAGTCCAATTCCACTATTTACTTTTTGCCTGACGTTGCTTTCAGTTCTGAATCCTAATCTTGTTCTATCACTGACTTGCACTATAAATTTGGTCAACAGATTTATGCTCACGTATTCTTAGATGGTATCCAGTTCTGAAGAGCGTGCATGTACCTCCAGTTGAATACTAATCATCTGAGGCATCTGAACTAGTCCTTCTATTTTAAAATTTTGACTTAAATCTCAGCTTAAAACCTAGGTTTCAACTGCAATTTCTACTAAGCAAAAATTGTAGTTGCAACACACCTGTAAAATGTTTAACAGAAACAGAGCTAAATATAGAGCTAAATACTTTGTATTTTTGTTGTGTTACAGAGCTGCAATTACTGTGCAAATAAACATATATTTATCGAATTGCAGCTACTGATATTCAGAGTGCACTGAATCTGTTTTACCTCAGCTATGTACCTAATAATCTATATCACGTGCTTAGATCTAAACTCTTTATAGAACAAGAAACGAGAAAAAAAAGGAGGGAGAGAAGAAGAGACTACAAAGTACAGGGACTATCTCTACTTGGTGTTTGCAATAGTTACACACAAGGAATTCTGTTTTCTTTCACATACAGAATTTCAGGTTCACACAAGAGAATTTTCCCACAGATATACCATTAAAATTCTAAATTCAAAATTAGTAATATCTAAAGATTTACCTACAAGCTGAAAAACAAAAAAATGCAGACTTATCACACACATATGTTCTAATTTCTTTTCCTTTTGCACCACTCTGGAGGCTTCAGAGCACAGAAAAACTCATTACCTTTAGCACAACTGACTATTTTATAAAATTTTAAAATTTAATTAGCATTTCTAAACCTGTTTCTGCAAGCCCTTGTTGGAAAGGGGGAAATTCTACATTAGAGATGTAACAGTAGTTTTGGAAAACTTATTTTGACACACATTGGGTTAAATAAACACTACAAAAATCTGATCTGATTCTGACTTGAATTCAAAAAGCATTTTTTTTACTGTATGCATTTTCTTTAAATAACTGATTAATATGACTGAGAATACATACAGATGACTATTGACAAATCAAGTTTCATCAGCAAAATCAAATGCGCAAAATGTCCATAAAAGCATACAAAGCACACTATTTTCAAACCCAGATGCCTAACACAGGACAGATTTTATGGCAATCGGGATTATGTCACAAACAACCCAAACGTCACCTATTCTGCCAGCTTCCCATGTCACAAATTACTGGTCTGTGTCTTATCACTTCTTCCTTTGCTCCACATTTCTTACCCTTTATGGGATGGTTGAGTTGACTAATACAGTCAGCTAGACTCTAAAATTATTCTTACTATTCAATTAGTTTTGCTTCTGTTTCAGAGGAGACAAAAGCTCTGAGGAAGGGAGAATGCCATAAAGATTGTGTCTTCATTTCAGTAGTGTAAACTGAGTTAATAGAGTGGATTTCCTTGCAAGCCTTGCCTAATATGAAGTATTTAGTTATGCAGCTTATCCACCTGAACAACTAAAGTATTTTTAAAAGAATAAGCATACAAATGTGCTCTCTGCCTCTTTCAAATCATTGCTTTTCTGCCATTTATAATCAAGCTCTAATATCACTGTCAGAGTGTAACCACACTATAGTGATGATCAGAAGAGACTTTCTCAGTTTTTAGAAGGGAAGTCAAATGAGATTATGGTATGGAAAAGTCATTTTTTGAATGCAATCCATCAAGCTACTGCGGTAACCCTCAAAACCTAACATCTGTTCTGGTCAATATATGCCTAATAAGGCAAGATACAGTATACCACCCTCTCTGCCTGAACTCTGAACAGATCCAGATCTGATTTCATAACAATTTACATCAATAGTATTTCTGTGATAGTATAAAGTTATGTTATATATCAAAACTCTGTGTAGAAAAATACACTGCCTATATCTTTACATTACAAAATGAACTGATAAAAAGAATATGTCAATAAACAGCTGCAGCTGTAGTACAGTAGAAAATGCAGAGCACAACGCCTGTGCAAAAGTCTTGAACTGGCCAGGTAGTTTATGTCTACGCAGCTATCTCACTTTCAAGAAAAAAGAACTTTCAGACAGAAACTACTTTAACTGAACAAGAATTTACTGCTCTAAGGCAATACAGGAACTGTAAGTATTGTCAAGTCTTAAATACAATCAGGACATTTTAAGAAAAAAAAAAAAAAAGAGGTTACTGAATAGTCTTCTGGCATTCTGTCCTTCAGGTTTCATATTTTTAATTTTTTTAGGCTGTGTTTATATGGGCTGGAGAATTACTTTTTGTTTTTATGAGCTTTCACACAGTCCTACGATTCAGAAAGCTGTAAGACACAGTAACACTGCGGTGACCCAGAGGTCCAATCCTTCTCTTTGCTTCATCATGAACAGGGCTATCAGTAATGATCATAGATCATGCAGCGAACTGTGACCATGGTTTATGCAGTACTTACATCATAGCACAACTGGCAATACTTCTCAACTGCAATATCCCACAGCTCTGAACTCTGACCAGCACATCAGGATGTGTTTCAGAAACCTGCCTGTGACTCATCAATAAAGATGCTTCTTGTCTGTTGCCTGCAGTGTTCTAGAAAGCCTTCTTTTATTTTCCTTCTAAAATTATGCTGGAACAATGTGCTCAACCAACCACAGATGACTAACACAGAGCAACAAAATAAAACACAAGCAAACTGAAAACCAAAATGTAATCTATATTTGAACAAGTTGGATGCAGCCCTTTATTTGCAAAAATTCAAAGGCGAGTGAACATAAAATTCCAGTTTTTAAACAGCTGCCTAAATTGCAAATTTTGTCTGCTCTGCTGTCAAAACCAAGTGACATATGATACTGAAAATCTGTTGATTTTGTTTGCTCACCATGTACATGTTCTATCACATCAAATGCAACACTGCCACTGATCACTGCTTTTTTACTAGTTTGCATAGCCTCAATCACATCTCCTTCTCTAGAATAAACACAACATTTCCCCTAAAGTCAGCCAGGATTTTTTAAATCTTACTCCACAGAAGTTGAAAATTCTTAATAATGAATTGGCTGGGTGAAACTGTAGATCATTTATTACATGATGGCATTTCAGTCACTATTAGTATCAAGGAAGATAGAATACAGCCCCTTTTGCATACCTGAACTTGACTAGACCTAGAAAAAGTGTTACTCATGGAAACTTTCATCTTTGTGGGAAAAAAAAGACTCTCAGTTAAAGACTCGGTGCTTGTAAAGATGTGTTTCTTCGGAGCATTTTATAGTACACGAATAGCTTCAGCACTTCTTGTGGTATGGCTAACAACCACACTCCTGGAGTATGAATCGAACTACTGCACCTTTGCTAACGAAACAGCATTAACCACATTTCTTTAGTGTGTGTCTGGGCTTAGTCCTATGGGGCCCCACAGTGCTATTTTGAGCTGGCAGAAGTGTGATAGTGTACAAAGGATGAGCGCAAAACACTCAGTGTTGAGTCTTGTGCAAGGAAGAGATCTGGATGGGAGACACAAGCAGCTAATATATCTAACTATATATTAGCTACAAAACAGAGACCAGTATCAAAAAGTCCAGTGCTGGGCATCCATTTCAGACTGATTCCCCAGTGCAAAACAGTCCAGGGGTGAATACCAATGAGCTACCATTGTGTGAACCCTCACGCTTTTATGGCCACCACAGAGGGATGTGGCACAACTCCAAAACCTACCCATCATTGCCCATACAGAAATTTAATCTCTGCTAATCCTCATTGAAATATCTATCCACCACTCCATTATTTTGGTTTACTTCTGAGAAAGGGGCAGAACCGTATCAAAGGCTTCTTAATTCAAGGCAATACTCTCCACAAAACACAGTTTTGTTCAAATACATAGCTTGCCACAACGACTAATCATGGAAAACAGTAAACCAATGAAGAAGAAGAAATTTTTTTTACAGGTACAGACATATAACTCAAGAAATCAATTTACTAAATCCACAAAATAAAGTTATGCTTAGGCTTTTAATGTTTTGAACTACAGTTACCTGAATCCAGAATCAGCAGTTTTAAAGGTTCTCACACTGAAGTATGATTTCATATCCACATTATTTGCTAAAGGTAAACACACATAAATGTAATGCACCAGTAGGACTCCACTCCCAATCCAAATACATTTTCAAAATGTTTTCTGAATTTTACATAATTCTGATATTTTCATAAAGGAGGAAGCATTAAGAGTTTTATCAAAAACTATTTTTTTAGTTAAGAAACTGTCGTAAAAAAATTATCAGATGGTGTAATTTAGTCTTAGAAGTGAGGAACAAAAGGACACATCAGTGTTGAAGGGGTCTTTACTTGTTTAAATACCTTACCATAGGATGAAACAAATGATCGGATGGAAAGAGGGCGACATGCTAGAGTTATGAGTCAGAAACAGAAAAGCAGTGTTATAGGTAGATTTGTCCCACTTTAATCTACTACCCCTCTTCCACCTTTAATTCCCTCATTTCCCTCATATGCCACTTAATAAATATTTGGGGTAAGGTCCATTTATGTCACAGAGTGACAAAACAGACTGGGAATCTGTCCGTAAAATCACTTAAGCAACTTTACATCCTAACTTACAGCATGCCTGTAAGTTCTCAGAAGATTTTAAAAACAGTCTAAGTTGGAAGAGTTTCTTGCAGAGCTTGCTTGCAGAAGAAAAAAAAACACAGACCCCTGCAGTATTTATAAAGAGAAAAAATAAATAGGATATAATTAAACAATAAGTAAGACCAAAGCGAATATTTGTAGAAGCCTCACTGGACACTCCCTGCACCTGCAAACTGAAAGAAGCCGTCCTTTATCCACAGGAATATCTTCAAGGAGCAGGCATTCGGCTTGCTCCATCTCCAGCAGGAAACCAAAACGCTTCTCGCAAGGAGCCTTGAACCAGAGCCTCCTGACCTGCAGGCTACGCAGGGCTCGCTCCAACAAAAAGAGCACCCAGGAGGTTCAGTAGATCTGCAGCACAAGTTAACCTTTATAGAAAAGACAGCACTTCCCCCAGGCAGAATACCCTCCAGCCCCCAGGATGTAGCAGGATGTTTACTTAGTCCCCAAACATAAAAAGTTTGTCTCCTGCTGAGTTAACATCACACACACAAGTACCTGCCTTCTCCTTAATGTACAGCTATCTAAATAAGAGTGACCTGACTCGACCCAGTGACATTGAAGGACAACTTAAGGTAGCACAGCTGAGATCATAAAACAAGCATATGCAATTGTTGGAGGATAATCACATAGAAACTAAATCACTTTGCAAGTCAGTTTTGGGCACATTTCTACATTTTTGGATGTAAAACTCATTCAGAAAATAATTCTGACTGAAGTGCTGAGAGACCCAAGAAAAACATTCTCAGCATAGGCATCCAAAAAACTTTACCTCGATTCACTTAGATGCAGATACATGTATTATTAGATGTACTAACTAAAGCTGTAATATTGATTTATATCTGAAAGGCATAATTTCACAAGTAGAATATTCTTACATGTTTTTCTTCCAAATAGCACTTCTGTGTTTACTGATGTCATCAGTAGAAGCACTAGAAAAAAAAAAAGCCAAAGGACACATTTCCCAGGCAATGACAGGTTAACAGTGAAACGTTAACTGAACTATTAATGCAACACAGATGTACATCTGATTTTAAATCTAATACAGGTATTTTGTGCTATTAGTTTATATAAGTTTGACCAACTACTGTCTGGATATGCAATATAACACATACATACATGTGCTCAGCATATCTCATACCATTTCTATTACAATGCAGTTTTTCCTTAACCAAGAGGAAACAATCAGATTTTACACCATGCTCTTAAGTATCAGTAGGACAACAGGATTAATTAAGAAAAGGCACACCTCCTGCAGATGAAAAACTCTATCAAATATCACTTCCTCCCAAATAATCCAAGTGAATCATCCCTTTCTGCTGGAGTAGCTGGCTCATCCCATTAGCAAAGATATGTAGGCAGCATTCGTACATCAACTCTAAATGACTGTCGTCTTTGTCAGATTCCTTCTCCAACATCTTCAAGTACAGCAGCCCCACAAGGACTCTCCCACTCCAGGAACCAGTTTCCTCCATCATTCCCAAGTTCCCTACTTCTTACAGTATTATATCTCGGAAATAATAGATGTTCCTGTATTTCCCCCCACACAATTCATAAAATCATTAACTACCAAACTGAGTCTTCATTCTTACAGGTCCAAAAGAAAAAACATGCTTTTTAAAATAAAGTTATGGAAGTTGCACCTTGTAGAACATTTGCTATAATTAAAATTCTTTAGTTGCTTGCTACAGATTGCACTACCTGCACTCTAATGAGATGTCGTCTAAAGTCAGTAAAGCATGACTTGGAGAAAGCAGCTCCTAAATATGCTAATGAAATTTCACTAATCTGAACTTCAGGGCAGGTTCAGCATTTGGTCTTTTTTTTTTAATAGCAGTTCTCTTCAAATTATGTACGTCAAAACTTTGCTAATTGAATTAACGCACTTCCCTACTTCTGATTTAACACGTCACTGCCAACCTTGCAAAAAAAATGCTCATCATTTTATATTATTATAATATTTATACTATTAACTGCAGAAGTTTAGGGGGGTTTTGTTCGGTTGGTTTGGTTTGTTTTTTCAATAAAGCTACTCTGGATACTCTTAATTATGCTCTTAGCTCAAAAATTCATTAAAGACATATTTGTCCTGAAAGGAAGCCTTTTAGGAGAACAGCAAGCTATTATGAGGAGGACTGGAATCACAAATCAAACCTATGTCAGAACAGAGTGACTACATGATTATGGGGGAGCACTGAAAGGAGAAAGGAATCATTACCACATGGTCTGCGGCATCTTGGCCCACCATTTCACATACCATGCCACAGTGTTTAATACTGAAGGAAGCAGAGATCATTATAGCTCAAATATAGGCTTGGCCTAAATCAAATCTGATTTTTTAAACTTTCCTGCTTTACATTAACAATGCTGTTCCTGTGTTTAAAAACACTTACCCTTACAGTTAATTAACAAGAGTTTTGAGACAGACGAAACAAAATGCAAAGCCAGGCAAACACTGTGTACATACTGGGAAGAAAAACGGTTTTAGTCCGCTGTCTTTACACAGATATTTCATCGTTTATGGTTGATAATGACATTAAACACTTAAAGTGCTTCATACTCCTAATTTTATCAAAAATTAGTGAACCACATTTAGAGATAAGAAATTAGCGGTGTTCAGAAATCATTTGGTGTTCAGGTAGGATGAAGAGACATTTGTAAATAGTGCTTTGCTTTTTAATTAGTGCATACATATACATTGGTTATTCCAGCTGGTCATATTCACAATCTTAATTTTATTTTTCTCTGGCTTATCTATTTTGTTTTCAGTTGTGCTTAATTAGATGTCTGATGTAAGATTATAATTAGGAGATTTTAATACAAAGGGTCAATAAATGTAACAGAAAAAGCTGTGCTGGAAGAAGAACTGTCTGTCTCAGCATATCAAAGCAAACTCACATAAACAACTTAGTTATAAAGTTGGAGGTAAGACTTACAGGATGCCTGACTCTACTTCTCCTTCCTATGTTTCCCATGTAATCTGCAATTAGTAACTCCACAAGGAATCAATTTGACTTATTTCACCTGGCACACTGAGAGTATGGGTTTTCTGCCAGGGAGCATCTCCACACTTCATTGATTCTTCTGTTTTATGAAGGTGGGAAGCCCCAGACTTTGTCCAGCATTTCATTTTCCCCAGGTGTGCTTCTGTTTTTCTGCAAGGAAACCCACTTTCATCACAACAGATCAAGGCTGATATCTGCTCAGGTCTGACAATTCCATTCATGTCCTACCTAGTTCATCTATTTCTGCTGATAAAAAGGTGATATTCCCTGCTTAAAGATGTTTAAAACACAAATAAAGAGATAAGTTAAATTCAAGAAAGCAAAGCCCTGTGAACCCGTGGCCTCTCAATAAGTGATACTCACTGAGTAGTCTCATTTGCATCTTTATTTTGGCCCTTCCCAACAAAATTTATGTCTTAATGAACTTACATTGCAAGGCAGTAAAATGTAGGTAGACTGTAAAATAAGAATATAACGTTTTAAATAGGTAAATGAATAAGCCCACAAGGAATCCTGTGATTTTCCCACATCTCTCTCTCTCATTTTTAAGAAGAGGAGATCAAAATAAATTGATGCTTTTGCCATCCTTCTTCACTTAAAAATCCCAAAAGGCTGGACTTCTGGAAGGAGGTAAAGGGTATTTCATTTCATTCTACCAAACTTAAAGACAATCCCATTTAGTGTTCTAATCCCTCTTCTGCAGTGTGAAACTTTTGCATCATATGTATCAAATGAATCACAAATATTGCTATCTACTTTCTTCTTTCCTCTTCTCTCAAAAAAATGTTGGAGATCTCTATGCTCTGGTGCTTATCCTTAGCACAAAAGAATTGTGCTATGGATAATTGTGTAATTGCATCCAGATTCTTTTGGAAAGGCACCTCGCTTGGAGGTTTACTGTACAACTCAATTCTGATGTAACCGCAGCATCACCAAAGTGGGGAGAGAAGGATACATTTTTTTTCTTGACCAGAGAATAGGATTGGTATTTAACTCATTTGGAGCTTGTCTAATGATATGATGTTATCCGGGACAAGTAATGGAGCAGTCATCCTCCAGCTTGATGTAAAAATTTGTCCACTAAAAAATTTCAGTCCCTTACACCACGAATTTTACAAGCAAGCTAGAATTTTACAGCTTGCTGTGTCACCTGAAACCCAAGAGATGCTCTTGGATAAATTGTCCTGGCACTGGTGACCTGCTCTAAGAACTCCCATGTGCTCAAAGATGCACAGATTTACCCTGTGTCCACACAGCACAGCAAACATCAGGTAGACTACCCACCTCCCAGCCAGACAACCTACACATTTGCCACAGGTCTGCTCCTACAAGCAAGAAAGGAGTTGCAACAGATGAGCAGAGCTGTACTTTTTCCAAAGGGAGAAGTTCACGGCAGCTGTCTGGCACAAGCAGGAGACTGGTCCCCACAGTCAGGTATCACTGCCATTGCGAGAAGGGCTAAGCATTAACTAAGAACTGGGAAACTTCCCATGTGGAAATGCTGAAACACCGTGGTGAGCACCCTACTCTAGCAGAGTTACAGAGATCCAGCAAAATGTCTGAATCGCCTCCTCAGAAGTAACTGTGAACAGAATTTTAAATATGCAGAAATCTGTCCTTTTTTGATTAAAATTTCATTCTGCTCTGAGACAACTGCAAAGTTCAGCTACCACTGCTGGGTAGGTAGCAAATTGTAAATTACTGTTTAGTGGAATCTGCATTGTGACCTACATTTAAAAGCCTCATGTCTTAGAACATCCAAATACTTCAGCTGTATGATCTGCCATACTACTAGCTAACTGTTCCATACTACTAGCTAGTATCACGCTCATCCTCAAAAACACAATTTGTGACAGAATAAAAATTGTTGATATATAGTCCTTAAAAGGTATCTTAATTATTTTTCTTAAAAACTTACTAAAGTAGCATGCATGCGTTCCATAAACAAAAAAAGGCAGCCGCATAATTTTCACATACTGATTTATTTCCGTTTTATAGGAATGTATTATTCCCAGCAGGGTTGCTGCCACCAAAACTAGCTGCAAAATGTTAACATCCACCCAAAGAGATGTGACACTTTCACTCACAAGGCAGAACTAAAATCAGTCATTCTTTTGCTGATACTGGCAGCATTGCCTTTAGATAAGATCCTCTATATATATGTAAAATAAATAGAACAAATTTGTGACTACTTGATAATAACCTACCGACCAGCTTTTGAAATACCTGGTTGTGAAATGGTTTTCTTGAGAAATGGCTATTACTTGGATTGGGTGGAAAATGTGTTACGGCTTGTTGCCGCTCAAGTTCCTGGGGAAATGCATGCTAGTAAACAGCATTTGGCCTGTAATCTGAAAAAGGGATTTAGGTAATCGTAAGAAATGCTTTGCGCCTATTGCATTTTAAGATCCAGTGAACATCCAAAACCACACAGACTAATTTTAAAGCTTTACTTCAATACATGAACCCAATGCTGTCTGTTTGAACAAAGATCTCTGTGCATGTTCTGTTGAGCCCTGCAGTGAACAGCTCAGCTGCATGGGCAATTGGCTCTACTCTCCTTCCTAGTTTCATGTGTATTTTCGGTAAAGAATTGGTTGCCACATTTTTTTAATTCTTTTAAATTTTTTTGATTTTTGTTCACAAAAAGTTTCATCCTCAACATTCTGTAAAAGAATCGCCAATTGCACCCTGATTTATAGTACCAATTGCAAATAAAATTGTGTAAGAACGTTTGATGTGCCTTTTTTTTTATTTCAAATATTATGTCAAAAAGCAAGCAAGCAGTAGAAAAAAATAAATAATTAATGGTCAGTCTCTGCAATTTATCACTTGCAAAAGAGCAGTCTCACTGGCATCGATGGGACTGCTTTATCCTGGTATTTGGCTAGCAATGAACAACTAGGCAGTCAGCATACAGATGGAGCATTCTTGGAAACCTCTCCTTATTAATCTTCCTTCAACATAAGAGTAGAATCCCAAACTGTACTCAGAGAAAATCCTGTTGAACTGGAAAGGGATCTGAAAACCTACAAGTGTTTCACAAAAGAGTTGGAAAAAGCTCTCACTATTGAACGTGTGAGCTCTGAGATTACATCACGGTCACAGCAATGGAGTTTTCAGACATCCCATGTGTATAACAGGTCTTTAGTTTAATTAGAAATTATACTTTGAGTTATCCTTCCTCCGTTTGTCAAGATATGTTGCCAAATGAAGCCAACACTGACAGTCAGAATTTGATTAGGCAGTATCAGGAAGTCTAGCTCTCATTTTTCATTTGTATAAAATCACATTACATGAGTGGAATGTGATTTCATTATCTCTATTAATGCCACTCCTACTGATTCTTGACAGAAAACTCAGGAAAAAAATAGAACAACACTGAAGCTCTCAAGAACTTTGAAGTAAGAAAAGCAGGGAATCTTTAACGTTAGCTGGGAAGCATGACTGCACCCTACATACTTCAACCAACTGCAACTAGTCAAACTTTTCAAAAGGCACCTAAATCCATTTCCAAGGTGCCTTTCTATCTTTGTGTTTAGCGAAAGAGCAATCAGATTGCCCTTCTTCCTTCCTTCCTCACTTCTTTCCTTCCATCCTTCCTCCCTCCCTTCCTTCTTTCTGTTTTCTGTTTTTATTAAAGATTCTATATCATTTCACAAAATAATCCCTACAGCAAGACTCTGCCGCAAACTCCTTCTCCTATATATGGTGACCCATGATCCCTTCTGCACACAATAACCAAAGCCCTTCCCGTAGGCCTTTACACGCCTCCATCCTTCCTCCTGGGTTAGTAAACCACTGTTGTCTGTGAGGCAGCTGTTACCCTTCTTGATGAATAGAAAGATTCCCTAAAAGGCTACAATCTAAATGGCATAATGAATGGTAGAAGTTTTGTTGTCGCAGGGAGACACTCTTTTTTTCACTGAAAAGAAAAATCAATGAGTGGGATGTAAGCAGCACATTAAATGACTTTTACTTATTGCTCATTTCATTACCTTCACAAAGTATATTCATCTAGCAATCTGAACCCAAAGTCTGCAAGGCTTTGTAAATACAATATATCTTAGATATTCATGTTACATTTTCTCTCAAATTTCTTTATATTTAATCTGGAAAAAAAAAATGTAACTACAATAAAATATATGGAGGGTCAAGTTTCAATGGATTTTTACATCTCAAAACAGAAAAGGTAGTTTGAAATATTGCTTGGCTCTTTTCAAAGGGAAAGACATAGAGGAAGCAGGATGGAATATGCAATGTAGGTATGATGTTTTTTCAAGACTCTTGGAAAAAGAGCAACTTACATATGTACCAGAGCTCAAGCAACGACTGAATAAAGAATGACAAATAACTGAAGATCTCTTATGACAACTTTGACATAACAGCACTGTGCAAATTTTTAACTATGTGCTCGATACAGCAACACGCTCAGGAAGAACAGCTTTTTAACTGTTCCATTGCAAACAAGACTCTGCAGTCAAGGATCGTGACAACATAGCAACAGCAACAGTTTCAGATTTTATCTGAGATATGTAAAATGGAATTTTTATTTCAACATCAGCTATCTGAATGGGGAACATGTCTGGAACACATACATGCTTGAACTGCGGACAGCCTGAGAATAAACTTGTGCTCTTAGGAGAAGTCTGACTGATCCAAAAATTACTACTAGGGCTCCCACGGACCTGGGTTTTATTTAAATGATGAAATGTTGTCTTATAAATCAAGTGAAGAGAATGATAGATAAATGATGATGCACATCATTTGTTCAAGCAAACATTTGCTACGATTATCTTTTACTAACAGTAAGTTTCTTCACAAACATTTTCTCCATCTTAATTTTACCCATATGCAATGTACATGGAAGCAAAAGTCTACCAAGAACAAGGAGTATAAAAGTCAAATGCTTTTCCAGAACATTAAAAACTTCTACCTGATTGCTTTCAGACCACCTTCAGCTGACGTTCAGTATTTTTCTCCACAATTAACTCTGCTACCTCTGCTTTGGAAAGTCTGACAAAACGTCAATAATTAGATGCCAACCACCTAAGAGTTGTGTGAAACTTGGCGGTTTCACTTTGCAGGAGTGCAGGCAAATATTTTATTTGGTGTCAATCCACATATGTTCCCTCTCTACCACTTTCAGTTTGAGTTTTGACTTTTGAATAAGCCCAAACAGGCAAATGAATAGGCAGTCAAAATTTCCACATTTTACCTGGTTTCACTTCATGACCATGCAAATAAAAAACAGGCAGGCATATCTTCATGAATCAATAATGGATCAAGTTAGATCTTCAGATTTATGGAAGAAACACAAGAAAGCATTTGTCATGTGGCTGTGGTGATTTACATACATCCAGCCACAAAAAACTTAGGGTTGTGACGATGTTAACTCTCCCTAACACCATTACCACTTGTGCTCTACATTATGTAAAGTGCTGCAGGCGTGTGCATTTATGATGCTATATAAAGGCTCAAAATGAGAATAATAGTAATAATAATTGTTTTTGTTTTAAATCCTGCCAGGATTTTACATCATTCCAGCTGCCTTCTACTCTTTCCATCCACCCCCAAGTATCTTGGGACTGCAGCTCACTGGAGCACCACTGCCGCTGTCAGTGTGCCCAATTCCCATCTCTAGCCAGTTAAAATCAGCAGTAATCTAACATAGCAAACTACAGCAGGTGAGATTTGCTGTACATAAGGAGATAAAGCCAAATGCCACTGAAACAAAAAACATCAGAAAGGTTTGGTTATATTAGCATCCCCTCTGAGGACAGACTTGTTGTGTACTCTAGAAAAGAGAAGAAAAGAAAGAAGACTATGGGGTCCCAAATCCAAGTAAAAACAGGAATTAGGAGAGGTTGTGAGGCAGAGAAAGAAGGAAAAAGGGATGAGAGGAATGAAAGAAAATGTGGAATGAAGACAAGAAAGGAGATGTCAGACAGGGGAGGAGGACACATGAGGAGAAGAAAAGCTTGAACGTGGAATGAGAATGCAGGATAAAAGGATTGCTGTTAGATTACAGATGTTGATATTGGAAAAGAGAGGTGAGGGAACATTTGGGTAATTTCAGAACCGAAACAAAATTAGGGATGGAGAGGAGAAAAGTTCAAGGAAAAACAGTGTAAGGATGGAAAGGAGATCTGAAGAAGGGAGGTATGAGACAAAGATGGAGATGCACTAGAAATGGGACAAAGAATAACAAAACCATAGAAAAAAACAGAAGTAGGCCTTGAGAAAGACTATGAATGTGAAAGGCAAAGGAGTTTCAGATAAGTCTAGCGGGAGGCCTAAAGAGCGTACGAAAGAAAGTAGACATCGGGAGATGGATGGGAATGGAAGGCAGCAGAAAAGAAGACACTGGAATGGAGACCTAGGTGCTCCCCATATGTGCAAGGTCTCCTTACCAGTCCACCACAGGTACTGAAGGAGGCGAAGGAGCCCGGGTAGCGGAGAACAGCACCACTGTAGTAACAAGCTCTCTCGGGCTGAGGCTGTGCAGCGCTGGGTGGGCTCTTCCCCTCGCCCCTGAGCCGCTCTTCCACGGTAAAGCCGGGCGCCAGGAAGCGGCTGTCCCTCTTGAGCAGCAGGTAGAGCTCCCGGGCGAACGCTGGGATCCTCAGCAGCACCTCCTCTCCGTCTTCGGATGGAGGTGGCGGCGGCGGGGAAGGCGGCGGCGGCAGCTGTGAGGCAGCGCCGGAGCCCTGCGGCAGTGGGGACCAGTGGTAGAACTCCTGTGACTCGTACTCGTCCTCAGCGTCCTCCTCCTCCACCGCCTCTCCCACGGCCTGCACTTGCCCCTCCACCGAGGAGGACACGGAGCGCACCTCCCGGGAGCTGCCCGCCGCCGGGCTGACAGAGACGGGGGTGCTGGGGGAGCTGCTCCGGTTCCCACAGCTGGGGTCAGCACTGCAGCCGCCACCGCCGCCGCTGCCACCGGCCGGCTCCTGCTGGCCCCGGCTCCACAGCGCAGGGAAGACTATCTCCCATTCCTCGGAGTCTTCAAAAGCCTGGAGACCTGTGGGAAGGCCAACAGAGGTTTTAAACAAGCTGGACAACCAACAGTGCCCGATGTGTCAGAAACCTACCTATGTCCACCATGGCACGCTCTTTCCGGTTCCTATGCCATCAAGAAAGCCACCCAAAAGCAGGCTGGGCTCCATTTGGCCCTTCCATTCTGTCTTTGCATACAAAAGACTGGCCAGTCACTAGCTGTCCCTGTGTCTGCTCTGGATTTAAGATACATGATGGTCCTGGTAAGCAACTTGGAGCTCAATCTGGGTAGAAGGTGCACTGGTGCCACTGCCAGACCAGGCTTTTCACCCATGCCCACCTACTCTTCAAGATCATCACCATTATGCAATGGTTTGTATGCACCTTTACCTACTTAGACAAAAAATGTGGCAACTTTACCATAAGGTTCAAAAAGGTGTTATTTTAGCAGGGAATACTTGAGGGAAAAAAAAGAGAAAATCCCACAGAATTCAACCTCATTCTCAGCTTGCTCTGTAAGATCCCACTACTGTTTCCAAAGTTTGCGGCCAAACGCATGCGCGCTCCATAGCCAGGCATCCCCCAGCACAGGTACCAGTAGCACGTGCACCCGCACGCCACATCGTCACCGCCGCAAGCACCGCCAAACCGCAGCAGCCACAACCGTGACTGGCATCCACCTTCCCGCGGTTTAACAGAAACTCCCAGCACGACCTTACGGGATGCTCATAAAGACCGGGACAGGCACAGTCCCCGCAGCCCGGACACATTCACATATGTATGTACATATACATGTATATAGCAAGGTTTTTAGGCTCGTCGCGCACACGCCGCCGAGATGCCACATCTGGCACCAGCCGCACACACACAGGGCAGGGCGCCCGCACGTTATATAATGACCGGCCACTTACAGAGGCGCGCGCGGCGCCTACAGCCGCCCCCCAACACACACGCAGAGCCACGCGCCGAGCTGCGCGGGCTGCGCGGCGGCCCCGCGGGGCGCGCACCTACCTGCGGCCAGCCCGCTGGACAGCACGCACAGCTGGTAGACCACGCAGCACACGCGGCTCAGCCGCATCCTCCCCACGGGCGCCGCGCAGGCAGCGCGCAGGGC
>VWPW01026039.1:126318-254240 GCA_013389825.1 Crypturellus undulatus | reverse complement strand
CCGGCCGGGCGGGCACCCCCGGCGCGGCCCCCCGCGCGCCGCCGCCTGCCCCCCGGCTCTGCCCCGCACCCGCGGAGAAGCCCTCCAAAGGGGCAGCGGGAGCACTGGCAAAAATCTGTCTGTCTATATAGTTTATAAAGTTCCTTTGCCAGCCCCGGTCTCCCCTGGAGTTTCTCCTCCAGGAGCAGCGGAGAGTGGCTGCTCCTACGTGATTTGGTGTAACTTGGCACGGGCTCCCTTTCTTGCCGCCCTGAAATGGAAACCCACCGCCTCCCTGCCCCTGCTTGGGGCTGAGCAGGGGGATCCGGTGAAAAGCCGTGGGTGATGGTGGGGGCAACAGGTAAACCCCTCCATGGTGCCGTCAAAAGCTGTGGGGACAACAGGTAAACCGTAGCTGGCTGGACCACCAAAGAACTGTGAGTGGACAGTGAGGGCAACGAAATCCTCCCTGGCCGGAGGGTTTCCAACCTCATTTTTCCAAGCTCTTACTGCTTTCACCTGCTGCTGCTTCTGTTGTGCCTTCAGGGCAAACTGTCTCATGGAAAAGCCAATGGGGCCACCAGGCAAGGTGAGCAGCAGAGCTGATGTGGACACGGACATGGATGATGCTGCCTCCACATTAGATGCTCGACATGAAAAACAGCAAACAAACACAAATCACGTGTTCTGACCCCAAATAAGAAACATGTTTAGACTCTGCGGGAATCAAAGGCAGCCTGGGGGTTGCTCTCCAGTGTCTTCAATAGCTGTTTGAGGTTTGTGCTGCAAGGGTGTGCACAGCTACTGCCAAACTGTATTTTTGATTAGTTGTATTTTAGCTTTTAAGGGGGAAAAAGGTACTGTAAAGTGGTCATTTCTTGGAAACCTCACCCACTCCCGCTAAGAAAATGAGGGGAGGTTAGTAAAAAGATGAGAGATGCACCTTTAACGATTTAGGGTGAAGAGAGTTTTCCAGAGACTGCAAACTAGTATTTGCATGATTATTAAGCTGGCCTTAAAATGCATTTTGAGTGAAACTTTGTTTCCCAACCAAATAACAGTAATAAATATGAGTAGGCCCAATGTTGCAGCCTTTCCCACAGCTGAAGTCCCCTTTGCAACCAATAAGCAAATGCTACAAGTTGCAGCGCTTAAGCTGCTGTGTAAATGCTAAATATCACTTTTGATTACACTTTTCTTTTAAAAAAACAAACTAGGATATATAGACATGATAAGGAAATATACCCGCAGGGAAGATTGCACTCACCCAGCATACAGTTATATCCCAAAAGATTTCAACTGAGAACTAGCAGAAATAAGGGGGAAAATAGTTGTGACAGGCATGTTTGTTCATTTTGAAACTGAATTGCTGTAACTGTTTTCAATCTGCCGAAGTTGTCAGTTCCTTTGGACCAAATTCTGCTTCTTTTGTTCACATGTATATTCATACTTAAAAGACAAAAGAACTACTTTTTTTAGGAAGGTAAGCAGAATTTGGCCCTTTCAACACAAGCTGCAGGGGGTAAAAGCACTGTAGGAAGCCAATTGAGAAGAACTTTAATATGTTTGACTTTATTACCAGCTAAAAAAAGGGAAAGGAACATTTTGAATTAGCCTCGAAATACAAAGACCAAGCAAGGTAAAGTCAATGTTCAGAGACACAGCAAATTTCTTCAATCCATTTTATGCTGTTTTTATTATTGTTTCAATAGTTAAAGTAAAAATATAGGGGGAAGTTCTCCTATGTTTAAGTCTGGGGAAATTGCCCTGTAAAACAGAGCCCCCACTGGTGTTCATTAGTTTTAACAAAGAGTCTGGTCATAGGTTAATGCCAGTAGACCATCTCGTAGCCCACCACATGCTAACTGTCATCACTGACAGACTTCTCTTGGAGTATACATCCAAGAGAATAAAAATTAAAGGAGCAAACCAATGGTTTCCTACTGCAATTATTTTGCAGAGAGAATAATGTAGCCACATGTACTGTACAAAAAAAAAAAAAAAAAACTTTTATTAATCACAAAGCCACCAAAAGCATTTTTCCTTTACTACATGTATTCCGTGCTGACAGAAATTCACTGTGCGTTTGTAAAATTAGAAGAAATACCGTCTTCTAACTTAATACAGAGGAAAAAATGAAAGAAAGCCTCCATTTGCTCCAGGAGGTCCTTAAAGCCACACACCCTATCTGAAGAGTCTCCGCCTGTTGGCACTGGGAGTGACTCATGTAGAATCAGAAGCACATTATAAGAGAAATGTGTTGACTTGTAGATGCCCAAGTCTCACAACAATCCAGTCTCACTGCCAGGGAAAAAACGTGCTGAGATGGAGCTAAAGATTGTGTACTTGTTCATCCTTCCTGGTTCAGTCTTGTTTCATTTGAATCAAGGGAGATTTAGCAATATCCCTGTGGTAGCCGCTCCCCCAGTGCTCTGAATTTGCAGAACCAACTGTGCATTTGGTGCTGCCTGGTCCATCCAAAGACAGAGAAATCTCATTTCATCATGTGGTGAAATCTTGCGTGTCAGTGCCTGAATCCCATGTGGGTGACGTCCTACAGGTAGCTCCAGAGCTCTCTCAAAGACAAGGTCTCTGCCTTGCTTTGCCACTATGGATTTGCTGGCCTGTTCCTACAGTCTTACCAGTAGCTGAACTCTTAGCAAAGAGTTTTTTTCCCCATCTCCCAGGAAATTTATTTCAACTTAATTACAGGGACTAAGATCAGTATGGAAAAAAAAAAAACCTTTTGATTTTAAAATGTCAGCTCCTAAGGAGACAGAGAATCAGTCAGGGAATTTTCATGGTTTATTTTTTTGATTTTAGTTAATCATCTAGCTGTAAAAGCTATCAAGCTTATGCATACAAAAGTGAATTAAAACCACCTCAGCTTTACAGTGTATACAAGCTTGCCTCAAGTAATTATTACAAAAAAAAACCCTTTAATCCTCTTCACAGGGATTTAGTTGATAATTATTTGAGCATATGCTATGTATATATATGATTGATGATATCATTGATTTTCATCTTCTTTTTAGTCTCTGGGTACATTCGTTTCAAATTTTTACAACCTAACAAAATATGCTAGATCAATGGAAGAAACTGTTCTGCTTTGAGTGGTGCTTACTACCTTAAGGCCACGTATCGTATGACCGTCAAGATTAGAAACAGAAACTCGTGTCTTCCTGTTTGTAGGGTGCTTTGCAAATGTTATCTCAGTATAAATAAACTTGTGCAAAATGCAGGATGAACAAAATGCTTTTTTTAAAAATAGGTGAGATATATGTGAACAGATGCAAATTTTCTCAATTTAAGCATGAAAAAGTGAGAGTTTTTTTCCTGTTCTAGAGAATGTTCATGTCCTATGAACTAATCACTGTTTCCACTGCCTGTTAGTTCACAGATGCTGGATGTTTAGTCTGTAATTCTATATTGTTATTTACATGCTCAAAATGAAAGGTTTATTTAAAATGTATGTATTTAAGACCACTTCAAACAACTTTTCTTGAGCAAACCTTGCTTTAGAGAAAATCTCACACTTTTGTCTAAACTCAGTAGTACAATCAGATGACCCAGGGAGTAAGGTATGTGTCAAACTACTGTGAGCTTAATGCTCTGTATTCACAGTATTGCTTTCACTGGTGTAAATCACAAAGATTTGAAATGTATAAAGTCGAGTTCATAGATAAATGAAATTAGATTCCTCCACCAATTCTTGTAGGCCCTCCCGCATTTAGGTAATTCAATTAAATTTGTGTAAGTCATGGTCCTTAGCTTGTGAGCTATTTCACAAAGTCATTCTGGGAGATTAATTAGGATCTCTGTCAGTGGTACAAGGCAAGTGAAAGTAAACAAAATAAGAACACACTTTACTGTAATTAAAAATACCTTTACGGTGTTCTATAAATCTATATAGGCTGTTTGGCAAAATGATCATGTCACTGACTTCTGTAGAATCATCAATTTTGCCACTGCAACACTCATAACAAATAGTTCTCACTTGGAGAATGTCACAAAAGCTTCAAACTCCTTCAGGTCACCAGATGAAGAAAATAATTTACTAATTTAGGAAGACTGCTTCTCTACATGAAGCAGAAATATGACCTCTCCCTTTTGAATATAAAAAAAGGAAGTTAAATCAACATAAGAAATATATATATACATATATATAGATATATTTTTAAGACTGAATACAGAGTCTGTCCCCCAACTTCAAAACACTGCCTGCGGACATTGGTTTCTTTTGTCCATTAAGGATTTCAAAGCTCTCCTTGATTTCTTCCATGACAAAAAGAGATCCTTTCCTCTCCAAAAAATTACAAGCTTCTTTCTGAATTTGAACTACTTAAACAAAAGAAGAAAGTGTATTATTTGGTGATTTTTAAGAGCGTGAATCAGAGTGTCAGTATGAGTTTCTTCTTGATTAAGAAGATGGTAAAGAAACACTTAATTTGCATTTAAATAAATGCTGAGGAGAACAGACAAAATTAAATAAAAAATTCTAGCTAAAATGTTCCATCTTCGAGAAGAGAAAAGACAATAATGCAAGGTAGTGAAGGACATTGGAAATGTCTTAAAACAACTGCTTTTGTTGACAGTAAATACTTTTGTTCAGAAATAAATTACCCAGTTTTAAATATTCATTTAGAAATAAAATAGAAAGCATGGTACTTCTGCATAATAAAAATAATTTTTGTAGAGAGTAACAATGATTAGTCTATTCTTTAGAATATTGTCCTTCATCAAAACTGTATCATTTGAAAGGCAAAGGAGGTGAGAGCACTAATTGGTAAGAACTCTTTATATGGTATTTTGAATTTAACTTTGGTAAACATTTAGGCCCTCCAGGTAAAAATTAAGGGCAGGGCCCAGAATTTCCTTGATTTACATAAATTAATTTACCCAAGTGCATAAATCTTTTGAAGTCAATGTGTAAGCCTAAAATTGTTATCATAGTATGCATGCAATTGCAGTATTGTTCCAGTCTTTATAACTTGCCTATATTCAATGCCATGTGCAGTTTAATCATCAGAAGCAGTAGACTGAGATTTCTATCACACAAAGTACTATAGCACAAAGTACTTTGGGGGAATTCTTTCACACAATTAATTGACATGCATGGTTCTTCTTGATGATTATATTTTAAAATAATGAAATAGGTGTGCATTCAACTATTGTATTTAGAATAAATGTTGCTTACAAGTATGTTATACTTCGTAAATGCCTATTTGAAGACTGCAGTAAACATTAGGTAGTGGGGAGAAAAAAAAAGGTGGATTAATTGCATTATCATTTATAAAGAAGGAGGCAAATCCTTAGCCCTGCTGTCTTTATTTGCTGCCTGAGCAGTAACAGAGGAGGCTATTTTGACAGTAGTTTGATAGTTCTGAATTCTCTTAGCAGAGGGAAGCCTTTCTCTGAAATAAAGACAGTGAAACTAACCCGTCTGCCAAGCCATAAGAGTAAGTTAGGAGATCAAAGGAATTTCAATGATCAAAAAAGGTGGAAAAATAGACTTCTGCTCCCCACGAGGAAATTATTCTCATCCCATTAGGGACCGTAACGTTAGTGTTTAAAGACTTTGTAACCGTTTCTAATTTACATCAGAAGGAAAGCTGAGGAACTTCAGCAGGTTACTTCATCTTCTCCCCTCTTGTAAGTCCCCACATTAAAAGGATGTGGGGACAGCAAAGAGAAGTGTAAATCATAGAGCAAAGGAAAGTGTTTGGCAGCAAATACAAACATCTGGGACTGGCTTCTAAAATCCACAGTTTCATGGTGAAAGCAGAAAAATTGACAAATAGATTAGATTATTAGTGAGCACTATGTAAACATCTACTCTATTTAAACTAGTAAGAGTGAGTTAGAGAGGAAGGTTCTGCAGTCTGCCCTCAATCCAACCCTACCAGGCAACCAGTTGCTTTCTGAATTCATCCTAATCCTATGCAAGGAAAATGGGGCAATTACATTAAGAACTGCATAGTGGGTAAAAAATATCTTTGCCTAACTTACTTACTTACATATTTGGTTTAAACAGTTGACTAGTGCTTACATAATGTACTTACACTGTTATGGTTTCTGAGAAAAGAAAAAAAAAAGTCAATAAGAATGATTCAAAAGCATACAAACTTGAAAATAATAATAAAAAATAGACTGGAAATGATAATATGTGAGAAATATGAAAGGGAAGTCTTGTAGAATGTGAAGCTTGGCTCTGAAAAAGGGTTAGGAAATTCAGAGAGTTTCAGATATTCTGATAGTTAAATTGCTGTGTAGGTGCCAGAGTATCACTATAGGTATGTTGCTATTTTTATTTTACAACTAAACTTACGCATTATGGTGTTAATATACACATAGAAAAAGAAGGCAAGTGGGACAAGATCATAGGCAAGATCAGGAGGACCTGCTATAGAGGTGACTGAAGGCTGAACGAGATGATAAGGCAAAAGCAAGAGTGGATAAAAAGAAAATATAACTTCAGAAGCTGTAAATAAATCAAAGTGTTCCATGCGGCAAATTTAATTTCCTTGATCTTCTGTAGGGTGAGACTTACAAACAAACAAACAACAGCCTTGTTTTCTGAATCCATGCAGATTTAAAGAAAACAGGCAGTAGGATAGGTGAACAAAGGTAATCACTGATTTCTGAACATCCCACTTCAATTTGTCACTTAACTGCAAACACTGAGGAGACCATGAGGCTTTCTGAAATGAAGTTAGCTAGCCTCCAAGTCATTATTCATTTAAATGGCTTCAGGGATATCCTATTTGCACTTTCCTCTGCTGCAGGAGAGAAAGATTTCATTATACCTACCAGATAAAAAACAAACATTGCATAAATGATTTATTTTTTTCCTATCTATGGGATTTATTCATAAGAACTGCTCTGTGGTAGCCTGCAGGACAGACTGCCTTGCTCTTTTAGCCTCTGTAACTGGGAAATCCATTAAGACCACATGAGTTGTCAAAGCGTACGGTATGTTACATGCTGTAGGAGCACTGCCCACAGGCGCTTGCTTTGAAGGCAGGCCAATGGCAAACAGTGGCACCAGGAGACAGGCTAAAATATAGAGAAATTAAGGCAACAGAATGTAAAACACAGGTTGTGCAATACTCTTAAATTGCCAAAAAGCCATGAGCCATGGCTAAAAGGTTTCCAAGCTACTCTTATTATCATTATCATTATTATTATTTTTCCCCTTAAACCTTTTGCTTGAGTCAAAATGAAAAAAAAGTACTGGTGTCATGAGAAATATTCTTGGTTTTGCTTTGTAGCTCCTATCTCCATCTCCGTTCAGTTATGCTGAGATAGATGAGAATAAAAGCACATAAGTTGGTGTATTTAAGTGAAGTCTGTAGAAATAAACAGTCCGATAAGTGGCACAATCATGCCTGTGAGCCAAAATCGGGAAGCATCCATCACCAGAGTGCTCAAAGAACTTCACTGGAGGAGGAGAGTTTATCCAAAAACCTGTGTCTTCTGAGAAAAAGGAAACTAGTAGGTATATCATCAGAAAACCTTGGTACCACTTTCAAATATCTTTTCTGAACCAGCTGATGTAACTCTGCTTCACCTAGGATTGCTCCTGTTTTTTCTGGCAGTGTGGGAGTGAAGTTTACCAAGGGTTTCACCCATGAACACAAAACTGTTTCACGATCAGTGTAAAGGAAACAGATTTCTAACTTGTCAAAATAAATACTGTATAGTATCTGGAGGTGGTAGCATAAATGTATGTCTAAACAACAGAAAAGATGGCAGTTTATTAGTAGAAATATTTCTGAGAGGCCAACAACATAAGGACTTATTACGAATGAAATTCTATGGTACTTAACTCCTACTATCTTATAGCTCCTACTATCACAACCTTTCATGTTTTACAGGATTTTATTCTATTCATATTCCTATAAGATAGGAAAGCATATTTTTAAGTAAGATATTTTTATGTTTATTCATCTTTACAGAAAAGGAGAGGACCAGGTTCTAGAAGTATATCGGTAGAGGTAGTGGCTGATTTGATAGGGCACTTGACAAAATGGCTACATTTCATGGATACATCTACCTACAAAATATATACGTGTATAATCATTTGACTGCCTCTCACTTTTGGTCATTACTGATTTTAGGTCTGGATTTCAATTCTTAATTCTATATCACCAACAACCAACATGGCACCAACAACCTTTTAAGCTTTTCAGCTGGACTTCCTCTTTTTTTTGCTTTCCAATGAAATACTATCTTCCCTATACACAAATATTCAGTGTCTCTTTCCTTTTGTAAGGAAAGTCTCTTCTTGCAGATATCCAGCTCTTCCCTCATGGAATAATTCTTGGGAGAGCTACATTCATAAGGTGGAAATAAGCTCACACAGAAACAACAGTTCTGCCACAGAGACCCACAGAGACCCAGAGACCTGATTTCTACACAGCTTTTCCTGACTCCGATTTCCTTCCATACATCTTTTGGCCTTTGCACACATCTATGAGGAGAACAAAAAGTTGCAACCAACATAAACCAGTCCAAGCCATTAGTTTACTTTCCAGTATCTCACGTGCTCAAGGAACTGTAAAAAGACAGAAAATGTCACAAAGAAAGGCTGAGATGTGTTTCCCTTTTCCCTTCCTGCAGAAGCCGAACTACAGGGTGATTTATCAAGTTGGGAGAAGCAGGGTCAGCATACTGCAGAACTTCCCTCTCACTCCACACCACGTAATCCTAAAAAGGTAAGACCAGTCAGGTTATTTATCCATCTTCCTACCCAAGAAGCAGTCATCATACCAAAGTCCACCTGACAGGTGCTGATGAAACCCATCAGGAGGTTAAAACCTCTGTGTGTGAGGAGGAATGCCTGTGTTCTGAGAAGTATCAATTCTGGCACTGAACTATCACAACTATTAGAAAATATGTTTTGCTACGGGTCTTATTTATTTATTTTTTTTATTTATTTTTCTGTTAAGCTATTACTCCTTTAGCTACAGGACTGAAGAACTTTAGCTTCCCTCGCCTTTCCACCAGCAGCCTCTTGCACAGGCACCATTGCTCTCTCGGCCCTCTTTCAAGAGCAAACAGGGTTTCCTTGCGGGTCAAAGGTGCTAGACTTGTTTTGTAGACCTCTGACGACCCTTGCTGCTCTTCTGTAGGCCCTCCCCACCTGGCCCATGGCCTTCTGGAAACGGCAATTATCCAAACCAGCTTCATTATCCAAACCAGCTTCTTGCTGAAGCCTCAGCACTTCTGAATAAGTGAGAGCAACAACCACCATGTATGTTTTGAAGGTCTTACTCCAGTCTCTGCTTCCGCTAGAGATCTTTTGGACTCTCTACTTTCAGAATCAGAATATGGGCGTTCAGTTCATAAGAAAAGTGCTAGTAAGGTTGAGGGAGGTCTCGCAGCTAACTGAAGAACTTGTTATGGTTTTGAAGCTTCTCACACCAAAATAATGTTGTGAACAGATATAAACTTGATTAGTTATCTTATTCTTTTAAGCAAAGAGAGATGTGGTAATAAAATTGGACAGCATTATAGCTGCTCCATGGAGAACACAGGACCTCTGTGCAAGTGTGAACTGTGCATGACTTGAAACTATGCTAAACTGTTGTACAAAGTTGTTCAAAAATATTCTAAGAAGATTGCTTTAATGGGAGATTATTTTAAACTAAACTATAATGCCTATTTTGCCTGTACTCTTTTTTTTTTAAGACCTTTCATCTACCAATTAGCTAGGAAAAGTAACCATTCACACAATACAGATCAGTTTTAGTGATATTTTTTGCATCAGGAAACCTGTATTTGGTATGTGCAAGTTGGTGCCAGAGCAGCACCTATAGTTTTCTTCTTAATGTAATGAAATTTCTTTGTACATTACTTGTATTTTTATCCCCTCATCCATCAGTCTGCAGATATTAGCCTAATGACTTCTTTTGATCTTTGGAAATAAAGACATCTCTTCTGGAATAGTTTTTCAAATATTACAAGGAGCCAAATAAAATATTTTTGCAAAGCAATGAAGAAGAGAGGAAAAGGCTTTATAATGCAACCTATCAGTTAACAAATTCAGTTGATTACAGATTAAAGAGGAGAGCAAGTTTTGAAAGTGAGGTGCCTTGCAGAGAACTAGCTAATAATTTCCTTCTTCAGAGCTATAAGGAAGGGTGTGCAGGATAAATGGCCTCCTGTGACTTCAGTTATAGCTACAGAAGTTGGGGATGCAGTAAGATGTACAGGGAGGACTCATGCCTTTTATTCCGAACTGAAATCTTAATTCAACTTTAAATCACTTGTCGTTCAGAAGAAATCAAAATTGAGGAACCTAGTCAGAAAGAAGGTAAATATGTTTGTTTTTAACATACATGCAAAATGTGCTATCAGTGTTACTTCAGAATGAATTTGAGAGTGTAATACGTATCTGTTTTGCACGTGAAATTCATATATAAGTAGCTGCTTTTTTCCTTGCTAGCCTCAGGCCATGAAGATTAGAGGCCTTCCAGCTACTCTACCCAAGAAGCACACATGTTCTTCCAGGCTTAGGGGATCGTACGGATGATATTCACATTGAGTATGACTTTTAGAAAAAAAAAAGAAAAAACAGAGGAAGGCTCAGCAAAAGCAAACAGGGATATGGTTTGATTGCAGGAAATTATATGGAAATTGGCCAAATAAGCAAGCTCTTCCTCTGACTGTCCCTCCTGACCTATGAAATGGCCATCTCAGTAGTGGATATAAGCCAAATGAGCAACTTGTTCCTCCTATTTTCCCTTTTGGCCTATGAAAAAAAACTAGTGAGAAGAACCACTGCCTCATTCAAAATAACATACTTGGAGGGTAGAATCATCCCCCTCTTTTCTGCAGTGCAAACCACTTTGTAGCAAACTGCCCAATCCTTGGTACATGGAAGATCAGCTCCATTTGTTGAATCAGCACTAAAGTTCAGATCTGCCGGGCAGCAAAGCGTCACTTTGCCCATATTAACACTTCGGAATTTTTCCCTACTTTTCTTCCTTCTTGAATATTTGCCAGTACACTAAACCAAGTATCTCTTCTGTTGCAAACTTTAATTCATAAATGTGAGAAAAACTGATCAATGAATGAGGAAACAGCTTTAAAAGGAGAATGATAAAAAAAAGGGAGAGAGAGAACATCGTTTTCCCTTTAATGTTTACAAAAACTGCTAGGTTCCTTTGGTGGTTCCCTGACATACCAGCTCAAAGCCTGCTGAAATTTTGGCAACCTGTTTTGGCAACCTCCATAGCTTTGCAAAATGCACAGTATTTTAAGGCATTGCCCTAGTCAAACTTAAAATTCTCTTCCCAAGCAGCATTCCTATTAAAGAAGAAGCATCCATTAAATAGCTGATACAAATAACATCGAATCTAGTTGCATCTTTTAAATGACTGATTTGAAATATACAATGCTTATCAGTAATTTATGCTATTTCATTTTCTAACATTATTAGTAATTTATGCTGTTTAACAAAAACAAATGCCATCATTGTTGTTCTTCAGCAGATGAATATCAGCAGATGCTGCCAGCTGTAGTAGACAAATGTAGATACTAAACATTTAGGCCTTCTGGGGCTCCATCTTGAAGAAAAATATCCTGTCTTCTAATTCAAACGTGAGGTATTTGACTTTACACTTCATAGTGAAGGCCATCACATATTATTGGCAATACTCATTTGCTATCCCTAAGAGGTCCAGGATGACTTTGATGAATTTAAGATTTTTATCACCCTTCTATTACTTGCTGGATTTATTTTTACACCTTCAGTATAAGATATCTTTATAAATATGTATCATTAAGAAAATAAATAAGTATTTTTATTATATATGAAATAAAATACAGCAGCAAACAAATACCAATTGTAAAAAATGTTGTTTCACATAAAAATATATTTTAATCAATATAAATAAGAAAAAGGATTGATACAATCACGATAAGTAAAAGTTTATTAAAAGAGCAAAACTAATATCACTTAATGTAAGGGGAATTACCATCATTTCATGGTGAGATTATGCGTTTTCATCTTAGTAAAAATTAATTTATTATTTTGTTAGATCTACTTAGTTTTATATAAGACCAGCTTATACAGGAAGCAAACAATGATCACTTTTCTCAAGTTAATGTACCTTCCAGTTATCAATTTACCAATTTCAAAAAGAGCTATATGATTTTTTAATGTCAATATTGTAATTGTCATTTTTTCGTCCAGGGTGATGCAATCACTAGGTGACTGTAATGTTAAAGTGATCTTCTGACATCTTCTCAAATCTTTTCAAGACAGAAATATTTGTTTCTCCTCTTTCAGATTACTTTCAGAGGAAAATAATATCCCCGTATCATATTGATAGCATTCAGAATAAGTTTACTCAGAACACAGAATCTTGACTGCTGGAAAAGAAAAGAAAGAAAAGAAAAGAAAAGAAAAGAAAAGAAAAGAAAAGAGAAAAGAAAAGAAAAGAAAAGAAAAGAAAAGAAAAGAAAAGAAAAGAAAAGAAAAGAAAAGAAAAGAAAAGAAAAGAAAAGAAAAGAAAAGAAAAGAAAAGAAAAGAAAAGAAAAGAAGCACCACTTACTTTTCAAGAAATCAAAAAAGACAAGCATTACAACCATTTCAGGGAACACACCAGATAAAATGCTTGCAGAGAACTAAACTCTGCTAGAGGGAGCTCTACAGCTACATATTTACTTAACTGAACGTTGCAAGCATATCACCATCTACCCACACAAAAATCAAAGTACACTAACATGAACTTGAAATTGCAATATGTGCATGTCAATCCAAGCACAGCATCTGGATAATAATGATCTATAAAACATTAGCGTTTGTTTTGAGCATTTTGTTTTTATATCAAATTGGAGCCTGATTTGAACAGCAGTGTCTTAAAATGGAAGTGCTATTACAGTGCAACAGCATAAGGAATAACCTCCTGTCCTATTCTCACAGCTAAGCGTAACCAAAGAGCATGCACTTATCCGAGCTCCTTGGTCTCCGGGACCATTCCTTAACGACACTTTCACTTAGCACACGGGTACCTCCGCACTGCTGTGAGTGTTTCTCACATAGACCCACCAGAGTCAGCCTGTGGGGGCATCGCTAGGAGTCAGGGCAGCACAACAGAGTCTCGTGCAAAACGGCCCAAACACAAAACCTGTTTAGAAAATGAATATATTCTGTTTTTTTCACTTGTGCTAAATTTTCTAGTTTCTCCAACTTTATTGCTGATAGAACTGAAGCCAGCTGAATTAAAGTTATCTCAGAATATTTCATCCTAGACTGCAGTGCTATGCACAAGGGCACCCTCTAAACAAAGTAAAGCACAAAGCTGTGTGTGTGGTAAAAGGATAAGAGTTGCTTTACGAGTGCTTTTCTTTGATGAAAACATTTTATTTATCAAGAACTGCACAGACGGGCTCTATTGCACTGCGGACTTCTGACTGTGTCTCATTCCCACATACATCACGCAGAGTAGACGGTATAGCGCAGTGTAAAATAAGAAGGAGAAAAAAGCTGAGTATTTTGGGATATTAATACATACTTCAACTTACGTTATTCTTAGAATAAAGCAGAAGAATTCATTATATTGCAAATTATTCCAAAAGGAGGTTATTACCATGAATGAGATGGCCCATAAGCAGTTATAAATTAAATAAAACTACAATGCAGTAGAAAGTTTTTCTACCCTAAAAGGGCAAGATATAGAAATGCTTATTTTGAGCATATTTAAAGAGATTATTTTTACAGAGAATTTGTTATTTAGAAAAAAAATTGCAGAAAAAAAGATCAAAATAACCAGCTAAAACAATGGCCTCTTGAGTCTGAACGTCATAACAGATGGTTTCTATTTAACTTCTATTGATTCTTCAAGAAGAATTGCCTTAATGTCTACTACAGTTTTATTATTATTATTATTATTATTTTGAGAATATACCTACAGCACTTTAGACATCTAATATAAAGACCAAACTATGCCAAATATCTGATGGAAGCATTTCTAACAGGCTTAATTTATGCTCTTTCTTCATCTGCTGATTCAGGTCACATTTCCATTTACTTTCTACTACTTGTGGAATTGATGAACCATCCTATTCAACAAGAGGCTCTTTCAGCACAGTTCAGTTGTTTTTCAGTATTTACTTGTGCTTTTCTTCATCAACAGCACATTAAAAGCAAAAGTTCTTAAAAAGAATCTTTTTTTTTTTTTTTTTAAACCACAACTCTTTCAGACTTTAAATAATGTTTCCAGCAATCCTTATGGAAATTTGTTGACATAGAATTTGGTCCCAATCCCACCCAAGAAAGCTCTCATGACTTTAAGCCTTTGTAAGGATAGCGGCTATCTATGCAACCTATTTATCTTGTGTTATTTCATAGGAAATATATTCCAAAATGACCTGGTGATATAAGACAGTATTGGTACATTGTATCCCAGGACAACACAGCAGCTCTTTTTCTGAAATAAACAAAAGTAAAGAGACATAGACATATGATTTTTTTTTTTTTAATCTACAAAAGTACAGTGAGGGAAAAAATAGCACTTAGAGCACTTCTTTTTTCATGCTCTGCTGTTAGGGCAGAAGTCATGACAGAGTTTTGAGCATCCTGGGTGAGGTTTATTCTTTGTATTAGCTGGAATAAACAGCATGTAAACTTCCCCAAGGTGTACTTGATAAGATGTCTTCTGCCTCCTTAGAATTTTTCATATCTTTGAGATGCAGTGTTAAGAAATATGGTGATTTGTTATTCTCTGCAGAGGATTTTGTATCCATAAACCAATGTGTTAAGCTTATCTATGTGGCCATTTTACTAATCTGCAACAACCCTAAATTTCAAGTGCTTATGGAACAGGTAGGAATATTTTAGCAAACACTTTAAAAGCTTATCTCATGATATACTAAATGGTAATTTAAAAATAAATAATAAGAACATAGTTCTGCGGGAAGCACAAAATATACTACAAAATATAACGTCACCTTTTTCTCTTATGATCTCAGCAAACTTTATCTAATCAAAAGCAAATATAATGAGCTCACTAAATGCCTGCCTCCAAAAACACCATGATCACTTTTATTGTTACCTTTTTTGGTAATGACATCGTTACATACTGCATTGCAATGCTCATGCAGAAGGAGCCCAAATTACGTTTCTTTAGCGGGGATTACACTGATTGTCTCAATCTTAGGGCTGTGCAATCAAGATGAGACAAGAATTTGTTAATACAGTGCAAGCTTCTTGTCGCAAGGCACCCGCCGGAGGCCAGTGAGGCATTTTGCTAGAGAGGCCGGGTGCTTGAACTCTGCAAGAGCAGTTACAAACCATTTCTACATTTATTTTCCTCTACATTTAAGTTTTGCATCTATGTCCTATAACCTCATTTCTCATCCATTCCTAGTGCAAGTGGTGACTCAACCATCCTTAGCAAGGCTACACTCAGCTTCATTCCGCATTTCCTCTTTGCATTCCCTGGAAACTAGCTGGTGCCATTACAGCAAACAGTGCTATGGTAGTTAAATAATTTAAGAATGGGACTCATGACTGAAAAGTGTTTGGTACCCTTTATATGGGCAGAGGTATGCTGTCTGCTTGCAGTATACTCATTGGTATGTTTTCAAGAGCAAACAGGAATTATGTGCATTCTGCCTTAGAATCAAAGAGCAGACAGAAGCTCAAAACTGTATGTGAAACTGTAATGCTAGAGCACATGGCAGTCAGAGAGATTTGACCCTTTTTATGTTGTGTCATGACAAAAATAAACAAAAAAGTATGATAATAAAGACCATGACAAAATTGTCCAAAATACTATGGGATACCATAGTAGATGTTTTATTGCAGAAATGTAGATTCATGTAACCTCACTCAGAGAGAATATCTTCTAAAAGTGCGCACAGTATAAACAAGTATGCTAACTGGAGAAAAGAAAAAACTAGCTTGTGATTACTTGAGTACTCAAGTAGAGATTACTTGAAAGATGCCCCCTCATTATGGCATCAGAAAATCAGTAATCGCCATCACTCAGCTCAGCATGGAGGTTTCTTAAAAATGCCACAGGAAGAATGCATAGGGGGATAACATGGAGAGAGAAAAAAAAAACACACAGTATATTAAAAAAAGAACCTGGAAATCCACTCTATCAGGAAAATACGTCAGGATATACATTCTGTTAAGGACAATGCAAGACTCAAATTTTGGAAACTATCTGGTCTAAGAAAATTTTAAAAGATTATTTAAAGCAAAAACTTAACTAGTACCAGCATCAGGAAGTCAGTGGAGTAAAACAGAAAACATAAAATTGAATTGCCAATTGTTTTAACAAAATAATGGATATAATGCAGACCATGAGAATTTGGTATTAGCCTTGAAGTAAAGTTTGTTTTATGTCTCTGTAACCTTTTAAATAGTAAAATATTTCATTACCTTAAATAGCTGTTGAGTCAAACACTAATTTTGCCTATCAGAAAACTCGGGTAGTCTGAAAAATAATATTGCAGAAAAGAGACAAAGGAGTTTTACTAATAAAAAGAATTCAACAGGAATAATAGAAAAAAAACCACACATGTTCAAAATTTAGACAATAAACAAGATTATTTGTATGCACACATTACATTTCCATAATTCCAAACCCCTGGGCACCCAGCAAGAGTCTGATAGCCTCTGAGCACTTTTTTTACAGTGAGTCCATTACTGTCAGAATTACTGAAATAGTATATATTTTATTTCAGTGTTCCATTAATTAAATTTCAGATCTGTAAGATTTTTCTCCTCCCTTTCTCATGAGAATATATTTTATTTCATTCACTGTTACTGCCTAAGAACTAATTTCTCATTATTGCTCATCACAGTTGTCTCAGAAGTGTAGTTCTCAGGTTTATGACGGCAAGTGACAAGAATGGGTTATAATATACTCTTAAATCAGCCATTTTTACATATTAATATATAAGTGAATACTAACATTTGCTGTCTCCTTTCAAAATCAATCAAAGTAGGAGAACTGTGTTTTTTTGATTGCTTTGTGTGTGTGTGTGTTTTTACATATTATTTGCTTCAAAATGAAGGGTCACTTAAATTAGATATAAAGTTATTTTACATCAGAAATTATTATTTCAATTCCCCTTACTAAGGTAGTTCTGCTTTGCACGGTGTATTTCCTTTATGTTTGATGACAATGAATGTTGACATTAACCACCTTTAGGTGATGTGAACTGGCACTGATATACCAGAAAGATTCAGTTTTCATTTAACCAATACCCGTATAAAGTCCCAGGAGTCAGCAGTGAACACAAAGTGAGTGTTTGCATGCTGAGTAGAAGCCCACCAAGACGTTTTCTATTTTTCCAAGTATGAACTGAGGATTCGAGCTGTGGGGTACCAGGAACAGTCCAGATATATGGTTCTACTGCATTAAAAGATGTTTGTGGAAATTGCCATTTTTGACCCCTTCAGTGAATTACTATAACAAGTTAGTGACTTTGTGCCGGAAAAGATAGAGTGAGCTCAATGTCCAGTTTTGTTCTGGACAGAGAGTACTTGAAGCTTGCCTTAGACACAGGTCAAGGAAAACAAGGATACTAAGAAAAAATTGTAACCTGATGAGATCATAAATTCTTTCCCCCAGGCACGCCCCCAAATACAATACAATACTTTCCACAGGTTTTAGGAAGTGATTGTGAAAAGCTCCTGGACCAAGAGTGCCACATACCAAACTGATGCACACGGCATCCTACACTGCACTACAGTTGAGAGGAAGGAAGAGGATCTTTCATCTTTGAGCATGCAGGGGAATTTTCCATAGGGGAAGAAGATCCATGGGTTATGGGAGTGAGGGGGAGGAAGACCAAGAGAAACTGAGGTCATGGGCTTGCAACGCATCTCCCAGGAGGCTACAAGAACGGAGAGCCACGCTCTGCCTTCCTCTGATTCATGGAGGAATTTGGGAACGCTGCCCAGGCGTATGGACAAACCCAAAGGGCCTTGGTAAAAGGAGCATCCATACTGCACTTGGATACGCCTGCACGCAAATACCGCATCTGCGTTTCCCTTTCTCAACTGATAAATGCATTGGATAATTAATAAGGATGTATTGAGGCTTCCTGAGAGCAATGAGCAGGAAAATATCAGGC
Organism: Crypturellus undulatus; assembly: GCA_013389825.1. NCBI lineage: Eukaryota > Metazoa > Chordata > Aves > Tinamiformes > Tinamidae > Crypturellus > Crypturellus undulatus. The sequence continues at coordinate 236,155 of VWPW01026039.1, read as the reverse complement.
AAGAAACTGAGAGAGAAGTTGGAAAGGAAGAAGAGTCAGATGTAGATTTATCTTTGACAAAGAAAATAGGACTCCCTGGATAGTATGAGACATTAACAGTGAGGAAAACATAGGAGAAAAAAAAAAACACACAAAAAAGCAGTGCTTGTAGCAAAACCAAAACCAAGGGAAAAATTCTAATAACAATTGGAACAAGCATACCCAGTGTTAGAAGATACCAAACAGCTGAGAGGCAAGAAGGATTTGGTCCAAAACGATACAGGTATGGCAAAAAAAAAAAAAAAAAAAGGTGTGGAGAATTCCTTGAGCCCTAAACTAGAAAACTTATGTTAAAGTTTTTAGGCCCTTTAATCTAACAGGAGACCTGGCACAGACAAGACAGTGATCATTTATTTGCACCCCAGACAAGAGGCACACGGGGATCCTGTCAAGCCCGCCAGGATGCTGGGCTTGTGGCCAAGAAGGCCAATGGGGTCCTGGGGTGCATTAAGAGGAGCATCTCCACCAGGTCGAGGGAGGGGATCCTGCCCCTCTACTCAGCCCTGGGGAGGCCACATCTGGAGCACTGTGTCCAGTTCTGGGCCCCACAGTACAAGAGGGATGTGGAGCTGCTGGAGAGAGTCCAGCACAGGGCCACGAGGATGATCAGGGGCCTGGAACATCTGCCCTGTGAGGAGAGGCTGAGGGAGCTGGGCCTGTTCAGCCTGGAGAAGAGAAGGCTGAGAGGGGACCTGATCAGTGTCTGTAAGTACCTGAAGGGAGGCAGTGAGGAGGATGGGGCTGGCCTCTTTTCACTGGTGGTCACTGACAGAACCAGAGGAAATGGCCACAAACTGAAGCATAAAAAGTTCCACGGGAACTTAAGGAAGAACTTCTTGACGGTGAGGGTGACAGAGCACTGGCACAGGCTGCCCAGAGAGGTTGTGGAGTCTCCTTCTCTGGAGATCTTCAAGACCCGCTTGGATGCAGCCCTGTGCCACGCGCAGGTGGCCCTGCGTGTGCAGGGAGCTCGGACTAGATGACCTCTAGAGGTCCCTTCCAACCTTAGGCATTCTATGATTCTATGATATGCCCAGTAAAATGACCATTTATGACAGCTGAACAGGAGCTCGTTTTATGAAAAACAAAAAACATTCTGAATGGATCTTACATATACTGATTAGCATCTTCACAAAAGACTACAGCAACTGCAGTTAGAATGTTTAATTTTGAAAACCTCTTCATTTGAAAAGACTTTGCCTCCAGTTTCTCATGAATGGAAGAGCTAATATTAGCTTGACTACTTAAGGTTCTCTCAGGAGCCATGGTAGCTCCTTGCTGAGAGAAGGCTGGTTGGAGGAACTAAGAAACTTAAGGAGATACAAGTTTAAAGAGGGGAGAAAAAGAAAAAAGAAGAACAAAACCCCAAATCTACATTTTGTATTACACCTGGAAATGAACTGAAAGGGCAAAAGTTTGATTTTTGTGAAAACACTTTCTAAGATCCCGTGTAATCCTACAAGCTGAAAATTTGTTAGGAATCCTCCTAATAAAAGGTAGAAGTCTCTCAGCTACTGTGTCTAGCCTTTATGGTGTCTTTTCTTTTGCATAACCTCATTCACTATGATTTTATCTGCGTACATGCCCCAGACAAGGGACACAAGGGGACTTGTGCTATCACACCCAGTGAAATGCACATTTATTATTGTTATTTTTATCACCATCACTCATTGACTTAAAAACAGGAATAAAACATATAGAAAATGGTTAAAAGATAAACTCCAAGCTAGATTTTTCTCTGTCATGAAGGCCTATATCAAACCCCTTTTGTTCAAATAACAGTAACTTGTGGAACTAATCAGATTTTCTCAACAGATTCTCATGTATTGTTAGAAGGTAACTATGTTACTTGCCGTACAAAGCCATAAAAACATGAGAATAACTAGGATTTTGATTTCTTTGCTCTGACTGCATCTGCTGTCCCAGAAGGAACAGTTGATAGTGAGTTGGTAATTAGAGAATTTATTGGTGCAAAAGGAACAAGGTCTTAAGCTGGATTTCAACAGTTTTAAGTACAAATAAAATGGTATCTTGTTCCCCCTCAACAATTTCACTGATCAAAGAAACTTGTGTGTTTGACAGTTATCTCAGTTTGAAATTCCCCCAGTGTTTCTAGAGTCTCACCAAGAGATACTGTTGACCAAAACTCAAGCCAAAAAATAGTTTGTCCTTTATGAAACCAGTCTTTTTCTTTGCAAGCCAAAACTAAACTCTGAATTTTAGTGAGTTTATCCAAGTATAACAAAAATTCCTCATCATGAAACACTCAACCAACCCCAAAAGCAGACAATTACTTGGAACCAGTCACTGACTGAGATATTACAGATGTCATGGAAAAAAAAGCTCCTATGTTTTTTCTTCAACAGTCATGGCATAATACAAAGTCTTTACCAGTGTCTTTGTTCCTCACACTCTAGTTATCTCCTGTGATAGTTACTTTAGGACACTGCTATGCTAAGTCTTGAAAAGGATCACTAGACAGCATTGTGCCTGTAACTGTGAACACATGGGCTTTGTGATCGTTTAATAGGCTGGAAAATGTCTCTTTGGAGCTATTTATAGCCAGTCTAAATCAGCAATCAGTCTAGACTATAACAAGGAAATCCTCAATCCTAATGAATTAGGGTAATTTCTAACTTGAGTTCATATAGAATGTGGATTCTATATAATGCTCTTTTGCTATATCCAGACCAGTATCCAGCACACGGCCACTAAACATTCAGGGTCAATGATCGTCTTCTTTAGCTGTTTTTGTGTTATTTACTAAGCCTCTTCTGAGGAGCTAGTATTCATAAGGGTACTAGAGTTGTAGTATTCTATTTAGTTAAATGCCTGAAATTATTTTATATAGTTAGTATATGTAAGTTAGTGTATACAGTTATTTATTTAGTATATTACTATGCAGTTTAAAAGTTGAAACACCCTTTATAAAAGTCCCTTCTGTCATCTCTTGAAGCAAGGAAAATTTTATTGTCATTTCCTTTGTCAGGTCTTCCACCAACGATGTAGGCCATGCAACCAGAGGCATTAAGAGAAACTTAAGAGAAACTAAGCATTTCTACAAATGGCACCATAAGGTAAGAGCAAATTCTAGGGATATTTCATGACAATTCTTCCCAGGCTGAGGCCATCTCACGGTTAACAGTGCAGATAAAAAAGCATTTACGGTAGTGAAATTGGTGTACCTATAATGTGTTGCTGAATAACAAGTGATATCTCTAACAGTAGTGCAAAATTAATGCTCAAAAGCTGCAGCTGATGCTGTAATTTTATATTAAACCTCTGTATGACTACTTCCAACTAATCAAATAATATTAGCTGTGCACACAGAGATGAACCAGAGTTAATAGACTCTGCTGGGTTTATCAGCTTGGGATTGCTATCAGCATTGTCTACAGGAATCCTGCACAAAAAGAAGCTGCAGCACAAAAAGCAGCAAAGATTTTAAAACAACCTGTATTTAGCATTCCTGGACATTAACATGTACATCAAACATAATCTCAATTTGTAATTCTCTTTGTACTTACAGAGTGATCACGGGATTATGATTAACTCTTGTGGAGTGTATGGATGAAATTTCTGGTTTTTTACGTCTCTTCTTTTTTTAATTTCTTTTTGTTAAAGAACAAGTTGTAAGTAGACAGCGAAAACAAGTCACACCTTCAGCTATACATTTTTTACTGATGTGGAACAAGTGACTTCATATTTTTACATTTCTTTTAATTCATCAAGGGAAAATATTTTCTGTATATAACTGTAATATTGTTATGAAACATAACATTTTCAACCTCATCAAATACTATACATTCTTGGTTTTTTAGGAAGATATATTGCAAATCATTCTAATTTCAAAGAAAAGAAGAAAGTCGGAAGATGGAATTACAGTGGAGTAACCATAAACATCCTAGGAGATTCTCTAAATTACTCTCACGGAGTTACTGTATTACAGGGTTACAAATAAATCCAACATTTTGCCTAATTAAGTTAAATTTTAGACCATCTAACAGTCGTTTTTATCCTGGGTATATGTATGTAGCTATTCAGAAATTTTTGAGCACCTCATGCACTTTTGAGCTCAGTGATATTGTCTGAATGATTCTAGAAATCATATTGATTTCAGTAATGTTTAGATCAGACCAAGACAACGGAAGGCCCTTGGTTTTCTCAAGCAATATCTGTTACTGTGTTTTCATAAGGAGTTTAGATTTTAAAAATAACTGTATTCTCTATCATAGTATTCACAATGTTTTCTGCAATGATCAACTTTAGGGCTGTCACTTTCCATTCTTCACACTGTCTGGAAAAAAAAGATGTGTATTTATTTTTTGGCTAATTCAGCAAAACTCCTGCAGTTGCTAAACTAGTGAGAAAGATATTTATTTCTTATTCTAACGTTAGCAAGAATACGGCAGATATATGCAATCAAGGTGAGCCCTATACCATCCTCTGGGTGGCACAGCAAACCCAAGTTAATCTTGAAGCTTGTTCTTATCCGTCGGTTTAGCTTTGTGTGTAAAGAAATAACACAACATGAATATATGTTCAGTCTCTCCATCTACAGTTGAATCATATTTTCAAGTTTATATAAGCTCAGTATAAGTGCATGTGATTCAGGAAAGGAATTTGACATTCCAGGAGACAAGATGAGAATTTCCTACTATGCTATAGACTTTAGTCAGGCTTTTATAAAAGCAAAGCACAGCTTGATTATAAAAATACTTAAGATTTAAAAAGGAGTAGCCTGAAGGCTTTAGTTGCAGTTTTGGGACATGTTCTTGTATCAGAATGTCAATGCTAATGCATTCGTTGCAGCTATTTTCTTGTTTTTGTTTATTTGTTTGCTCTTTTAACTAGACACCATTCCAGATTTATTTAACAAGACAGCACATTTAGATCTGTGTCTTAAAATATTTTTGTTGTTTTTTGCAAACTTTTTTTTTGTTATTTTGCAAATAAATATTACATATACAATCAAAATTATGAACTGGTCCAGGAAAGATGCAAGGACCTGAAAGTATCCTTAAATCTACAGGCTTTGGAGATCCCCTGATTGAGATTACTATATCTCAGAAGTAGTTTTTTTATTATTTTGGCCTTTAACAAACATTTTCCAAAAATCTCTGCCAATCACAGGTGTCTTCTCAAATAATTGAAAATCTTACTGTGGCACTTCTTTCAAATACCAAGCTGTCATGGAGTCAGCACGATACTGGCTAAATTTTCTCACTCAGCCTTACTGGTTTTATTGCTTCAGATTCCATATTTCCAAATACACCTTCAGATTTTACAAAAATCTTCAGCTTAGAAATCTTAATTTTTTTTCTACAATGAAGAATAAACTTCACAAGAGTCATTGCAAAGAATATACAGATGCACTGATTGACTTGTCTGCAACAGGCAAAAAAAGCCCATAGCCCAGAAAACACAGGACTAGGAGAGTCATAATGTAGAAAGAAAATTATCAAGGTCCTTGGACTGTTTTTGGCTTCAAATGAAGACATAAATTCTGTGACTATGGTATATTTGTGCAAGTAGCCTTTGTTAAGGGCTGCAAGCAAGTAATCATTTATAATCATATGTCACAAAGATTTTTACAAGCTGTAGAGTGAACCTATTTGCATAGAGAAGAATGCTGTGAAACACCGAATATTTTTCTGAAGAGTATTTTATTCTTCCTTTAACAGAGGCAAGAGATAAGATTATTCAGTCTACAAACCATATCCTTGGGCATCATTATTCATTTTACAAACAAATAAAAGGGCCAAGGTTCAGACCTCTCGATGACCCAGAGCTGACAGTGAGCTGGGTCACAAAATCTGAAAATCAAGGGGAAAAAAATTCAAAAGTATTGAAAAAAGTGATTTAAACCTGGTAGGCAAATTCTCCCTAAATTCTCTTCCTTTATTACCAGTGAGAGGGAGCTCATTCCCTTAGTCCTTCCTGCTGAGGTCCTCTTAATAATAGCTCATGGCAGTAGGTCAGAGAAAGAAATAGCTGCTGACATACCCAGCAGCTGCAGGTCATTTTCACAGCAAAGATAAGGCCTTCCTATCTTAAAAAATATTCAGTGATTGTACCAGGAGAATGAGTGGGCAAGAAATTCAAACAAGTTCATAAATAGAAGTAGAAGTGCAGGAAAGACTGTGGTTATGATTCTCCATTAAAAGTTATTTATAAGAAGAGTGTCAATAGACCAAGAGTGTAAGGTAGATGCAAGATCGAAGACACAGAGATGACAGTAATCAAAATAGGAATCCAAAGGTTACTCTGGTGAATTAATAGGCATGCTAACTAGGGACATTTTGTGTATCAACAAAACCCTGAACTTTTAGTCACTGACCAGTTCATCTGATACATAAAGAGTTGTTCTATTCTTTAGGGCTTCCAACACAACATGAATATTTCAGTACTAAAACTCCCTTGTATCAAATATATTATTTGTGAACAACTAGGAAATTATTATTTAGCCTAGGCTATGAAAGTTTAATTCAGATTTAACTGCATTGTCAGTCATCCTTGTGAATTTTTAAATCCATTTGCAAATGAGATTTGCCCTGATGTAGCACTATATTCAAAACAAGTTCATTTTTCCACATTTTGCAGATATGTGCTATTTACTCATACACCCTTTCTTTAGCTTATAAAATGTTTTGTATTTTGAGGCAATTATGATTAAAAGTGTCATTTAAAATCCCTGTAGAAATACATTCTTCAGACAAGATCACTAGCAGGATATGAAGGAAAAAAGAAAAAAGGACGGATTTCCTGGTGTTTTTGCGTTTTTAGCGGGGTGGTGGCAGTTTGGTTTGGATTTTTTTTGAATAATCACAAAAGTTTATCCAACACATCCTGCTAGTTGCTTTTTCAAAAGAAGGAAACCACAGGAGCGAGGCAGGTAACAGCATAAACCCTTAAACAGTACACAGCACTCGGGTATAGGGCTACAATTTTCAGAGGATATTGATGTCTTGTCCCAGCAAGAAACTCACATGGTCAAGCTCGAGGGAAAGGTAAGCATTTAAATAGTAATGAAAAGCTGGCGACAGGGATGATCTAATACAAGAGTTCATCAGGGAAGCTCAAGCAGTTGTTTTCCAAACCAACACCCTTTTGCAGTTTGGACACAAGTACTAATGGATATTTTCTAAATTAACTGCAACCATCCAAAGCTGTGTGGGCTAAAGTACAGCTCACAAAATTTGCTAAAGCCAAGATCAGCAGAGGCTCCCAAAAATGCAAAATGAAATTTTGTTTTCAGGTCCCAGTAGGTTTGTAAGGCTAGAAAGGTTTTCTTTATGATTTTTTTCCTTAAAAGCTAATGAGCTCTTCAAAGACTGAAATCTGTTTATTCCCACTGGCAGCCAATAACCCCAATGAAATAGATATGTGTTTTCCATTGGGGTTTATACCATTTGCTCTAGCATTTATATTATTGGCTTGTACAAAGGAAAGAAATAGTAGCTTGAGCTCATAATATATTGGGCAAAATATCAAGAAGATTAGGCCACATGGTAGAATGCGTTCACATTCAGATGGAAAACATACATTTACTGCAAAGAAATAGTTATGCCAGAAATCTAAGAAATTTTACTGCAAAACAGTGTCTGCCTTGTATCGCGGTCTCCCTTATTGTGTATAAGATTTTCTTAGCAGGAAGCAGGGATTTAACAGAAAGGGTCTGAATAGCAATGTACTTGAAAAAAGATCTGGAGAATCAGTATAGGGGTAGGGAAGGAGAAAGACTTAAGCAGAGTAAAAAATTTTTATTAATAAAAATATTTATCCTTCTCTGGTGTCATCATATGATGATTGCTACAAATACTAAGTGTAATATAGATGTTAAAGACAATGATCAAACCATCAGTGTTACAATATTTATTCTTATGACCTCATTTGAGATTCAGGCTAATACTAATTATGCTCTGCAGCTGTTAGTCCACTGACAGCCTCCTCATTCCGGAGGGAATAGGGAAAACGCTCCCGCTCTAGCATGTCCACGAAAAACAAGCAGTACCGTCAGCCCAATCATTCCAGCCCATTGGGTGTTGCATGGCTGCAGGATCCCTCCACCCTGCTCAGCCCCTCTAGCAAAAAATAAAAGAAAGGGAAGAGAAGGGAAGAGGAGGGGAGGGTGCTGAACACCTAAAGAATTAAATCGAAATTCTTAACTGCTTGAATGTTTGCTTTGGATCTTGGTTGTTCAAAGTTTGCAATTTTGACCATAGTGGCTACTAATACCTCTCTGACTGGTATGGCTTCCCATTTTCCTAGACCGGACTGAAGTATTTTTTCTGCCCTAGAACTAAGAAGGGTCCTCAGTCATTCCTTCAGACATTCTCCTTTCAGACTGCGTGCAGATGAAACTCAAAGCAGGACAGTAGTGCTCTTGCAGACTTCACTGCCTGAATTTATTCTGTAATTAAAATAGCAAACTGTAGTCAGATTGTTTTTCACATGGTAATATTGGTGAAATGTTGCTGATTTTTGAACATGCTAACAAAACTCTGTATTATCCATCCTTGGTTTTCTTTGACTTTAGATTCCTTTGATCAAGAGGAGTCTCAAGAAAACACAAAATTACCAATAACTGCTAAGATGTGAAATTTTCAAATTGAGCAATGCCTCAGCAAATATCCGTCCTCTCTTGTCAGATGCTGAGCTCTTCCAACCTTCTGCTGGCTGTGGTCATCACAGCATCCTTTTCTCTTCTCAATACTCTTGCCCTGCAGACACACCAACACAGGCAAAGTGAGACAGTGGTGAAGAGACAGTGTAAAGTGCCAAGTAAAAACTTGGTGCATATTTTGAGAAGATCTCCACACATAGTTAGTTGTGTGCAGGGTTTCAAGACAGCTGTGCTCTCACCCATGCCTGCTAAGAAACAGGGCTTCCCCATTCTTAGCAGCCAAGCAGATCATAGAAATGTGAAGAGATGTTCAAAAGCAGAAAAAAAGAAAGCTCTGTTGCAAAATAAATTTGTTCTTTTTCTTCTTTTGGAACTGAAAAAACATGTAAAATATGTTACTTTGAAAAGAAAACAATACATTTAAGGCTAATTTCAAACATATATAAACTTTTTTCCTTTTTTCTTTTTTTGCAAGATGTACGCTTAAAATGGAAATGATAAATGACAGTCATTGTGTTGCTGTATTGGTTAGTAAGATTTATGGGACAAGCTAATCTAATTTTTCTGACGAGTGAACTGAACATCAGCATAGCCTCATATATCCCTTTCAACATTTACTGTATGCTAAACATTTTATTTCTGCTCTACTGCAAAACAAAATAGAATTATCACTTACAATGATGGACGCCATGCTAAACCACAATCCGTTTCTCTATAATAAATCTACCCTTTTTACTTTATGCTTCTCTTCGAAAAAAAATGTAGGATAAACCCTGCTCTACTGACTTGTTTCACTGTAATGAATCATATCATGTCATAAGCAAGCACACAATTTGGCAGGTGCATAGGGTAAAGAAACTGTACACTGCGTAATTATTTAGAGCTGCAAAGAGCATGAAGAAGGATGGGGGATGTAAATACATAGCTCTATAATAAACCTGAAGACTTTGAAGCCCATGTTAGGAACAAAGTTCATCCATCAGTCTAAAATTCAGAAAGGCTCACTTGCAATAAAAGCCAGGTTTATTTATGGGACCACTCCCAAGTCCAGTGAAGTGAGAGATCTTTTATTTTACACCTCTTGTGGCATCTTCGCAATGACTGTATTGCTTTGTGTACTAATGTTGTAATAGCCCTTTACATTTTCAATTATTGTTTAAGCACTGACTAATTAAAATTCACATCATCTGTAGGGGCAACATCCCGTCATGGGCACCTCCCTTTCAGGAGCATCAGATTTAAGCCTTTTTAATAATTAAAAAGCACTTGGGTCTTCAGGTCTCAGCATGTCCCAAATGTCCTAGAGTTCTCACATTGCCCTCCCACATCCCTTGCAAGTAGAGCTGACTTAAGCCAAGTTCAAGTGATCCACAAATCCTTGTGAAACCTTCAGGACCTTCAGGGCTTCAGGGACCTTCCCAGAAGGCGGTCGGAGTTCCTCTTCTGCCACTAATCTGCTATGGGATGATAGAAGGAAATGGAGGCTGCTGACTTATCCTTCTAGAGAGTGACTAGCATGGCATGTGGTCCTCATGGTGTCCTATCATGCCTTTGTCACCTTCTAATTACATTCTGCTGCCTTTCACATCAGCCTTCTTTCTATGTTTATGTATCCACTCATTCACCAGCTCTTTGGAGATATCTCAGAACCTGCAGTGCATTATATCCAGTCTCAGCTGGATATATCCTTTTCGTGCTTTAACTGCAAAACCAGAGCTAGGACTTTCTGTGGATGTCCCCCCCATTTAAAAATAAATTAACACAAGCCATGCTTACGGCTCTTTATTTGAGTTCAATGCAAGGAGGAGACCAATGTATAACAGCTCAAATATGCATGAGGAGTCTGTTAGGAGCAGCCCTTGGTAGACACTCAAATTTTAAACAGACTCCAGATCGAGTCTGCCGGAGCAGAGACAGCACATGCAACTCCTTAGTGGCAATAGCTGTGGGTTGGACACACATTCACAGATCACAGTAAATTCAAAACATTTGGTGTATTCTGAATGGCATGGGACACCCATTTTGGAAAGAGACAGACTTCCCCCAGTCCTGGGCAGGGAAGCAATTAAAAAACTAGACAAAGGTGGCTGTTTTGTTCAGCAGTTGGGCAAAATGGACATGTGTTTCCCTTTTGTGCAAGTCTGGCTAGAGGAAAATTATGTTGAAATGAAATTAAATGTGACAATAACCATAGCACTTTTGTAAGGACATAGCTTTAAGCAAAGTCTGCATGAACCTGAATAAAAATTACTCTAATCATGATTATCTCTTACACCTTTCAAAAACCCTGAATTTGATCTATTTGAGAAAATCAAGCCCTGGATAGGACTTCAAGACAGGAATTTTTTTTCCAATTTTCTGGATTTGGGTTCACCCAGCTGCAGAGCAGCAACCATGTCGTGACATATGAAAAGCAAGAACCCTCAAAGCTTAAAACACATGCTCTTATATACTCAGTTACTTCTAAGAAAATAAAGCAAACTTGTTTCACAAATAGATATAATCTGAAGAAGTGATAGCATGCTCAGTATATTATAAGAAAAGCTTTATGTGTATATATTAAAAAATATATAAAAAATACATATACAAAAAGTTCTTAACACGATAGCCCAAAAAAGTTCCTTGCTTTTAATATTGATTTATATGTCCCATAAAACTTTTGTCACCCTACTTTTCTGTTTTGTTTTGGGGGTTTTTTGTGTTGTTTTAAGAAAAATTTTCTACAGTACTGTCAAGAGGAACATACAACATAGATACCTATCACTGTTACAACAAGTGAAAACGTAATTCCTGCAGTATTTATAACCTAGTTACATCTCATAAAAGAGCCACATGGAGTGGAAACAACTGAGAAGACAACTGCAAACTGAGAGGTCACAAAATAAATAAGGTTTCTTCTTAAAGAAGCTTTTGCTCTGGGAATAGCCACGTCTCCTGAAGGAGACATAAGCACATACTGTGCTCCAAGCCCAGTCCTGTTCAATTTGTTCATCAATGACCTGGATGAAGGCACAGAGTGCTCCCTCAGCAAGTTTGCAGATGATACGAAGCTGGGAGGAGCAGCTGACACGCCAGAGGGCTGTGCTGCCATCCAGAGGGACCTGGACAGACTGAACAACTGGGCGGTGAGAAACCTCATGAAATTCAACCAGGCCAAGTGCACGGTCCTACACCTGGGGAGAAACAACCCTAGACATCAGTACAGGCTGGGGACCGATCTACTGGAGAGTAGCTCTGCTGAGAGAGACCTGGGCGTCATGGTGGACGACAGGTTGACCATGAGGCAGCAGTGTGCCCTCGTGGCCAAGAAGGCCAATGGCATCCTGGGGTGCATTAAGAGGAGCGTCTCCAGCAGGTCGAGGGAGGTGATCCTGCCCCTCTACTCAGCCCTGGTGAGGCCACATCTGGAGTACTGTGTCCAGTTCTGGGCCCCCCAGTACAAGAGGGATGTGGAGCTGCTGGAGAGAGTCCAGCGCAGGGCCACGAGGATGGTCAGGGGCCTGGAACATCTGCCCTATGAGGAAAGGCTGAGGGAGCTGGGCCTTTTCAGCCTGGAGAAGAGAAGGCTGAGAGGGGATCTACTTAGTGTCTATAAGTACCTCAAGGGAGGCAGTGAGGAGGATGGGGCCGGCCTCTTTTCAGTAGTGGCCAGTGGCAGAACAAGAGGAAATGGCCACAAACTGAAACACCAAAAGTTCCACAGGAACTTAAGGAAAAATTTTTTGACAGTGAGGGTGACAGAGCACTGGAACAGGCTGCCCAGAGAGGTTGTGGAGTCTCCTTCTCTGGAGATCTTCAAGACCCGCTTGGATGCAGCCCTGTGCCACGTGCTCTAGGTGGCCCTGCGTGTGCAGGGGGGTTGGACTAGATGACCTCTAGAGGTCCCTTCCAACCTTAGGCATTCTATGATTCTATGATTCTATGATACTGTGGTTCCCCAGCTGCCAGGCAAAAGGGGCACAGAAGTAGAACAAAACAATATAGTCCAGACTGCCCTAGGGACAGCACTAGCAAAACCCAGTAGTAGGAGAGTTGTGGTTTTGAAAGCTGGATTTTTATGGGGCACAAAATGAAACATGTCTTCCTGAATGTATGGAACATCCAGACTCTAAAAAGTAATAAAAGTAATATGCAATATTCAAGGTCATTGATAACAGCTGTAGGGAAACTACTGTTCTGAGGAAAAGCATTTGCCAATAGTTTATAAGGATTGGTGTGGGGAGAGCTCTGCAGTTAGGCTCTGCTGCTGACTTTCAAGCTCTGCAAAATACAAATAACACGGTATGTATGTGATATGCTGCAAGGCATTTGACAAGGAAGTGCTACTTGAAGCACCTTAGGTACATCTGGCATGCCCATGATGTGCCTTATGCAGTGACTTCCATCTGTGGCTTCCCCACCAGTACCACTACTGCCTTGGCTCGTCCTCCCCAGGGCACTGCACATGGCAGTGGGGCAGAGCCCTCAATAGCCTCCTCCTGCTGGAGCTGTTCAAGATGGTCTCATGCCAAAGGACAGGCTCCCGCTGCCTCTTTACTTTCTTCTTGCAGGATGCTGGCATGGGATGAGCTAACTCTCTTCAGCTGATATCTGGTAAATTTTGGGGAGCCTACTGTAAGCTGCTACTATTTTCTTCCTCCTGCCCCTGAGAAAATGTAGTCTCATGAGAAAATGTAGTCTCATTTGAGACACCCCTACCCTCATTTGAGTGTAGGGAAATTCTTCAGATCCTACATGACATCATTGATTATTTTGTTTGGCTTTTTTGTTTCTTTGTACTCTTATGAATCTTCATTTCATCTGGCATTACTTTTCAATAGTATAGACACACTTTATCCAGTTTTCTATTAACTATGAAAACTGTAGTTGATTGATACTAAAGTGTGGTTTGGTAGTGCTACATACAAATATCTCTACATATTTTTTATAAAGGTACATGATTGTAATTTTCCAGCTGGACAAGTGGTCAAGTGTTTATCTCTATACCCAAATTTCACTACCTGAACTGATGCTCACTGAGCATTATACAGCACTGCAATGCTAGATATACCATGCCTAAAGAGAGAGAAAAAAAGTCACCTCTCTTTCCTAGGAAAATATCACTGGAAAATAAGATTAGTACACTTCAGGGGCATTCTAGGGACAGTAGGTTTACTTCAGGCATGTAACCCACCCATCTCTAATGAATAAACCATTTTTTTTATCAACTTTGCACTGAAACTAGTCCACTTCTGTTGATAAGACAGACTGTTCCATCTGAGTTTTTATTTATGGCATACACAGGAAACTACAGCAGTATCTTCAAATCATTTTGCAAAATATTAATTATAGATATTGGCCTCATTTCTCGCTATTCCTATTTTTGTTATGTTTTTGCATCCATTGTGTGTAGGTACAGAATAAGATGCTCTTCAATAACCTGATACAAAATTTTGAAGATCTGTATCATTCAGTATCATGAATCTAGTATATTTTGCATATACATCTGCTAAATCCCCACACAGAGCCTCTACAGTGTAAACTTTTATAAAAATTACAATTTCTCTGGGCACACAGTTTTCTAAGAATTTATTTATGAAACCATTATTTACATGTTGATCTTAATTTAGAACATGTCATTTTATCAAAGTAAAATTTATAGTATATTTTCCTGGTCTTAATTATTTCAGTGGAGGGGGAAAATACCAGATTAACTTGTTTTGCCATCTCCCTTCTTCAAAGCATCCAAAATCTTGCCTAGCCAATGAACAAGGAATAAAAATTGAAGAAATTAGGATATATATATATATAGGTTAATTCTGACTGGTGTTGTCCATCTTTCTTGACTTTATACAGAAATGAGCAATAATTAGGAGGGGCTCTGGCCATACTTTTAGAAAATTTTCAATTTGGAGATACACAACTAAGGCACCTGAGCAAGCTGATTCTTTTGCCATGGTTACGGCTATGTTTATATGGGTTTTTGCTAACAAACAGCCTTATTCTTTTATACTCCTGGGTAATATGAGCCATGCCACGTTAGCATGGCATCAGTCCTAAAATAATACACACTCCTTCATAGCAGGGCTTATTAGCTTGCTCTATATACTAATAGCAGTTAAATGGCTTCTGTTTGGCTCATGATTGAGGAAGAACTTGCTCATGTCTGTTTTAACATACCATTAATAATGCCTCAAGTAATAATGATTAATTAATGTAAATGGCACTGTGGGTGGTCTATATATATTTTTTATTTTGACATGAGAAATTGAACAGAATGGCAGGTAGCAGAGTATTTTGTCTCTCTCTTGGCTGGAATTGGGTATTTGGGATTAATAGTTTTTAAATAATATTTTCAAATGCTTCAATTCTGTATATATTAAATTTCCATTTGAAAGGCAATGTGTTTCAAGTGCCTTTTGCAATGGAGGGTGGTTTTGTGTGATAAGCAAACGATTCTCACAATTTGACAGAGGATGCCGTAACCTGCTGTGGCAGTGATTACTTCTGGATCCAGGATGTTCAAATACATTAGGTATTTACTGTCACATCTTATTAATGCCATGTAAACTTTCACTAAGGGCAGAACAGAAATACAGATGGTTAAGAGTTTTCTTTTTTCCTTTTTTTCTTCTGGTAAGAATCAATATAATCAGAATTTAAACTTTCAGAAGGAAAAAATTATTTCACAAACAATGCGAAAAGCTTTGCAAAGTTTTAACAAACTAGGCTGGAAAAGGTTTGAAAATGTCAGTATGGGATGATTTCCTTTGTTACTGTTAAAAACTTGAGAATATTTATGGCATGGAAAAACATCTCTACAGATCCAGATCTGTGCAGAACTGCACACTCTGTCAAGAAAAACAGTGGTTCCCCTGACTCTAATTTGCAGATCACACCTTTATTGTAGACACTGACCTACATTCATATTTCAACTAGCATTTTTTTTTTTTTAGTTTTCATGTGTTTCTCTACACAATAATTTTTCTGTTCCAAGAATCTTCGGTTTGGCAGTAGGGTGGATCTTGACCATTGCAATCTACGACCTCTGAGCTTTTCCTGATCCTCAGATGGTGCTATCACCACCTGGATAGGCTCTCCTTGCCCAATGCAGTGCTTAAAAATGCTTATGCAGTTCAGACTAATCCTGTTAATCACTGAGATCAAGAATGGATCTAAGAAGCAATTGCATCTTCAACTATGGTGGAGTAGCTGCTTTTATTGGTAATGCTTCCACTAATCTCCCTCAGTGCTGAGGCTGAGGAAGCAGACTGGCTTCCTCAGGACCAGGGAGCATCCATGCTTCCTGCAGGACCAGTGTGGGTGTTTAGAGAAGTTGTCTCTCTTCTCTCTCTCTCTCTCTCTGTCTCTCTACTACGAAGCTTTGTATAACACGGAGTTGCATCTCTGCCATTCTGCTTACGTACAGGGGGAAGGCAGCTTTTCTTCTGTTCGGCACCATGCTCTTGAGCATGATCCTTGAGCTCAAGAAGATGACATTGTCCAATAAATACTTGCATGGATGCCTCAGAGCTTAAGACTCAAAACTGTATTCAAGGTATGATCACTCGAAAGTCAGATCAGGAATCTGGAAAGCCTCAAGATATAGCTTTTGCTTTTGCTCAACAACTGCTAGTCAGTGATCTTCGTTAAGTTAATGGTTATTTAGCCTTCATTTGAGCTGTCTTGTCACCACACTCACAAGCCTATTTCATGCTAGTTCTTTTGTAAATTGGAAAACTAGTTTAAGATTTATGGAAATGACTCGCATGTTTCCATGTGGATAATTCTAAAATTACTCTGGTGATTACCAGAGAAGTTCCCCTGCATTCATAGAGCCTTATTGAAATCCTTTCTAAGTCTACAGAAAAGATGTTATTAAATATGCAAAGTCTTCTCACCAAACCACTTGCACTGGCATTAAATGTTTACCATGGAATCTCCCAAGAAATTATATCCTTCTCATTTCTGATAATCTTTTCCTTTCAATGAGGTACTTGGTGTCTGTCTTTCTACCTCACAGTGGGGAGAGACTGAGTTACAAGTGAAATGGTGATCAGCCACCTATGCTCAGCTTGCTTTAGTATGATTTGAAAATGAGAAGTTATGGTGAGTTTGCAATATATAAAGCAAATACACAGAATTACATAAGCTGTAAGCCTAACTGCAGCTTCAGAGTGTCCACAAGATACTTGGGACTCTTATTTTAAATATAAAAAAATATATTTCCAAGTATCTTTGCCTTCATACCTCTGTCAGAGTTATGTGTCATTTGCTAAGTCTCTGAAATATTCCAGACTTGACTTTGTCCCTGTTTTCTGTTTCTCTCTATTACTTTTCTACTGGCAGCTTTCATACATCACGTGATGTTTTGTACCTCACTGAAAAGTCAGGGTGTTTCATAAGTATAGTTTCCTGGATTGTAGCATCCTTATTACTTTAAATTGGACCATGCAGAATAGCTCTTCAAGGTAACTCAGAGGGTAATTCATGTCCCAATTTAAAAAAAAAAAATTCTTCAGTTGATCAAGTGAAAAGATGGATCCTACTGCTCTACACAAGCAGGGCATTAAAACCGCAGAAAGTGCCTACAATAGTGTAGTTATTGCTACTTCAGTTTGCAATTCAACATTTAACAAAGGAAAGAAAACAGGACTCACACTTAATAAATTAAGACCCTGTGACACAGATGAGAACTCGGAGAAAATATCTATACTTAAGTCGAGTTCTTGTGTGTTTTTATATAGCATTCAGAGCATGGTCAATAGAAAGAATGAAAGAAAAGTATTTCAAATGTATGGATAATCATTTCCAGTTTCTATAAAGGGAGCCTCCCAGTACACGTTTGCCTAGATGTACACGATGGAAATAAGTTTAAGGGTTAAATCAGTGTGAGACAGTTTTGACCATCTACACGTCTGTTGAGGTTTATCTTCCAGGCTGTCCTAAAATGTCACGCTCCCATTGCCTTGCAAGGTTTTGCTGTCTTTATGGTCGTTTCTGGTTGTTTACTCATCTCAAAATGGAAATAGGCACAAAACTCTCTGTTTTAGAAAGAAGAAACTGATTTTATTATTGGGATAAAGAATTATGACAATTCTTTTCTTTGAGTGCAAGCCTCTTTCCACAAATGATTTCTTGTAACTTATGCTTTGTACCCAAGAATTTTGAGCTAAAGATTTTAAAACTTTATTTCTAGAATTATAAATAGGAATTGCTTGCTAAATCTTCATTTTTTATGTCTAAATGCACAGAAATTAAGTGCAGCAAATACGTTCAAAATGTGCTTGTTCATAACTTCACAGATCTTCAAATTCACCATGCAGCTGAAGTTTTTATATATCTTACTAATGTAAACTGCCTTTTTAGCTTGAGGGATTAAAAAGAACAAATGTTATGCAAGAAGGACTGTTTCTAAGAGACCCATGTAAGCAAAAACTGTGCTGAAATTACAGATGCTGGACATTTTCCATTATGAGACAAAAGAAACTTTCTAATGTACCGGATTATCTTCTTGTCTCACTTTATAATATCATATTGACAAATTCTGTAATACAACTCTAGGTAAAGCATGGATTTGCACAAAAATCAAGCAACTTGTGCTAAAAAGGAATGTGAGATTCAAAAGTCAAACAGTCACTGAGAGAGAGAGAGAAAAAAAAAAAACTCATTTGGCTGAGATGAGGCCTTAATGGTAATGACCAAGCTGGAAGAGCAAGGCTATGTGCTGTTGAAGAGTAATTTAATAAAGCAAATTAAAATCTACTTGTGCAACATTTTGAAAAAATGTTGTTTTAACGTCAATTAGTCCAAACAGAGAGCTGAGGAACGCTCTGGAAGATGAAGCTGATATAGTGCTATTTACTGGATGGAGAGAATTGTCTGGCTATGATACTTGAGTCCCCTAGAAGTTTAGATAGTAAGGATTTATGAAGACTATAAAGAGGGAATAGCAATAGTCCAGATAAGAAGTGATTAATGCACAGCAGGATTTCAGCAAACGGGAAGGTCAATATAAGGCCATACAGAGGCAGAGATCTATAGGTAGTGAATTTACAGGAAATAAAAAAGACAGAGAGAGAACATAGAACTGTTTGGCTGAGGAGCAAGATCACCCACAAGAATTTATTTGATGTTAATGTAAAAATTACGATGAATAAAAAGACGTACCTCAGGAGCACATCGTTTTAAGCAGGGCTGCCTGGAAGAACAGTATTACGCAATATGGAAGCTTCCTTGCATCACACTGCGGCTTTTCTCCTCTTTTGTGCTCCTAGCTCATATAAAATAGTCCTTAGGAAAGATCTGAGGAATCTACCACCCTGTCTGGTAGTTTAGACAAGGACAACTACAAAGCAAGTAAACAGTTTCACCACAAAACTGCTATTCTTTCCATGATTTTTTAGTTTGTAAAGACAGAACATGCAGTCTTTGCTGTTAATTACCCAAAAGCAATTTATGACTTGCAGAAGTCTTTAACCTCCAATCTAAGGTTTGACTTAGCTGTATCTGCTAAATAACATTTAGTCTTGTTTTCACTGAACAACGCAATGAAAGAGCCCAAAAAGAGCATTAGATATGTACATGGCAACTAGATTGCTGTTAAAGAAACAGCAATATTTCTTTGTTCACCAAATAATAATCACCCAAGTCCACTCACAGGACTGCAGTGGACTTCCCTGAAATTTTACAAAAATTACAAGAATGTTTTTAAAAAATGAAATGCAATGATGTGCATTTTTGGTTCTGATCAATAAACAACAAATAAAAATGTAAAACTTAAATTTGTAATAATGCAGTAAAGATGAAGAGCAAACAACTGACCAACTATGAACTTCATCCCTTTTTTTGATGAACTGATAGAACTGCCTCTAAAGAGAAAAGGATCAAGTGCCAGGAAGGATAATGTTAGAAAACTGTAGAAACTATAAAATGAAAACTGAATTCTGGAGGTTAACAAACAAGCAAAAACAAAAGAGTTAGGAAACAAGCACATTAATTATCTAAATAGCTAAAATAGTCACAAGACTTCTTATAATTTGTTGTTTTCTTAGACACATAAACCTAAAAAACGGTGTATATCATTGCATTTGTCATATGATTTTTTTTTTCAAAATTATTAATGCAGGCTATTACTCCAAAAATGCTTACCTTCCTAAGTATATCAGAATAACCTTTGATATAGGTAAGAGACTGTCTTGAAGAAATTGCAATTCTAAGCATCTTGGGCACCAGGAAAGCATAGAACAAATTAGCACATATGTGCCCATGTACAATTACTTGCATGTATGCTAGCATGCAAGATCAGGCCCTTGGATTTGAAGTTGTTTGGGTAGAGAAGCTCCTTGCAGATGCATGCTGGTAGCATCCAAGCCACAACATCATTAATAAAGGAAGTGGAAAGGATAATTGTAGCTTCCCTAATCTTTTTTTTTCTTTTATATTTCTGCAATTTAGTGTTCTCTAGGTGCTTTGTCATGCTTCTGCTATCTGAAATGGGCAGCACTAATGCGCCATGGGCCAGATTCGCTACAATTGTACCATATATCTGCAAGGGGAGCCCATGCAAGCCATGCTGCCTGAGTCATGGCTGAGCTTCCACAGTGGGGAAGCGGATGACAGATTTTCACTGAATTTAGCCCCTAAAAGAAGACCGTTAACATTCAGGCATGCCAGTAGCAATGCTGCACATCTTCACTTTTCTATTTTAATTTAAACTCCTTATTTCCTTTCTTTTCCTTCAGTGCAAAAATGACTTATTTGATGCTTTTAAATAAATAAGTATGTAAGTTGCTGGTAACACATGTAACTACTGTTGCTGTAGTTCCAGCCAGCCCTTTCTGGCTTGGCATCTGAAAGAACAATATTGACCCAACGTATCAGTTCTTGTATAAACCACAAGGAGGATTCTGCAAATACACGCTTTGTCTTAACATATGGCTGTTTAGGTTGGCAGTCGCATTCAGCTGGTATATGTGGGGAGATAAACATTGCCTTTGATGCTAAAGCTTAACCACATGCACTTCTAGATATGTCACATTTTAACATACAAGTTAAAATCCTCAAGGTATCAGACTATTTCCAACCCTTCAGTCAGTGTCAGCTGCATTATCACCCTGCCCTTTTGCCAGCTGAAGCGGCCAGCACTGTTTGGAAGAGGATGTGTCCTGTAAGTCACTGCTGAAGGCACGGTATCCTAACACATCTCGGCGAAAGAGAGGGCGTCTGCCCTATAAAGCAACTTTCATGTGGCTATTATGCCTATGATGGGAACAAATGAAATACAAACATCCTTATCACTGTACACAAGCCAGACGGACTTTGCATAGAGTTTTCCCTTGTGCTCTGCTGTGAGCAACGGCTGTAAAAAATGTTCAGCACTCTTCTCCATGCAATTTTGAGCCAGTATCTCCAACTCTCAGTACTAGATGAGCTCAGGCAAACGAGGTTGACACCGGTGCAGCTTAATCTCCTTTTAAGCTCAGGACATTAGTAGGTCACTTACAGAATAAGGCTCTGCAAGCATTTAAAATTGCATGATTATAATCAATGATTTGTGATGACAAGCATCCAAAGAAGTCAGACTGCAACAGGCTCACTCACTACCTGCAGCAGCAGCTGCCAGGACAAAATGGACCATGTTTTCTGTCATGAATAAATATCACTGGAAATGTACGATTTGTACGATAAAAAAAAAAAAAAAANAAAAAAAAAAAAAAAAAAGTCTCCTGCAAGTCCCCCTTCCCCTTCTCTCTTCTGCTGTATCACTGTGGGAAGTCTACAACCTGCCCTGCTACTTTATGCACGATGTGACAATTCCAACAGCGAGTTTTAGCTCTCTTCCCACCCCCTTCCTTGGCCAAGGACCACAGAAAAGCTCCTCAGAGCAGGTCAAAAAATTCCCAAAGACTTCCAAAAAGATGAGCATTGCTGCTGCACAGTTCCTTGGAGCAAACCCAAGAGCCAGGCCACCAAAAAAGAAAAAGATGCAAAGGGAATATTTGGGTGATCGCTGTCGGCCTTATTTTAACCAAAACAGTCATTTCCTCCGATGTGGTCGCAGAGCTGCAGTTTTGTTTACACAGGGCTCTCTGAAGGCCTCTTACTTTTATTTTTTTTTAATCTGAGTTCAGTTTCAGCTTTGTTCATTAAAAAGTCATCAGCCAACCTTGGTGTTTGAACTCTGATTTAAACAGGCCACTTGGGGGTACTGTGCTGCAAAACCAATCCAGCAAATAACATTAAAAAACAGGAGAAAAAAAAAAAGAAAAAGAAAAAAAAGCAGATGTAATCTCCTTGTCAGTGTAAATTTACAGAAGGACACCTGGAATATAAATGTGTCCAGACAGAACCAGGATTTTGGTGATTAATTGCCAGCCAGTGACTGTGGGAGATAGAAGGGCATGGAGACAGCAGGGATAAGTCTCAGGGCCACCGGCAATGCTGCAGAGTGGAGGAGAGAGACAGATCTCAAAAAGGAGTGGAGCTTCTCACAGAGAAATGGCTGAATATGTTATTTATTGCTCCTTATTCACAGTTGATCCAAGTTCAGTGTTGATACAAGCCTGTAAACTAGCTTAATTGCCAATTTATTTATTTATTTATTTACCCTCAGAGCTGCCTTGTAGGAAGGTTATCTTTGCATACTCATAAATCCAATTAAAAGTACAAACTGTGCTAATCAGTAGGTTCCTGCTTAACTTCTTGAACGCATCCTGTGTATGCAGCATGCATTTTCTGAAAATATCAATTCAGAAAGTGAAAAAAAGATAGTACCTGCAAACATTGAAACAATAATAAATTTTGATGCATTTTTCTGAGGAATTGCATAAGCAGAAATATAAAAAAGACTTAATATTTCACACATCTATAGTGCTGCAGGTTCAAAAATACTGATTTTATACAATGCTTAGGAGATAATTCTGTGATATCCAAATTATGCAGCTTTGCAAATGTCTAGGAAATCAGATCCAGTTATATATTGCATACGCTAAGTCATAAAAGCAAGAAAAAAATCTAGAAGTACTGGAATAATAGATTCCATCATCTTCCATTAAGCTTACCTTTAAAAAGCAGTTTCTTCTGTTCTTGCACTTATAAGAATTAATAAGCACAAATTTTAGAAATTCCCAAATTTCTAAAATGTTTTCCCAAATATTTCATGGGAAAAAAAATATTTCTAGTAGTGACTTATATAAGTAAAATGATATGTAGTAGTGACTTGCATAGCGTAGGGTGCATAATTTTTTTTTTTTATTTATTGAAAATGAGCACTTCCTTTGGATGCTTTTCAAAGGTTTTAGACAGTAATTCCCACTGGATAATATTGATAGTACTATACCTTTTAAAAATAAACTCAGAGTCGTTTGGTAAGTTTTTAATATTTCGTGTGCATAACTTCACCAGCTGTATGTTAATAATAATGTACTCCAGCTTTCAGCAAAACTAGAATTGTAAATCTAAAGGCAATACATGACATCCGCCATTTTATATTTTACAAAAATGCTAACAGCTAATTACCTGCAGTTCATATCTGCAGTTTAATCTCCAATAAACATTATTAGTAATAGTCCTGAAGTCCTGAAGTTTTCTCTAATGTGATACAAGAATGTAAAAGAAAGGAATAGGATGCAAATATTAAATCTAGAACCTTCTATCCACAAGTCATCTTAACATTCTTTCTTTCATAAATATGCTAACTTTTACATTAAAAGTACCATAATCCTTTTTGTCTCTCAAAGAATTTCCTCCAACATCTTAGGTTTTAAATGCTTAAGAATCATATTTCCACTTATTTCCAGTTTTTTACTCACAGACAGTTTACTCTCATGGTTTTCCTGTGTGTATTCCCTTCCCTTCTCAATCCTTCTGATCTACTCAGATAGATAAATAATTATTTTTGGTTTTAAGCCATATTATATGTGTTGTATGAGGACTGTACCCACATATGTTTCCTCCTCATACCTCATGTGTGTGAAGGCCAGCTACTCTCAACTTAGGTGAAAGTAACTGTAGCTTTAGCGTTGGGTCCTATTAATTACATGGAGATCAGTTTGCAAGTACAGGCAAAG
The DNA here is from genome assembly GCA_013389825.1 of Crypturellus undulatus. Lineage (NCBI taxonomy): Eukaryota > Metazoa > Chordata > Aves > Tinamiformes > Tinamidae > Crypturellus > Crypturellus undulatus. The sequence continues at coordinate 212,440 of VWPW01026039.1, read as the reverse complement.
AAAAAAGATGCATTTTTATGCATCAGAATTCTCTGTTGAATCAGTAAATAGACAGATTTGGTTGGCCCGTTTTAGAGAAAAGTTTCAAAGGAGCAAGTTTTTCAGAGGTTTTTGGTGAGCTGTCGCATCTGCTTATTTTATCAACCAAAGGTTATTGCTGGATTCTGATTTGGCAAAATTTTTCCTTCATTGAATTACTTACTCATTAATCTTCTCCTCAAATCTGCATTTTCTGGATTCTATTCTTTTTTATACTGTTTTTCTGAACATGTGTCCAGCATTCCTCCAACAGGTCTGTTACTGTTTCCATTTATTTATCAGGAGAACTCTGAACACATTATACACTTTATATAGTCTATAAATTGTTTCCGATTAGTTTTTCTTTGGATTTTTTTTGTTTACTTGTTTTTTTGTTTTTTTTTTTTTTTTTGGACTTCTTCATTTTGACTTCTTCCTAACACAAGTTTTTGTTCATTCACTTTTCTCTTGCATAAGCATATTACAGTCAAAACTGTAGGTTTCTGTTTTTCTATTTCAGTTCAGCTTTCTAAGCAAGATTTGAAAATTCTGATGATTTTGATTGACTTACCAGGTTTGGGCATTTTTACACAATAGCTTCCAACACGTCTCCAGGGGAAAAATCCAAGGTGCACAGAGAAGCGGACCCAGCCAGTCCACAGCTGCCTCTACACCCAGCTCATACCAACACTGTGCTTCACTGACTTACCTATTTCACAATTTCTGTTTTGCAGTTTTCTTGTATAGAAAGCTACAGTTCCTATATTGGAGGCTATATATTTCCATACAGGTACTAGTATTTTATAAAAAGAGTAATGTTAATTGCATTGCACTCTATGTCTGCTTGTCAAGCATATGAATACTGAGCAGTAAATGTCACAGACAGAAATACACAATTGTTTATCTATGTGGAAGCAAACAAGGAAGAAGTCATCTGTGGAACAGATGCTTTCAATACCTTTTTAATAATAAATGTATGTGCTTGTGCATTCACTCACATCACCTGTCCCAAAGGCAGCTTCCTGACAGCACCGCTGGGTTTTTCACAGGACTTTTCCTACTGTGCTGCACAGTGACCAGAAATGCAAATCACACTTTGAGAATAGCAGCGGCAGCTACATTTGCTTCTTTGTTACATACTATAGATATTTTTTCTGTAACTAACACCACATGTCCTGGATTGAACCCCAGCACTACAATGCCAGCATTCTTAGCTGCAATGGAGAGAATGTGTTAATTCATCTTTTGTTTCTCACTCTACAATGCTCCCTCACCCCCCACCTCCACCCCTTCAGCTTTTTGATCGCTTCTTAGACACTTTGAAGATTTCCATTTCTGTTCTTTTACTGCTGTTAAAGGCCATATATAGTGCTTGACTTGAAGCAAAGAATGCCTAGCTTCCACACCGCAGGACCACCAAAAATAGATTCTCCAGAGCTTCCACAGCCACACACAGGCTTCTACCATGCTGAACCCAGCCACACTTTAGCCAGCCATTTAAGGGAATTTCCCTTGTTTATATTCTTGGTATGTTTGTAGGGTTTTCTAAAAGTAGATTTAATCATAGAGGTTAAGAGACATATAAGATAGACAGATAGATATATAGCTTAAATACAATCCATCCCTCCCATGCAAAGTCGCCCCTTGTAGTCAGAGGGGCACACGTCTCTTTGCCAAAAGGGGAAGGGAAGGGGGCCCAAGAGAGCTGGCTAGGGTTCAAGCGTCACTTCCTCTGTGCCCAGCAGCAGGGCACCCCTGTGTGTAGGAAGTCAGGCAGAGGGGGCAGGAGACCTGCGTGGATGAGCAAGGAGCTGGTGGCAATGCTCAAGGTCAGCAGAAGAAGGTGGTATACAGAATGTGGAAAAAATGTGGACAGGTCCCCTGGGAAAAATACAGGAGTGTAGTCAGGGAATGCAGAGTTATGATAAGGAAAGCTAAGGCGCATTTGGAATGCAATCTGGAAAGGGATATTAAGAACAAGAAAAAATTCTTTCAATACATAAACAGCAAAAGGAAGATCAGAAGACATGTGGGTCTGCTGGTGAACAGGATGGGCACCCTGGTTATGAATAACACAGAAAAAGCAGAGTTGCTGAATGCTGCCTTTGCTTCGGTGTTTACCAAGGGAATTGGCTGGATGGCAGAGCTCAGAGGGTGATAATCAGCAGTGCGGAGTCTAGTTGGAGGCCTGTGTTGAGCAGTGTTCCCCAGGGGTCAGTCCTCGGTCCAGTCCTGTTCAATTTATTCATCAATGACCTGGATGAAGGCACAGAGTGCTCCCTCAGCAAGTTTGCAGATGATACGAAGCTGGGAGGAGTAGCGGATACTCCAGAGGGCTGTGCTGCCATCCAGAGGGACCTGGACAGACTAGACAACTGGGCGGTCAAAAACCTCATGAAATTCAACAAGGCCAAGTGCACGGTCCTGCACCTGGGGAGAAATAACCCCAGACACCAGTACAGGCTGGGGACCGACCTGCTGGAGAGCAGCTCTGCTGAGAAGGACCTGGGCGTCGTGGTGGACGACAGGTTGACCATGAGGCAGCAGGGTGCCCTCGTGGCCAAGAAGGCCAATGGGGTCCTGGGGTGCATTAAGAGGAGCGTCTCCAGCAGGTCGAAGGAGGGGATCCTGCCCCTCTGCTCAGGCCTGGGGAGGCCACATCTGGAGCACTGTGTCCAGTTCTGGGCCCCACAGTACAAGAGGGATGTGGAGCTGCTGGAGAGAGTCCAGCGCAGGGCCACGAGGATGATCAGGGGCCTGGAACATCTGCCCTATGAGGAGAGGCTGAGGGAGCTGGGCCTGTTCAGCCTGGAGAAGAGAAGGCTGAGAGGGGACCTGATCAGTGTCTATAAGTGCCTCAAGGGAGGCAGTGAGGAGGATGGGGCTGGCCTCTTTTCAGTGGTGGCCACCAACAGAACCAGAGGAAATGGCCATAAATTGAAGCATCAAAAGTTCCACGGGAACTTAAGGAAGAACTTCTTGACGGTGAGGGTGACAGAGCCCTGGCACAGGCTGCCCAGAGAGGTTGTGGAGTCTCCTTCTCTGGAGATCTTCAAGACCCGCTTGGATGCAGCCCTGTGCCCCGTGCTCTAGGTGGCCCTGTGTGTGCAGGGGGGTTGGATTAGATGACCTCTAGAGGTCCCTTCCAACCTTAGGCATTCTGTGATTCTGTGATTCCCCGCAACGAGGGCCCATGATCTTTAGTAACTGATCCACTGGATTATGCTGGATTGCCTGATCTGGCATTGCTGTGCCTCAGAGGAATTAGCCACTGTAATACTAGGCACACAGTGTTTGCAATAGAAATGTCACCTGCTGTGCTCTTCGCTTGTATTTTTTCTCCTCTTGATGAACTGCAGTGGTAGGGGGAGGGAAAGGTCTTGTCCTATGTATGTCCCTGACTCTGACTATAACCATCAGTATCAACTTCCCGACTTGATGTCCAAGTGGCTCTGCTAGAAACTGACTTTGTTCTTAAAGACAGATGCTGCTGTCAAGAAAAGCTCAAATAAAACTATAGATTTCTGTCAGGGCTGGTAGGAAAGCATTCTACCACAAACCTCAGAGGTTCAGCTGTTGAAGAAAATGTTAGTTTGAGGAAACTGATTTCTGTGGAAATCAGTGTTTGTATTCCACCTTGGTGAGGAAGGTGACCAGCAGGAGAGTTCTGTAAAGCAAAGGATTGCCAAGGTTATTTGGAAGCAGATGGAGGGATGTGTGGCTTTTCCCCATGCCACCTGCAGATGTGGACCAGCATAAGGTCACAGAAAGCTTTATTCACATGACTTTCGGTATTCACATCAGAAAAATCAATTAGATGTATATTTTTGTTCTCTTGGCCACTGCCATTCCTGCACACATAGTGAAATATTTCTCTGTTCCATTTTAGTCCTGGGCAACTTTCTAAACCATACCAGTGCTTCACTAATTCTTCTAGGTTGCACCATCATTGGAGGTGACACCTGTGTCCTCCACAGCTCCTCCTAGAGGAAATGATATCAAGAAGCCAGGAAAGCCCCCAGTGCCAAGTCCCTTACCATCATTTGAGTTATCCTTCCTAACAAAGGAGTCTTTTATGTTCATCTGTTGCCCTTTCAACACAGATAATCCCATTGACCTTATTTTCAGTGTTATTCCACAAAGCATTGCAGAGGAGCACCAAGTACTTGGTGACACAGTGATACAAAAAAAGAAATGCACTTTGGAGGTGAGGGCAGAGGAAGGATATATCTTCATCCAGGTTTTTTCTCTAAGGAAAATGGTTATGGCCAACTGCCAAAATGGTCATGCCAAGAAATTCTGAAAAAAAAAAAAAATTATTACAAATTACTGTCAGTCTAACTAGTGAAGTTTGAGTCCAAGAAATACATTCATCTAGGTTGCAGAGCTAAACCCAACTTGTGATTCAAATGGCCAGTCCCAAAGCTTGAAGTTCAGCATCTGAATATCAGATAAATTAATTATTAACTAATTACTATCAAGTCTGTAACATATTGGAAATTATTCAGTGAACATTATACTGCAATAGAATCTTAAGAGAAAAGCATAATTTACCAGGGAAAGTGTACATTAACAACAAAAACAACAGAGTAGTATCTTCATTAGGAATCGGCTTAGTTCTTTTTTAAATTCCATTTTACAAGGAGGGAAGTGATCCTGACACAACAGTAACAGCAACCGGTTTCTCCTTTCTTTAATCTTCTATGTTTATGATTAAGATAGCTTAGTGCAGAGTATCTGTTTTCTTTTCCTTACAGTCAAAATTACCTAATTGAAGTTTTCAGAGACTTGATGTTTATATAGTATTTTACAATTTTGAATTAGATTTAACAGCCATGTTATTTGGTTTTGAACATGGCATTTTAGCAAAGATTAGACCAAGACAAAGGTGAATGGGCACAAAGGCCCTATGAAAGTGGTAAAGCTATTAGGGATAATTCTAAATGTCAAACAGTGGGATTTTACTAGGTGACTGGACATTAAGCTGGACATTAAACAGGCCGGTCTTTGCAGAGATCTTGACATTACTGTAGTGGAAGGAGGGCTGCAGACATTAATTGAGGTCAAAGGCTTCTAGCATAGGTGGGATGTGGGGAGGCCATCACCAATTAAAGGTCTGTGTGGTGTCAGAGTTAAACCTCAAAATAAATAAAAATAAAAATGCACAAATAAAAAATAAGATTCAAAAGAAAAAGAAATCCAAACTTAACACACAGATGAAATGGGACCTTTAGTCCATAGGGCTTATTGAGTTCCATTCCTTGGAAGAGTTATATTGTCATCTTTTCACAGCGTAATACTCTTAAGGTAGATACAAGCATGCAAACCTAAAACACTGCAGCTTGAAACAAATCTCTAAAAAAAGAGGACCTACATGACCATTTCACAACATGACATTCATGACATTTCAGAACAAACAGGTTAAGAAAAGCCCAATTGTAATAACAAGAATATATTGACTACCTTCTACATTTGAGTCTGAAGTTCAGGTTAGTGGGTAGACTCCATCATTGCATTTGTTATCCCCAGTACTTTAACTGCTATAAAGTCAACTCCAGGGAATAAAAAGCTATGCAGTTTTTAAAAAGCCCAAATTCCTTTCTAATATACTTCCTATGCAGAAAAAAATTCTCATAGTCATAAAAATCTGATGCATCAAAAAGTTTTAGTGCTAGAGTTTTGATAATGAGGCTTCAAGGACAAAAAAGATTCATTTTTCACCCATTTCTAGTCAGAAAAGGATATAAAACACCACTCTTGTTAGCTTAAGGTCAAATAATACTTGTCATGAATCACAGGGCAATTAATAAATTATTTGATTTTTTTTGTCTTTTTCTTCTATTCTGTTTTTAACAAGTGGGAGAAAAGTAATATCCAGTCTGCATTTGTTCAATGCTAGAGCTTTAAAAATTGGAAAAAAATGCTAAAGTTAAAGGAATTTTTTTTCTTCTTCAAACATTGCAAATGCAATTCATTAACCTCTAGAATGAGCAAGGAAAGAAAGAGATCTAGGCAAAGTAACAGGTCTGCATTGGGAGATATAATTCCCTGGATTATCACATGGATATTTTCTCAGTCAGTCCTCACCTACAGCCTGTGATGCAGAGTAAATGCCTAATAGAGACTCCAATCTCTTATGTTAGCAGATTCCTGGGCTCCACCTCGTGACAAAATTGCCATTCTTTGAGGTAATAGCTATGTTAATTTTCCCTTGAGGGAGAAAACAAAACAAAACAACAACACAAACATAGGTCTCCATGAATACAATCTAAAATACCTCAAATTTGGATATAGAGTCACTTTCCAACCCTAGACATCTAGATGCTGCACCTAGGGAGGGTAAGGATCTCACATACCTTTGAGGGTAGGAAAGTGTTTCCCATTAATGGCTACAGACTTCCAAAATAAACAGTCATTCCAAAGAAATCCCACAACATCACAAGCATATGCATCTTGTGCAGGCTGGCTTTGCCTCTGAGTACAATGGGAAAAGCGTGACAGCCAAGTTATCTATAGGCCACTTGGCAGCTCAAGGCTAGGAATAATCAAACAAGCCAGTAGAGAGTTGGAGGGACACCCAGAGTCTCTTGCAAGGCCTTTGCTAAAACATCTGCCAAAATAAAAAAACTGAAGGTGATTTTACTTGTCCTTACAGAATAGCCTCCCTCTAAGGAATGTAGTTTAAATCTCCCATGACAGAGAGGGCCTATCCATGGGCTCTATGCAATACTTCAGAAAATAATGTTCTTGTTTTGGAATAGAAGAGATTATAACAGCTATTCAGTGTTTTCTCACAGCATCCACAGGAAACACACTATGACCTTTACCCATTCTCCATCCCTACCACCTCCCCTTTGCTGTTGGACATATGCAAGCCACCTTCAGAGCCACAAGGGCAAAACATCAGCATCACACCCTTTTGTAAAGTGCAAGCACCCGCTATGCAACAGATGATTGCTCTTCTGACCCACAGGGAAAAACAAACAAACAAAAAAACTAGTGAGCTTTATTCCCATCTGTCTCTCCTGCCTGTTTAGTACAGCCTGGTGTACGGGTGTCGTTACAGTGCACTGTTGACAGTAACTTTCCACTCCAAAACATGGAAAGGTGACAACTACTCCCAACTTCTGTCCTGAGTATTTTCAGGCTAAGATATGAAATCATACAATTGCATTTTGGCCAGAACAGGAAAGACAGACAAACTCCACAGAAGCTTTTGCCCAGAAAGCTAAGGGAAAATAGGATCTCAGCACATTAACAAAATAAATAAATAAATAAAGCACATCCACAAAAAAGATCTTTATCTTCCGAGTCTTAGGACAGAATACCTTTTATTACTAAAACCAATATTTTTATTAACACTATGAAAACAGCTATTCATCGGTGGCTATTTGGCATTTCTCTTCAGCCTGTAATGGCCTTCCGTCTTTGGAACTGAAGCTTATTTGTTTTGTATAAAACACGTTGGAAAAAATACAAGGGAAAAAAAGGAAATGTTGGAAAAACTACAGTTTCAAATTAATAGAACTAGAATAGAATTAATAGAATGCTGAACTTTAGACACCTCCTATCATACATACTACTTCCAGAGCTTACAAAATTGTCTTTTAAGGGACAGTATTCAATTTTGTGTGGGAAAATAAATAAAAAGATAAATAAAATAAAAAGCTGTGCATGTGGCTGCACAGTTATTTGCATCCAGTTGCTAATTGCACCAAGCTACATCTGGATGCCCAGCAGTTTGCTGTATTTCTCCTACATTCATAAGACAGATGGATCTAGATGCCCAGATCCCGAAATTCTTGGAGATTCACAGCCATAATGGAGTGATTGAAATTGTAACAGCAATTTTGTAGGAAGTTTTTTCTAGAAATTTCTTTGAACTGAGAGACATCTGACCTCACTGCAATTAGATGATTATTGTAACTTATTCCAATTTAATTTGCAAGCTAAAGTGTTATCATAGAAAGGTCCGAAAGAACTGAAGCTGGTCAGCTTTCGTACTTCTCACTGCAAAAAAAAACCCACTCAAAGAGCCTGTTGATATATTTGTTAAGTGAATGCATCACTAAATGCTGTATAAAGTAAATGTTCTATTATTGATTTGTCACTAGGGGTATTCTTAGGCTCTTAAGACAGGAGTCATAAGATTTTACTTGATGCACAAGATGATTGTCAGATTTTTCAGCCTGTACCCCATTCTTATCCTAAGGAAGCCCTTACCACTTAACAGTGGAAAAAGAAGATTGCAAAACAAGATCAAAGTGTCTGTCTGCATCCTTCATAAGGTTTACAGCATATTTTTAAGCCCCGTTCTTTCTAGTGGGATTTCACAGGTACATCTTTTTGCAATAGAGGGAGTTATGGTAGACAACTGTTGGAGGAAATGACTTCAGGTGACCATGAAGTTGAATAAAGGTTCAACCACAGCTACATAGTCATTTTGCAAGCTGTTTTCTTAGTATACAAAAGCTTACGGTTGGATTTTTAGAAGTACTTGCTATTGACCCATTGAATATAGTGGGTGTTTTACTACTGGCTTCAGTGGAAGAAATTTATAAGACTTTTCTTTAAGAAGGACAGGATGAGAAGAGCTTGAATGGAAAATCAGGTTGGGCCAGATGGCACACACACAACAAGATTGAGGCTGACTTCAGCTGTAAGTGTTTTTTAAAAAGTATCACTTAATGCTAAGAAATCAGATAAGAAAAGAATAATTGTCCACATTCTCATAGCTCCAAGATGACACCAGGGTAGGAGTAGAAATGTCAAATTACAGATCATTCTTCTTGGATTCTTTTCAGTCTTATTTTAATTGCTTAGAAACATTGGAACATCTAGTCCCATGCTTTTTGTGTGGGTTTTATGTGGGACTGCAGAATTAAACTCACTCCTCAGATTTATGTACTGGCATTTGAATTTTTTAAGCTGACTTTTTCATACTTAAGTATTATTTAATGTTCTTCCACTATCAGTAATCTATCAGTATTAAGCCATAACCTCAGCACTTATCTTAAAAGTAATGCTTTCTTCACTACTTCTGCTCAGAGTTTAGATTTTTGCCCCAATTACATTTTTATAATGATACTAATCTGGGTGATGCTCTTATTCTCAATAGTTATTGTAACAATTTGGCGATAATTTTATTTACCATAACAGTAAATATGGTAATGGATAAAAAGATAATTCTTCATTTTGGCAAAACAATACTGCTTCTAAAGATTTGGGCAACTGAAGGTATCATAAACAGAGACTGTAAAAATAAGGCAGTATATCTAAGAAAACAGAAAAGAAGTCTAAGAACCATGACATCTTAAGTAATGAGACCTAATCTTAGTAAAATTATGTAAGCTTTTTTTTATTTTTTTTTCTCTAAACTTGACCTAATTCTTCTGGATTTTACCATAAAGAATAAAACAAACAAAAATTAATCCAGGATATTTTAAATACAGGACAGTACTATACCACTGTATATGCTTTGTGGAAGGAAGAAACTAGTATCAGTTGACTATTAGTCAACTATTGGTACTAATACTACTAGTATTAATACTAGTAGCATTAATACTAATACTAGTAGTATTGGTACTAGTTGGTAGTGTTAGTACTATTAGTACTAACTAGTAGTAATAATGCTACTAGCATTAGCACTAATACTAGTATTAGTGTGACTAGTATTAGTTTTTCCAATGCTTATTAAATTCCTTCCACCTTTAAGCTAAGTCAGAGAAAGCCTGATCTGGGGGCAGGTGCCTATTGCAGTGAAATATGTGCACATAAGAAGCCAAAATAGCAACAGAAATGTCTAATCTATCCATTCCTAAATGTGAACAGAGCTTCCATTACTGCAGTGTTGCTGAGAACCAGTTGTGGGATTCAGGTTTGACTGAACGCAGTGATTCCAATGACACGTAAAAATGAAACTAATTTGGATGGGGGTCAGATCATCCAACTCTGAAAAATCTAGAGCTGTTCACATATTGTCATTAATGAGGAAGATTTTGTTCTGATCATAAGGTTTTGATTTGAATCTTTAGACTAAAGACATTGTATCTGTAACCCAGTTTTGCATATCTGATATGAAACATTTAGGAAATGGACTATAAATATCACACAGGTAGCTAAAAATCTACAGCTTTTGACTGAAGAATCAGATCCTCCAAAGATCGTTGGGGTTACATATTCCTCCTAAACTAAACTGTAGATAAATAAACCTTGTAGAAATTGTGTCCATGGTAAAAAACAAAAAGGACTGGGGAAAAGGTAGGGGGGCGATAGAAAGAAATGTATATAAACTGAACATACATTCAAAAAGACTTTTTTCCTGTTATATTCACAATAGCTAATATGCTTTAACTCTTCCTATGAAAAAAGTCAAATTTGTACTGAGTATCTGTAATTATGCATAGAAAAACCTCTTTTGCATAGAAAAACATCTTTCACTTTCATTAATCAAAAATGTGTGTTGCAGGTGTGGTGTTTTGTGTACCATCTTTGATTAAAAAAAAAACATTTTCCAATGATGGAAGTCCAGAAGACAATGATTTAAAAGATTTATAATGGAAATATTGACACAACACAAGACACAATTGGACCAGTTCTGCTTTTAGATATGAATGATTCATGCTGCAAATAGTCACTCACTGTAGTATTCTACATGAGAGACTTGATTTCCTGATTCTATTTTATATCCTAAAACATTATATTTGGATGTTTGTCATTGTCTTTATTAATAATTCTGCTTATAAAAGTTAATACCACTACATAATCTACAGAGCAACATAATTTGTCATCCTGTGTCATTGACAGTATTATTAATGCAGTGTTTCATCAAAAGCCTCTTGTTCTATTAGTCTGGAGTGCAGGTCCGTATGTCAGATGGTTACCCTCATGTTCCCTCAAGGTAAACACTTCTTTAAAGTCAATTTATCTATAAAGCCAAAATTACTTAGCCTTCTTTTGATTATTTTAATTTTACTCTTGTGTTTGGTTTTTTGTGCTTATCTTACAAATTATTGAGAGCTGGTTGCTTGCCTGATGCTGTGCAGAAGAAGAAATAGATTGAATAATGTCCTTTTTTGTTTTTTTTTTATTCTTTGTTTGCAATTAAATGTAGATACACAAAAGACACTTACTTCAAGTAGGCAAATCCCACTAGTGCTTTGATCAGCTGAAAAACAGACGACCAAAATAAAAGGAATTTGAGTGCCATAATCCTGCATTGTCCTTCTGTTACAGGGAGAGGTGGGTTTTAGCAAAACCCAACTTCCATGTCAGAGGTATTTGAAAAATTCAGATTCACATTTTGAAAAATTCAGATTCACATTTTGAGAATACATTCTGTTTCTCTATTCTATTGGGCAGAATATCCATATTCTTCTCAATTTTAAGGCAAAAAGGTCAACATAAATAAAGAAAAGATCTTGCCAAATCATCTGCAACATAAAATACCTTCCAGGATGTCCTAAAGATGTTTTGGGCCAACTTGATGTTAACCAGCTAGTACTTTAATTGTCGAAATGAAATTATTCTTTTGCTGATGTACTAACTTTGCTGCAAAGTTTTTTAGGGGAAGCAGCAAACAGTCAGCATTTCTCCAAGGTGGTGTCTTGCCATCTAGCTAGGTAAGGAAGACCGTGGTGCATGATGCAATGGAAATACAGCCATGTCATCCAAAATCAAATGCAGCACGGTAATCTTTGCCTTTCAATGATTCCTGTTCAGTATTGCAGTGGTAGGAAAAAGCTCATGAGGAGAACTGTTGCCACGTGGTGGATTTTCTGTTCCTTGAAATCCTAAAATAAATGAATTATACTTTTCTTAGCATTTAGACCTCTCTTTAAGAGAGAAAAAAAAAATAAAGTAGCAGACGCCGCCAAATGCGTCAGGCAGATGTGGCTGGAGAACCTACCTGAGGTGCCAGCTGGATTTGTACTAGCATTCTTGGAGAGGCTGAAGACACGAATGACTGCTTTGAATTGAATATATGTTATTTCCTGCCCGCTGGCATTACTTATGGGACATTTGCTGTCCACTCGGCTGTGCCCTCCAAGTGCTTTCTCCTTTCCCCCCACCCTTCACTTTTCTTTTTTAAATAGGGACTTTTCACAGAATGAAAACAAAATAACAAACTGATGCCTTAAACATTTGGCTCCCATCCCACGGTTCTTAACCAAAGTAAGTCAGACAGTAATTCACAGTAAAGAGCAAAGACAAATGGTTAACACATTTTAAGATACATTTTTGTCAGTGACAGAAATTTGTGAAATAGTTTGCCTTTTTTTTAATAAAAAGAAAAAAAAAGCTTAGTAGAACTACCATGTTTCTGTGACACCAACAACCTTGTGAAGCCTGTTTGCAGTTCACATTATGATTACATAATATAACGAGGCTGACAAACATAGTTTAACCCAAAAAGATATCCATACAAACCAAACCAGGAAGTAAAGTGGTGGACCTGACCCTTAGTCCTTAAATACTCTGTGCCACCAGCCAAGAGTAAATTAATAAGCAATTTCTCTGTTGACAAATGCCTATTTTCTGCCATAGCAGAAAGTTTTGTGCATTTTTTACATTGACCAACTTCACTGCATTCCAGGATGAGTGTATTCAATATTTACATGTGCATACACACATGTACTTTGAAGTGTTTTGTGCTTGTATGTCTGTTTCTGTGGCTTTTAGTTATTGCTTGCTTCCTAACAGATGTATTGTGCATATGGCTTTGAGAAAGTCTATTTGGTTGCTAGAAGCAAGCATTCAACACTGTATTTTGTTTCAATTTTGGGGGTACTTCTAAAACACAAGACTGATGAAGCTGTAAGTTTTTTCTGATTATTATTTAATATTTTTTATCAATGGTTGAATCCTTGCATCCCTACACTACCATAGCAGAACTTCTACACAATCCTTTCCATATACATGAGGGTCCCTATCCATCTTTTTGCTGCTCCCATCCAGGTGTTGTTTCTCAGCTTCTGGGTGAGCCTGAGCAGAGCAACTCAGCTCAAACGGATTGTACAAATAGCTCTGGAGCCCAAATGAGGCCCCTGGGTAATGTTTCACGCAAGCCTGTTGAAAAAGCTTAATATCTTTGAAACCCTGACGTCTTTGTCAAGTTTTGGTAAAAGTGTCCAAAGAAATCTGGGATGCTAGTGAGAGACAGACAGATACACAGACAGCTTGACTGCGTAAGGCTTGTTTCCTCAGGAAACTAGACTAAAAATGTGCCTAGAGGCATTTTTAACATCTCAAATTCTTAAGCAGTTCTCAAGCTGAGGATAAGAAATAGCTATGCTATGTATTGTTTGGAAAATTTCAACACACAACATGAGAAGCAATGGGCAATGTTTCATCCAATCCTTATCTAAAATTAGGATTTTTAATTGAAAAGAGCAACGGCAAATTTACACAAGTTGCTCTCGTATGAAGTCAACAGCAGTATTTACAAGAATTATTAATGCTTACACACAAGTTCACTGATATTGTAAGAGCACATCTCATGCTGAAAAGAAAGGCTATCCTTAGAACACCCGCTCAAGGTAATGTCCCATATAAGTTCTGTTTCATGCCGTGCTTTCATTCTCTTGGGAGGGAGAATCCCTCTGGCATTCTCCAAAATATTTAGAGACAGCTGCAAGTTTTGCAGAAAGCATGTATATAGTACTCTGATATTTCTGGTTTTTATTACACATTTTCTATGACTTCTCAATCACCTGAGAATATTTTAGGTGAGCAGAAGACTAGACTAGCTTGAATAAGAAATAATAATTAGCAAGTATGAAGAATTTTTTTTTTCATATGTGAGCGCTTCTGTAGATATACTGGCACAAAAAGCATTGATGCAACTATACACATCTATTATCACATCAAAGTTATCAGAAGAAGGAAAAGATGATTCTTCTTACAAATTAGAGCCCTGCGTTGTTTTACTTGGCACTACCTACTTTGAAATGCACATGCATCTTTGGATGCACATTCTTCTGTGATGCTCACATGCCCATACAGAGAAATACCTATGTAAAGAGATTAAACTACCATAAGTCTTTTTAATGAATTGATCTGTCAGCACATAGCATCACAGATTTTTCTGAAATATTGCCACGTGTTTTGGGGGAAAAGCGAGATATTCTTAAGCTTTCTTTTAGGTATTATTTGTCAGTTTAACTCTTGTGCAATTTTAACAAATATATTGTCACTGGATGACTAGGAAACTAGATCATAATACAGTATATGAACAACTTTTTTGCAAGTATGCTTTATGCCAAGATTTTTTTTTCCCTAGTAGGCAAGGCATAAAGGATTTTGGTCCCTAAGTCCTTTGGCATAAAGGTAGGGAACAAGTTCGATGAGAGAGAACAAAACAAAAAATTACTTTGCTGATTTTCACGCAGCTAAAACCCCAATCATCTGAAGATACTTATGTGCAGAAATATGCTGTTAAAAAGAATTACAGAAAACACATTATCAAGCAAGACTTCCCCATTGTGAACAACTAATTCATGTTCTTATCTCCAGATTTCAAAAAGCAGGAATAAAACCAACAAAACAGAAATAGAAGCAATAAACACTTTTTACACATAAATGCCTATCAATTTGCTACCACATTTTTTTTTTGCCATATGCAAAGGAGTGTTGAAAACTTTAAATGCATTTGACAACATTAACAGGCCATAGTTAATATTTCAGTCCATAGCTCCCAAAGGGATTAAGTATTTTAATTATATCCTAGCCATCAATATCCAAGCCCCCAAGCCCTGTTTATTCATAATTACCCTTTGAGAAACTGAAACTAAAGAGAAATATTGAAATTACTCAGTGTAGTCACTGACTTCATCTACAGAGAATGTGCTTGTTCTTGGGAATGGTGCTCTCTCTATCTAGTATCAAATCAAGTAACTCATGTACTCACAGCTTTCCCAAATAATAGTGCTTTGGCTTCCCTTTCTTGTAATACAATAAGCTAACTAACTAACTAGATACATAGATAGACAGATAGGAAACCATCAGTCTTGCAGTACTGTTTTCTAAATTTTCATACAGATTAGGCTTACCTTACAAAAGGCAAAAAACGCTCCATAGCCATCTCCAAATTTTGATTACTTCTCATTTATTTATCTTAACATCTTCTAGTCACCACCTCTTTCTCATCCTCATCTCAGTTAGGGGGCTAATGTGCTAATAAGCAGAAATGGGTCCATCTTCCTCTGGCCTAAGTTACTAGGAGTGTTTGCTTGCTGAGCTCTCAGGGCAGTCCTAGTGAGGCAGGGCATGCTTATTTCAACACCCCTACCTCATATTAGTATTTCCAGGATAAGTCACCCATCTGAAAACCTACCTTTATTTTGTGTTCTTGTGTTTGTAAAGTGCTTTTGGCTCTTCAGACCAAAAACATGATCAAAAAAACATTACATGTGGGTGAAAATATTTTTTTCTAAAACACAAAATATTTGTGAACTTTTAGGCAAATTTAGCCTCATTAAAAAACACATTTTTAAATACATTTTAAGGTAAATCTCCTTAATGTTCTTCCTTCGTTCAAATACCAGCATCTGCATTAATGAAGGTTCATGGTTCTCTCCTTTTTCCATTTACAGCTGATGGCATCTCTACTATGCAAAGTAACTATGAGGAATAAATCAGTGCTGCTGCTTTGGGTATTTGTGGAGTCATCTGTTATAACAGTAAAGCATTGCTCCAAATTCAGGTTTTGGAAGGTAAGAAGCTTGTTTAAGGTGCTTTGTGTCTTGCTTTAATCACAGTTGGGAGGACATGCTTACTGGGAACATATTTTTATTTCCATTTGTTTGTTTTGACTAATGACATACATAAGGCTTACCTAGGTATTCACAAATACTTTTTTTCCTAAAAGAATAGAAGATAGAGAAATGTTTTTTAGACAGTGAATATAATTGTATACACATTCCTATAATTTCTTTCACAACATAAGGAGAGTTAAAAGATATTAATGTTAGCAATTTGATTTTTAAAATGTAAAATTTAGGAAAAGAATTATTTGATACCAGATGCTAATAGCTCAGATTTTGTATGAGTTGTGTATCAAAAATATCAAAACATTATTACTAGTCCTTTCTTGAGGACATTTGCTTTAATTCTTTACATACTTACTGAACATTCTTTGCTGCTTTTCAGTGATATTGGAAATAATTCAAGTTACAATGAACCTCAATAGAAGATTTAAGAACTATCATGTGTATATCTACAATGCCATATATTATCTTCTACTCCACTAAACCAGGGAACTAAGCAGCAACATTCCTCCAAAAAATCCTGTTATTCCCTATGAAACAACTAATAAAAATGGCAATGACATTCACAGCTTTTATGGATATAGAAAGACACTTGATGGCTGTGATGGCAACACAGAGGTTTTGCCATTATCCTGATACATTCTAGGAAGACCATACACATCTGATGACGCTTTTTGCAGACTTGTATTAAGAATTTGGTAGTTACTCTCTACAGTGATTAAGAGTTTGGGGCTGATTAATACATCAGGATTAATGATTAAAGAGTGATTAAAAAACCCTCATTCTCTCCTGTCCAGTTATAAGATCTGATCAACATGCAAGCAGGAGAGTGAGGCAGAATTTTAGCCAGCAACCTCCCCTTTTCCAGATATTTTATACTATTTTCAGTGAAATTTTCTAAAATCATCATTATGCATATGGGCAATCATGGCCCATTGCATATGCAATCATGGGCCAGGAAATGTCAGTATTAATCAGCTTATTTCAGCCACTGCTTAAACAAGAAGATGACATCCAGGCAGAAGATTGCTGTGCACCCAAACAAGTAACATTATCGTTTCTGATTATAAATCCCAAATACAACATACTTTTTATGTGTATACACCTACATTCATATGTAGGATACCTCACTTCAGAATAGAGGGCTCATACACAGTAGTCTAGAACAATGCAGAAATTACATCTCTTGTTTTCCTTCAAAAAGAAACCAGAAAAAAATCCCCAAAACTTGCACGAGAGTCTCAATAAGAATTAAAAGCCAAAAGCAATTTAGAAAATTGGCACTAGGGATACAGAACTTGGTAAGTTCTTCTTTTCCTGGTTAGTGCTGTGCTCACAGTCAAAAGCAGTATAGTTAAAAAGTTTCCTAGAAAACAGTGCAGCAACAACATAAAAGAACTGGAAACCTACAAAATCCTGTTAGCATGGGATTGATAAACATGACTGATCTTCTATAGTTACACTGAAACTCTTGTATAAACTTAATTAATCATTGTCATGAATGTTAGTATGTACATATTTTTAAAATTGTAAATGATTTTTGCTTTGCCCAGCAAATTATTTGTGTATTATAAAAAGAACATTTTACTCTAAATATGGCCTTCAAAGACTTACAGAGCCATCTGTTACAACACACTTGTACAAAATGTTCAGAAGTGTATAGCAGGAATTCCAGAAGAAACAGTGCTCAGCGAAGAAATTAATCCTAACCCCCAATGCCTTATTCAAAGAATATGGACTAACATATGTAAAAACTTTTAAAAATGCAGAGTATAGAAATAAGATATGTGTATTGCTAAAAATGATTTGTAAATGTTAATCCAAATAATGTGTTTCTATGTACTTCACATCACTGTACATACAGACTAGAACCAAAAGTTGGTTTGGAATAAAAGTCACACTTTTAATCATGTAATCTCTGTGTCTCAAATTGAAAGAAGGATTAATTTTTAAAAAGCTGAAGAAACAGAGTGAAATAGAAGTTTATTTTCTTATTCAGTTCCTGAAGCTGAAAGACGAACTCCAGTTGAATTTTTAATGATGCTTTAAAAATAATTAATTCATCAATTCTGACAAATCAAATCTTTTCTTTGTATCCTTGAAAGTTGAGAGAAATACATATATATACATACATATAATATTTTTAGGTCTATTTTCTTTCTGCTACATAAGTTAATCCACCTATTCCTTTATTTGCTAGGTTTTAGTAAATATTCAAAAGAAGTACAGTTTGAAAATCTAACTTCCTTTGACATTGTACTCTTCCTTTCAGAACCTCCCTGATATTGACTTTGAGACTTTCTGGAAAAATAATAATAATAATGATTCTCAGTGAATTAGAGTTCAAACAATAAAGGCTAAATTCTAAAATAGAGTTTGGTGAGAGAAATAGATTTTAGAGAGTTCCCACCAAAATCAGAGCTAAAAATGATTAAGAATCTCCATTTTCAGCATTTTAGATATTTAAAATAGCTTATGAGAAGGAATTTCTAGCTACTTGTCTGCTGTTAGCACATTGAACTGTCATAAAAGACATAAAGGTTTTCTTAAGGGAAAGCATAGAGCTTTTGAAATCTCTGGACAGACTTTTACTGACCTCTGCAAAGCCCCCTGAGCAAATCTCCAGCTGCCATGTAACCGAAAAAGAAATCACCATGAAAAACTGACATTAACAGCTGCATCGTGTTTGCCAGTGTTATTTGTTCCTTTAAGCCGATTTTTCGTGATTTTTTTTTAATATGTGAAATTGTAATGTGTGTGAATAAACAACTCTTTAATAATAAATCCCTTTATTGTAATAAATGACAGAGTCCATATTTCATGCTGATACGACCTGGTGAAAAAAGAATTTTAGCACCATTTATTTCGACCACATGTTCTCATTCAAAATATTGCTTACAGAACTGAAAAATATTTATCTTATGGATTAGAACACCATTTTATAACAGATTCCACAGTGTTACATGATGCTAATGGGGTGAGCTTGTAGCACAAAATATCATGCCCTCATTGCTAAAATACCCTCAAGTATCAACTTAAAATTCTTTTGAAATACTTCTGTTTACCTAAATTTCCTGTTCACATCACTTTTCGCTACTTTAGAAAGAGAGAGAGAGGGTGGCAAAGAAAGGAATTGGAGGAGAGGAAAGCAGAAAACAAATTAGGGCCTTTCAATGGCTTGCAACTTTTGGGGGGATGGCACAAGCCTTTACTTTGGCTCTTCCCAAATTGACTGGATCCTTCAAGATCCTTTAGGACCAAAGTCCCATCCTTTTCTATGTAGTAGTTCACTGGCATTTCTAGGTTATTACTGGACTATGGACTTGCCAGACACCAGGAAGGAGTGAGGAGACTTCTTTTTTCGTTTCTTTGCAAGACTTTCTGGGCAAAGAAGTTCAGTGCTCACTTCTGAAGCATGTTTGTTCTTAGTGGTGAGCAGGAAAGAGAATTTAGCAAGGGTGATTCTGCCAAAGACAAGAAAAATCAACCCCAAAACATCCACTTACAAAACATAAGATAGAAAAGTCTTTATTCTAGTGTGTGCTCAGGAGCTATTCTGTGATGTGCCAATTAAGTCAAGTCCTACAGGAATTTAATGTCCAGTAATCAAATTCAACGATTTGCTCTGAATTTTGGCCTTCAGGTCTTCAGTCTCAATTTATTTTTGCAAAGTGGCAATGAAAACAAGCCCTATGTTTTGCATAATTTTTTAATACATGCAGGACTTCTTCTGTAAAGACGAGGTGCACAGCCTGGAATTAGAGGACGTTCACGACCTGAAACCACTATAAAACTGCGCAAAGGAGTTTTTGCACAAACTAAATCAGAGATTAAACAAAAAGTAAATGGAAAGAAATCATGTTCTAATAGAAATCTATTCTTCCACAATCTGCACAGAAGAACAGTCCAATTCTAAATTACTAAAGGTCAATAATGCTCTGGACTGCACTAAACAAAATCTTTTGAAACTTGACTATGACACTTTGGAATATAAAAGTCCTGCATCTTGTAAGCTTTAATATGGTAGAGCTTAAGAAATCTATAGAAAAAAAAATCCCCTCAGCCTGTCACTTTAGTGAAACAAGCCAGTTTGTACACAATCCAGCAGCTACACAAACACAGAGGCTGGCGGAGCTCCAGTCATTTCTCCAATCTTCCTTTATCAAATTGATGCTCATGACAATTTTTACGAATTCTTAGATTTAATAAAGTTAAGAAATTTAAGCTTGTTAAATGACTCAGCTTTCTCTAATCATGATAGAAAATGTTATGCCTTATTTTCTTTTACCTACTCTTTCTGCCAATTGTAAATAGATGAACTAACAGTAGCGATATGTACTGTGTCATTTATACCCTGCCCTGATGTCTCTCTCGTCCTTTCATGGTCTAACCATCCATTAAAGTAACTGCACATGTACAAGACAAACATGAGTTTGTAATGCTCCAAAACATTTAAGAATAGATAGAAATGACAGAAAATGTTAATGAGACTGATTTGAAGATAGGAGCTGCAATATTACTGAGTGTTATTTTAGTCTGTACCAGACACAGAAAACTTGCTGCATCTTTTTGGATATCTCAAGGGTTTGGAAATGCCAGGAGCAGCTTGGTGCCAGCTCTGACTTCCTGATAGATCCTATTAGCACTTACCAACGCAATGCAAATTTAAATAAATAAATAAATAAGACAAAATTAACAAAACCATTAATAAATACGACAAAATTAATAAAACCATTAAGGACCATTAATCTGAGACTAATCCCCTGTTTTATGTGACATTACATGACCATTTGTTTGCAACAATCATTTTAACTGTGAATTTTGACCATCATCATGCATGTCTGCAGAAAAATACTCACATCCCCTGTACTTTATTGCTATTATTGCCAGTCAGCTAGTTTCACAGGACACTCACAATATCAATTCAGAGAAGAATGAGTAGGATGAAGAGCATCTTATTTGTTTGTTCATATCTTGGCTACTGGCTATGTATCTGTCCTGAGCATGGTGCCAACACAATGAATACACACCACATTTATCTACTGGTTAACACCATGCAAGAACTACAAAAGATATGCAATATGTAAAAGCTATATATAAGTATGCAATATGCACATTTATTTTTTTCCAGTAGCTGTACTAAACTTTAAAAGTAAACATGTTTCCCACAAGTTTTTCATAGCTCTCTTCAAAGTCTTCCATTATAAAATTAAAGCCAGACAAAGAAGGAGGGGAGGAAGGAGTTTTGACCAACTGCCTGCCCCAGTGCTAAGGGCCACCCATTAGACTTCTGTGATGGGCTAAAAGCATTATTCTGCAAAACAGGATTAACTCCGGATCAGCAGAGCAGTTTGCCTGAATTCCGGCAGCTGAGTAGCAAGGCATGGGGAGCCACAGAGCCCCTGGCGTAATGGGTAAAGGGGCTCATCCAACACCCCCTATATGAACCTAGCATCTCAGCCTTCTCTGGTGCAAAGTTGCTTAGAGAGGAGAGTTTTGTGTTGCCCTGCCTGACTCCCCACCTTCTCCACCAGCACCAATCCAAGCATGGCAGAGGGTGACCTGAAGAAGAAATAGAGCTGCTGGCTCTACAGTGGCACACCTTCAAGGAGCAGCTGGTTTCACTCCCCGTGCTCGCTGCACCTCTTTGGACCCCCCATGCGTGTGTGTTTTGGTGAGCCCATTCCAGCCTCCCTTGCTCTCCTTGAGCTGTATTTTGAGGACAGATGATAAACCATAAATAAACAAGCTGTCAAGCCCTGGGCAGTGCAGGTCATTCGAGAGTCTACAGCAAAAAGAGAGTGGAGGCAGACGCCCATCACCTCCTTCATTAGGCATTTTGGTAAGCAGCATTTCATGCTCTTATTGGGTATCAATAGCATCGCTGCTCTCTCCATAGTCACGGCCCTGGAATTCAGAGCCACTGCAGACAGAGGCAGGATCTGGTTTATGTGCTTTTCCAAGCACACACGTCCATTTACCAAGGTAATAAAACAGATGTTTCAGATATGTAGCTTTCCTTCGCATTTCACATGCAATGTTTTAACAGCCTTCAGCAATACTATGGGAGTCACGACTCCACTGGATTTTCCAGATTTTTCCAGAAAAGTCTAAACTCAGAGAAATGTGGATCAGCTCATTTTTTGGCTAGGACTTACCAAGGATAGCACTAAATGGAACACAACTGAGAGCCCATTTAAGAGAAACCTTTGCAAGCAGTAACTAGGGTTGAACAATATAAATTCAGCAACTTTTTTCTTCTTTGCCAGCCTTATACCTTTTCTGACAGCTACTGTGGCAGGGTGTATGGCTTGACTCCAATGGGTAAACACTCCATATAACTCTTCACTCAGTAGCCACAGAAGTATAAATGTGTCTAAGAAGGTAGGTGGAAAACTGAACAGGGCTTCACTTGGCTGTGTTAGGGCACCCACAATGAAGGTAACCCACAAAAAGCAATCTGCAAAATATAAAAGAGTCCGCTGTTATAATGTAGAGAGAAAGCAGTAGTGGAGTCTTTGAAAAAATAAAAGGATTATTGTTGTTTTTTATTTAATATTAACACAGATTGATAGAACCCTTAAGGTTGGAAGGGACCTCTAGAGGTCATCTAGTCCAATCCCCCTGCACACGCAGGGCCACCTAGAGCACGGGGCACAGGGCTGCATCCAAGCGGGTCTTGAAGATCTCCAGAGAAGGAGACTCCACAACCTCTCTGGGCAGCCTGTTCCAGGGCTCTGTCACCCTCACCGTCAAGAAGTTCTTCCTTAAGTTCCCGTGGAACTTTTTATGCTTCAATTTATGGCCATTTCCTCTGGTTCTGTTGGTGGCCACCACTGAAAAGAGGCCAGCCCCATCCTCCTCACTGCCTCCCTTGAGGCACTTATAGACACTGATCAGGTCCCCTCTCAGCCTTCTCTTCTCCAGGCTGAACAGGCCCAGCTCCCTCAGCCTCTCCTCACAGGGCAGATGTTCCAGGCCCCTGATCATCCTCGTGGCCCTGCGCTGGACTCTCTCCAGCAGCTCCACATCCCTCTTGTACTGGGGGGCCCAGAACTGGACACAGTGCTCCAGATGTGGCCTCACCAGGGCTGAGCAGAGGGGCAGGATCCCCTCCCTCGCCCTGCTGGAGACGCTCCTCTTAATGCACCCCAGGACCCCATTGGCCTTCTTGGCCACGAGGGCACACTGCTGCCTCATGGTCAACCTGTCGTCCACCATGATGCCCAGGTCCTTCTCTGCAGAGCTGCTCTCCAGCAGGTCGGTCCCCAGCCTGTACTGGTGTCTGGGGTTATTTCTCCCCAGGTGCAGGACTGTGCACTTGGCCTGGTTCATTTTTGTGAGGTTTCTCACCACCCAGTTGTCCAGTCTGTCCAGGTCCCTCTGGATGACAGTGCAGCCCTCTGGTGTATTGTAAATGCCATCAGTTTGAGAGACAGTGTGTGTGTACATGTAACTAAATATTTTGGACAGGGTGGGCCGAACATAAACCCCCAAAGTCAAAAGCCCATGCTTGCAGGTGGGTTTCTACTATGAAAAAGAGCTATGAAAGGTTTTAAGGTCGGATCTGTTTTCTGTGTTTACAACTCCTAATTTTACTTGTGCTGACCTTAGAGTCCAATGTAAAGCACTGAACACCCTTTTTGAATTCTAGCTATAAATCATGGAGATTACAGTCCCCTGCTGCAGACTGTCTCTAGCAGCATGTTCCTTTGCATGTGGTGGTAGAGACTGTTCTCTGGTGCATCTCTCTCTTTTTTTTTTTTTTTTTTTTTCCCATGTAAAAGCAGATCCAGGGCACAGCTAGCATTTAGCCAGCTGACACTAACAGGGCAGGTCTGAATTGAAGCAGTTCAGGCAGACAACATATACGTGACTCAGAGGGCAGTCCCAAACAAATGGCATCCTCTGGGAAAGATGTACTGATGAACATAGAAAGAACAGGAGAAGGTGGTGATGTGAACATTTTCCTTGTTATTCCTGCAGAAAATGAAGCTCTGTGATATCTTTACAGTTAAACTCTTTCAAGGGCAGCAGGAATAGAGAGTCAAAGACTTAATACTAGAAACCCTCACCCTCTTGAGATGGCTCCAAAACTAAAAGGTTACAAAGCAGGCTCCTGGAGTCCACAGTGACATAAGAACTTCAAGCTGGGAAGAGGAAAGTCTTAGTCTAATCGTAAGCAGCAACAGAAACTCTCTGTCTCAGCAGTGATCTCAGGAGAGCCATACCAACATAGGAGTGTTGCTAAATGTATGTGTCCCAAATAGCTGAGACCCAGAGAGAACAACTTCAGATAACGAGCAAAAGAAGGTTAGCACTTTCTGAATAAAAGCAGAAGTAGCACAGCCTTTCATGGATCTATCCCCATACCACCTATAAAACTTGAAGCACACTTAACATAACATTTAACTTTGGCTGAACTGGATAAACAATTTGAATAGGGTAAGAAATGACTAAGTAGCCTCTCCTTTCTATGCAAACCCACCAACAATTAAACATATTAGGCAACTTCAACTGCAAGGCATCCTCAGCATGTCCTTAACCATTCCAGTACTAAGTACCACAGCTCAGCTCTACAGCAGCATTTATGCACTCAAGTCCCACAAGCAATCAGTACTAGGCATCTCTGAGTGCCCAGCTACATAGACACTTGTACAGATCTTTGGACCCTAAGTCCTTATTTCAAAGGCTCTGGCACAAAAGCCCTTCTTTAAC
The DNA here is from genome assembly GCA_013389825.1 of Crypturellus undulatus. Lineage (NCBI taxonomy): Eukaryota > Metazoa > Chordata > Aves > Tinamiformes > Tinamidae > Crypturellus > Crypturellus undulatus. The sequence continues at coordinate 187,937 of VWPW01026039.1, read as the reverse complement.
ACATTGGTACAACCACAGCTTTTACATATAATTTTTTTTTTTTTTTTTTTTTTTTTTGCTAATGCCACATCAATCTTTGTTTTTTACAGTTTATACTAATAAAAGGTCATTTCCTATCAGTTTCTGGTATATACCATTTTGCCCAGCCTTCCACATCTGCATATCTTCGGGTAGCAAGTTCATTACTTTCTTCTCAAAAGACAGAGAGCCAGGCAATAAGCCAGAGCTTTCTCTTGGGTGAGGAGCATGGGGATGACAACTTAACCTTAACATCTCTCCATAGTAAGGAGACTGGCACACCACTGAAGCACTCTTTCGGGATATAGTGCCTGTGAGTTTTCAGACCCGACTTGTTAATAAATTTCCCATGCACACACATCTAGCTTGCTATGATGTAGTACTTAAGCCCACTGGCAAAACTTGAGTTAGTTACCAGGCTAAATAAAAGACAAAATCTAGTAGCTATAAGTTGCTTGCTTCTAAAACAGCTTTTCAGCTCTTTCTGGGTCTCAGCATGACTATTTCTCTCCAAAGTCAAACAGATTCCATCAAGCAGCTTAAAGATATCTCACTAGATATTGGACTGGAAAGTAGAAGGAGAGGAGATAGGTGCAGAGAGGAGTTGGTCTCTTCTGAAAGGTGACCCTCGCGAGAGGTGTGCTCCTCCCTCAGCTGAACCTGACTTTGCATAGGTAGCCCTATTCAGTGTTCAGTGTGACATTATCTGATCCTGGTGGTTGTCTGCCCTATCTCTTCTGCTATTCAGACAATAATCACCAGTAACAGTCCTGATGACTGCATTCTGATGGGAAGATAAGGCTAACTGAGCATACACCAGCCAGAACTGACTGTAAGTCAGTGATTACCTTATCCCATAAATATGGGGACAGTCTATGAGCTCTCCTTGCATTGCAGTGGGTTGCATGCCAGGATCTCCCCTTGAAGAGGGATGCCTCTTGAGGATACTCCTTAGAGTTAAAAGCAACAGATGCAACAGATAACCTTGCCGCAACAGATAATCCTTGCCTTAACAGCTAAGTTACTGTAGTGCGCTCTTTTTGAATTTGTAAACTTTACTGACATAACTGTGCACAAAATTCTTTAGTCATTGACCAGGTTTGGGACTAGGACTGGATTTAGCTGCACCCAGACTCCTCTCAAAAGGAGTCTGTAAAGCAAGGGGGCCCAGTCTGAACCCCGTGACTCAATGGGAGAGTGTCCTTGGTAATTCAGCGTATATCAGGTGCCCCATGCGGTAAATAAGTGCCATGGAATCTTGTGAAACCACTGTCCCTATCAATAAAATATTACTATTTCTTTTATATGACTGAAGTACATTGTGTCCCTCACCCTGCCACTACTTGTTCTGTGACAACACCATATTAGCTGCAAGCGAGCAACCTGTTAGCTGAAACCTGCACCCAGGTTCTATGTGCTCAGCTGATTACAGTGAACGACCTTCATTTATTTTGCCCTTGAAGTGATCAAATGTGAGATGCTAGGGCAGTTGCATCTGCCCTAGGATTCAGCACAACTGCAAGGTTTTCCTTCTGGGCTTGGAGCTTTCAGCTGGGTGGTGATAAACAGCTACCACCTGTAGACCCTTTGAGAGGAAAATTCAACAAATCTGCCTTGGCCACAGGCCTATGGTGTGTTACAGTAACCTGCAAATTGCCAAATGATTTTCATTATCAGTTACCTTGGTTGCATCATTCCGTAAGAATTCCCTGAAGTTTGGCCACACAAAGCAAAAGCATCTTCTCATTAAGTTACAGGTTCCTACAGGTCTATATAAATTTACTGAAGCAATGGTTTAATGTTTTATGTTACTAATAGCATTTGTTTTATGGTATTGTTGTGAGCAAGGGAAAACAATTCAGAAAAGAAATAAGGAACCCATTTTACCCCCATGACCTGAACCTTCATTCTTTTCTCCTATGCCAGACCAAACTCTCTTACAGCTCTGGAAATGTTTGTTTAAGTGTTTTCCTGCCCATTATTTTTCATTGTTGCATACTTCTGCACTTGTGTAAGGGGAACTTAGTGACAGATGAGGCAGAAACAACTGTGAAACTACAATAAATAAATTATATCTCAGTGTTTTCCAGGGAGAAGAAAAGTTGGAATGTGCCAACAAACGAGGTAAGTTTTAGTAAAAAACAAAAGAAAGAAAGAAAGAAAACAAAAAATAATTAAAATACAGTGACTCTAGTACACATAAAATATTTTTTTAGGGAAATGTTTCTTTTAAGAAAATAACATTAAGCAGCTTTGAAAGAAATGACAAATATTTGTTCTGTTCACAGCAGAAGCTCTTAATTCCTCATGAGGAACAGGAGAGGTTTGTTCAGCACAAGATAAATGATTTAATTTATTTTGAGTTGGATAAAGGGCAAGAAAGTAGTTAATTCCTTGGGAAGGTCAAATCAGTCCTTAGATATTTATTTATTAAACATGGCCATCTTGTTTCTCTCTCAGAATACCTTATGGAGGAACACAATCTTTTCATACTTTTTTAATATTGAAAAGTGCTTATCATTTTTCCATCCACAAAAGGCAGCTACCCTGTGGCTGTCTGCACAGAGTAACAAATTCAACGTTGAAATCATGCTTTCCCTAATATTAGTGACGGTTTTGTCCTTGATTTTACAGAAGCCAGTATTTTACCCTAGATGAGGAAATTTCTAAGCGCACCTGTAACTGAGTACACAGTGCAGATTTTTCTTTCACAGAACAGTTATATATGAACAATATCCATAACTTTCTCCCTCAGAAGTTCTTACAAAGGCAGTTAATTTGCATAATTATCAAGGCTGACAATACTGGTTCTCAACCCCTATGAACTTTATTTGAACACCTGAGCTGCTGCTTCTGCAGATTCTGGTCTGGTAGCTAAACCTCTCAAGTCTGATGATTGCAGAAAGGACAAGTCAGGGACAAGAGTCAGGGGAGCGATGCTAGCAGCAGTACAGAAGACTGTGCTGGACATTAGTGCAAGGACTGGGTAACTCTGTGGAAAATATAAATTCCATTCTTATTCTGCCTCAAAACGTGGCCGTTGAGGAGTTATTTTAGTACTCTCTATGAGTGACCCAGTTCTAAAATATAATAATGTCTCTGGAGCCCACAGCTGGGTTGTGGTGGTGATATGACCTATTTAGTAAAGAAAATAAAAAGGAGCACCTGACTGAATAGGAGTTATTTATCAAGCATCTGCATAGACATACAAAAGTGACATCATTTCTAGACCTCAATCCATAATTAGATCCATGTGAACAAGCCTGTGAGCTGTTGTGGACTCTTGCTGTATGTTGTTGATGTTTATGTTCAAAGCGGCTACATGGAAGCTCGTGACCCTGCTCATGTGCCCAGAATGCAGAATCAGGACCCTCAATTCCCTTTTGTCCTTACAAGATCCATACAAATGAACAGCTAAATCATGAACACAATTGCATGAACTGGGAGAAATCTTTTGATAGCATCACAGCAAAGACTAATTCAGAGGGCCAGCTAAGAATGCTATTAATGACAACACAGGATGAAAAATGATCACGATAAGGCCATGATAGTGAACAGTTTCACCTCAGATGGGAGCAAGGGGTCAAGCACAGTCCTGTCAAATGAGTATGCAAGTTTCAGTGAACCAGATGGACTTGCACACAGAAGCAAAAACAGTTGCTTTCTATGCTCCTGCTCCCTAGGTAAACAGAGGTGATTTTTTTTTTCAGCTCACATTCACCAGTTACCCTTTTTCCACCACGGATGTTTTTCTGAAATGAGAGTAAGAGCACTAAGACCTGTCATTTTTCATCTAAGTGGAATCTGGATACAAAGATGGAAAAAATAATGGCTTAACAAAAAGTTGACCCTTTTGTAAAATAAGGCATATACATATACGTACAGCCCTGCATTATATATAGGCATAATTATTGTGTTTGTATCTTGTTCCAATGTACGTGCCATTTGCTGAAATGAAACACCTAGCAGAAAGACCGTAATTCATTTTATTGCTTCACTTTTGTTATATTTTGATGGGTTGGCAGCCCCTCATATCTCAGGCTGGAGCCTACAGAGCAGACTGAAGAGATACTTTACCTCTTAAATCATGTCTCTTATTTTCCGTTATCTTACTATTCTAAAATTTCTTGGCAAAAGTAGCAGGAGGCTAACAAGAGAAGTTCTTATTTGTAAATTCTGCTTGTGTTTATGGCCAAAATAACAGCCAGGTTCACAAATAGGATTCCCATCTCTATAAGCATTATCAGGTCTTGTCCAGTAATTCCAACTTCTTTCAGCACATTACAGTATTTGCACATTTTATACACAGATATCAGTGTTGTTCATTAAGTGCCATGTTTTAGGTAATTAAAGGATTCTGGAGGTCATTTTATTATACTTAAAATTCAACTTTCTGGTTTCTCCTTAAGAGTATTGCAGTTGCTGGGGCACAGTGACATTGCTACAAGGTGTCTGGCAAGCCAGGCATGAGGAGTCAAATGTCACACAAGAATCACCTAAGGTTTCAGTTTCTGTTCCAAACATTTCAGTACATTTACCATATCTATTTTTTTCTGATTATCTGTAATTTCTAGGGGCAATTATGGTGGAATTATCAGTTTCAGAATTCACGAGTCACACTGACTTTCTGGGAACTATCTTGTAAACATCATCACATACCTCAGAATTAATAATGAAAGGAAAGTTTCCTTACTTCTTCAGAAAGAGGAACTGATGGACTCTGAAATGTTTTGCCAAATTATCCAAAGATTCATTTATTCCTTCCCAGTGTAGATAATAACTGTGAGGCCAAACAGCTGGAAGCCATGCTGTGTGTATATGTTACACTCCATACATTATTACTAGCATCTCAGTTAACACAGTATATTCTTTAACTAAATCCTTCTTCTCTAAGTGATATTTCTTTAAGTCTTTGACGCAATGTGATCAATGTTCTGCCACCAAAGCTTATAAATGAAAAGCAAATGCTGAAATGCTTGGGGAAAAGGGGTTGGTGGATAGTATTTTTTTAAAATGTTCATCCAAGTTATCCACTTCTTAGTTGATCTTGTGTTATCATTATATCTACATACATAAAAAGCTTCACAGGAATTTGTCACTCATAGTACAGTAACACATCATATATCTAATACTAACCTGCAGCACATCCTATGAAATTAATTGTAAACAATGTTTCTCTTTAATTTTCTAATTACATCACTATAAAGAGAAAAAGAGGTTTTCTTTTCCAAATGTTGTGCTAATGAATAACTAATACTACTTTTTATTGGAGGAAACGGTACTAAATACCAGTAGGGACACTCAGAAGTCTTGTGCTGAGTTTGCATGCCTACCTGGATATAAAAAATTCTTTAGTCTGCAAAACTTGTCTAGAAAGCCAAAAAAAAAAATAGGGTCTTGAGATATTGCACAAGCTCCTGGTGTTTCTCGCTGAGAACTGCAAATGGAACAGGGATGCAAGGCAATAAAAAAAGGATGTCCAAGTAAGTTACCCACCATACCAAACTTGAGTAAACTGGAAAGTTACTGTTACTATTAAGACAAAATCTCTTAAGAGAATGTTTTACTGAGCTACATCTTCATTTTTGTGGCTTTTTTTGCTAGCTTCAATTTACTATTCCTTATTTATTCAGTGATATACTTTCTACATAAAATCTTACTATATAAACTTCAAGCTATTACTTACATGGCTAAAATGTAACCATTAATACACACTTTTTACTAGCCAAGAGGCATCTCCTATGTCCTAATAAAACAATTCCATACCTATATTGGTGGCAATACAAAACACACGAGTTAAAGTAGAAAAGATGGGGATTGTTTGCTTAGATTGATCAAATAACTCATTTTAAAAACAAAATAGAGAAGCAGGATTCCTCCTCAGTGGAATCTAAGGACTTCGGAACTACCTGAGTAGCAGTACAATAGTTTTGGTGACCATATTGTCCAACCTGAAGGCTTTCAGTGGAGGGATAAGAAGATGGTAGTACTATGGGATTATTTATTAAATAATTATTCCTTCTCCATAATATGTTTTCCATGAATTGTCAGAAATTTCTCTCTGTTAGACTTGAAAGACTCAACCCAGAGCACCCTGTGCAAGCAATACCATGCAGAACAACCACACTGAATGGATACCAGGCACTAGAGAAGCAAGATATGAGGAAAAGTGAGAAACTGTTTCAGACAGCTGATGGGGCCAAAAATCCGCAGGTATACAGGAGAGAAAGCTCAAACTTTGCACAGCAAGAGCTATTTGAACTACTGGGAAAAATATTTAGATTGTGCACGGTAGGAAAATTATATGTGTATGAAATTTTAACTGTTCATTCATTTCTTTCTACTCACACACCTTCTTCAAGAGCTGATTCTGTCCACAATAAAATCATTACAAACATAGTAACCCACAAGGAAGAGACCTTAACATGCCCCTAGATGCACTTGGTCCTTTTGTTTCACTTTGTCTTGCATTATTTATCATTTCTGCATTAGTCTGTCTCGAAGACACACTGCTGAATTTTACTTCCTTGTTGATCAACACCGACTTTTCTTTCCATGAGCAATTCATGACCTACTGACCTAAATCTCCAGCCACAGCAAAAATGTGCCTGAGAACTGCTAGTCTGGTATGACCACAGCTCATTAAAACACTGCCATATTTGTGTTTTCTTCCTCACCTCATCAGTAAGAGAGTAACACAGCACAGTTCATTAAGCAAATACAAAGAAAAAGGTCAGCTCCTTATATCACAATCCAAGTCTTACACCATTTTACATGATTCACATTCAGGTAAAACTGCAAGGTAAATTTTGCACACAGTAAACGTAAAAAGAGCAGCTGTTTTCTTGCTGTCTGCCTAAAGTTATCTGGCAGAGGAACACAAATAACAGCCATAGAGTGAAACCTGATTTAGGGAGCACAAATACTTGCAAGTCCCAAGTCCTGAGCTCAGATTAAAAGCTCACTTTAAGTTTTTGAATGACATCCTTACAGGAGAAAAATATATATATATATACACATGATATTTTGATAGGATTCCTGGACCAAAAAGAAGGTTCACATCTATATTTTCAGTAAATAAGGATGCTGCTAATATTTTTACTGGCTAAGTAGCAGATGGGTTTATTTCACTAATTTTTCAGTTTTGCTCTCCTTGCAATACCACATAGGAGGGCAAAGCATGTTGTCTGTGCTAATGGTGTCTGTGCATGGTGCCTGCAGAAAATTAAGAGATAGAAATTATTCATTGAACAGATAATTATACAACAAATTCATATTCTCTTACTGATTTCCACATTCTCACTTCAGTTACAGTGGCATCCTAAGTATTTTCACCTCCCTATGCAATCAAGGACTTTGTATAAAAGATATGTGCACAAAACTGGTATGGTTACATTAAAAAATCCTTAATTCAACATTGACAACTTCACTGCATGAGGTCAAGAAGTGCTGACATAATATCCCCACAGGGTCTTTGGAAATAAAAAAGGTGAGGACAAGAGAATGGAAACAGTATGTAAGACAGATAGACCGAACAAAAAGAACATGAGATTGTTTTGTACAAGTGATTTCCAGAGTTCAAATAATTACTGCACATCTAACTAAAACCCAATTGTTCTCATCCATGATCTTTAAAGCATTTCTGTTTCTCACAAAAAGTTACACAGAATATTTTTGTTTTCTGTTTTATAATCCATTAAATCAAAAACACATGAATGAGGTTTATGCAATGACATATGGAAGTCATTAACGCTGCTTTAGTTCTCGGCTAAGTACCCGATTCTGTACTCCTTAAGTAAGAAAAACTCTTACTGAAGTCAATGTGAGTTTTTCTTGCATGAAAAGAAAAAAACCTGAACACTAAATGTAATGATCTGTAGGCTACTAAAATTGCTCGGTGACCCCTATGTCAGTCCCTTTTAATAATAGATACTATTTTTTTTTGCAGATTATAAATTCTCACCATACAGTGACTGATTGTTTTCTGTTCAACCAGGGACCAATTTGGCTCCCACAAAGTCAAATGCAAAACTCTCCCTGACCTCTATAGGAAGCACGATTATGGCTTTTACATAGTTCCCTTATAAGAAATCTTCTGTCTCAACAGGTTGCCACCTTCTTGATTAGCCTTAGACAAGAGTCAGCTTCTGCATCAGTGTCATGTGTTTCTTGAAAAATAGTGCAGAAAAGCTTATCTGAACATTGCAAGGTGCAAATCACAAGAATTAAAACATTCAATCCCTTAGACATTGTCTGCAGAATGTTTCCTATCAGTCTGTTAAGGACATGAGCAACCTAATGTAATAACAAACAGTAACAAAAATATATATCTGATCAAAAAATGCATGAAAGTATTGCTCATCCTAATCTCTCCTCAGCCTCATGAAATCAATGGCAAAAGATACTCATGAATGGGAGGAGGTTCTGAAAAGCTTTTTTCCTTTTGTGAAGTAAAAAATATTGAGAAGAAATTTCATGATCCCAAATACTCAAATAATGAGAGAAATGTTACATGAAGTCTCTGGACTCAAGTACTCTGCATCAAATACTGCTCACATTCACTATTGCTTTGACTTTTTTTTGAACAATATTCTTTCATAATTCTCTGTCCTGGGTGATTTTTCTGAGCCAGAAGATATTTGATTACTGGAAAATACCAATGGAAAGAATTAAATACCAGTAAAAATAAGTAGAGAGAAATATAAGAAATGATATACTTCATGTATTCCCTGTTCACCCTAACAACTTGATCTATATGAAGTTGTAATAATTTGTGATATAACACTATATATTGGTAAAAACTTATGTATAATACAAAGAATATAAACCTATATGCTGTCTACAGTCCATTAGAAAATTTAAGTATTTTTAATTTTAAAAATATTTCTAGAACTATTAGAAATTGGAAAATGGTATTTGGCTGATATTGTGTCACCATTTGTTCTTCCATTAATGTTCAAGAAGTCGAGTGAAGGTTCAAAGCGCTGTACATTCTTTATCAAATTTCTAGTGCTTCAGAAACTCTAAGGAAGGCTGAAAAGAAGGAAAGAATGATTCAAGGAAGTAACACATTATTTCACAATTTTCACAATTTTCTGCGATGCTTAAACAGATTACATGGGATTAACTCTATAGAAAAGAATAGCAAATACAACTCAGTTATTGCCATCAATTTCCATGCAAGCAGGATTTCTCCAAAAATTCAGGTGAAAGTTTAGGCACATGAAACCAATGAAAAGATTTTCGATTATCTAAAAATGAAAAATGAAAATATATTTAAATAATCACATTAGACTTCCTATTGCCAGGATAATACTGTTTTGATATAAATATATTGAAGAAAAAAAAAAAAAAACAGCTATCTAAATATGCAACCAGCTATTAAAAAGTGTCTTTGATGATATATAACAAGAACTCAAGCAAGTAACACACTACGTACCCACAGGTTCCCATTGTCAAGCATATCTTAAACCAGAAAACCATATTTCTATAGAATGTAATTTATAGCTAAACTGTTGGATGGTTTAAGAAAAACAGAAGTTAACTATTGTAAATGAAATCAAAGCATCATATTCTAGATAGAAGTGAGCTCTTTAAATTACATAATGAAATGTGATTTTTGAAATTCACAAGATACTGTTTAGATTTTTAGGAAATTTAATGCTGGATGTCTGAATTTCACGGAGAAGTAAATTTTCTTTTTTCACTTGTACGGTAGGCAAAAACGCTAAGAATTACACCAATTCTGATGTATGTCTCCTTTGAAGGTTTTCCTTGCTATAATTCACATAAGCATTCATTCTACAAATTGTTCTCATCTGCCTTGTTTATTGCAAGTATCAAATCTTATCTAGATAATATTTTGTAACATTCTGAGAACCAGAGCTACTTTTAGTGGACCATAAATATCTTCTCTATTTTGCCCCCCTCAAATATCTCTCAAATGTAAAAAGGCAAGAGGTTATCCAGCACTAATCCTCAGAAATTCCTGTGCATGAACTTATTGAAAACAATTCCTGACAGTGATATTTCTAGACTAGACTGCCTAGTCTAAACTCACAGAGAAGTTACAGGCTACAGAGAATTATTCCTTGTACTGGGGTCAATAGTTCTAGTTTGGAATATTCCAATAGTAAGGCAGGAAAAAATGAAATTCATTTTTTTCCAGCTATTAGGATAAGATCAAGCAAGGAACAACAAGGACCTTTCATAGAAAAAAAAATCTAGTTTATGATATTAACCTCCAGGTATGTGTGAAGCCCACACATGAGCCATGAAGTCAATGATTAATCAAATGGAATTCTTACATATTTTTTTCTGATCAGGACAGGAAGGAAAAAATCTATTTTGATTTTTTTTGCCCTTTCACCTTTGCCTAGTTTTCTTTCACATTCATCTAGTTTAAATGAGCTAAATAATAAATACACATTTGAAAGTTACAGTTGCCAACAAGCATTATGACAAAAAATATCTCTGGTCACTTTGACAAAGCCACTAAGTCCTTTGCTATTCCACAGTTAGATTATAACATAATTCTATGCTGCTGTGATTATATATTTGCTTAGATGTGGACTACACAGAAGTCACTGGATGGGAAAGGGCCAATTCAAACAATTTTCCAGCAACCCTTCCAAGTTAAAGTGAAGGAAGTGTTTGGGTGACAAAGAGCTCTTTACTTCAGCAACCTGTGCTTAATCTACTGTAGGGACTACTGACTAAGATTCATGTTTCCCGTTAGGTTTCTTGTAGGTTTTGGACAGACATTTCTGAAAGGTCAGGATAGCCAATAACCTGCATGTCACTTTTTTAGAGGGGTAGACATGGAATGTCTAAAACTCCCAGGCCCTTCTCACTGTAATGAAAAGAAAGAAAACTTTCAGGAGTGTATCTAAGTAGGTCATATTTTTAGGAAGTTTTGATCTTCCTTATTAAACAGTCTGTCTAATGGCGTCAAAAAAGTAGAACTTGCTAGGTGGCAAAAAACAGGAAGGGGCCCTGTGGAGTGAAGGGCATCTGATTGCAGTGGTGCCACAATTTTACCCTGGAAGTTTGTACCAGATGGGTGTGATTGGTCAATCGGTTGCCACAGGTCCTTGTCTCGCGCTGACTGTTTTGGGACTTAACTAATTTAGCAGTGTGCAAAGTCATCATGTCCGGAATGCATAGATGAAAAATAATAGATTAGGGAACTTGAGATTTGAAACTGGGAGGCTGCTCTGGCCAAGGGACCTTCCTCTTTTCAAATGGGAAACCCCCAAGTCCAATTACGACCACGTAGGCTTATTTTTATCACAGCCTGTAATAGTGAGGCACGGGCTGTGGCGACTGGGGAGAAGGAGCCACCTCAGCATCAGGGACGCCCGTCGGAGACCCTGCTGAGTGGGGACCCAGGCATCTCCCTCTGAGGTATGTTACCGCGCTTGGGGTAGCCAGTAGGGTGCTTCTAGTTTAGTTTACTTGTTTCCTTGTTTTTCTCTAACTAACCCCTGGAAGTCCTTGGTTTTCTGTGCAATATAAATAAATCGCATGATACCGGACCCGCGATCAAGTGTGTGTTCTCTTGCTGCCCAGAATCCGAAACCCTCTACTACAAAGTTCAATCATAGAAATAAGATATACTGGATGTGTAGAGTCCCTGTAACATTTAATGAAGAAAAGAAAGCTTGTGGACAAAGTAAAGAAGCTCATACACTGGAAAACTAATGCTGAGTGTAAACACAATGTGTCACAAAATATTATTCTCAAGAAGTTATTTTCCTTTACCTTATACATTTAAAAACATTTCACAAAAAGTGGGCAAGCATAAACATTCCAAGATACAGTCTGAAAATCTGAGTATACATCCTTCTGTAGTAACTTGAGAAGAGAAGTAGACTTACTGATTAAAACAGGATGAGAACTGTCACACCACAAGTTCTCTTTGACTTCTGAAGAGGCCAAAAGATGAACTTTATCATCACTTTGAGGAATTAAAATCAAGGGCCACAGTCAGTACCCACATATAGTCAGAGAATCCTGTCTAATTTATCAGCAAGTTAAAGCACTTCAGGAGTTTGGTCTGATAAGAACAGAAACCATTGGCTTATAGATGAGAAAGAAATGTGAGCATTCCTCAGAATCTAACATGCAAACAGCTCGTGTGAAACTTGGTAAATGAAAGCCCCAAATTACAAGAGAAACATCAATTCTTCTGACAAAAAGAAAATGCAAGCTTACAAGGAGGCTCACGTAAAAATCCTTCAGTTGGCTAAATGATCATTTATGTTAGAATGAACCGATCTTCACAAGCAAAACCTATTTTCACAGGCAACATATGTTTCACAGAACAAGACAAAATTTTCTCAACATGGCTCAATCATAAATATTTTGGCATTGTGCCACTCCTTATCTGTCTCTAAATATGTCATCTCCGATTTCCCCCATTCTCACCGCCCTCCAAAAAAAAAAAAAATATTGACCTCCTATTTTCAGTAATTTGGCTCTTTCTTGCATTTCCAGGACCAAGCTTCAAGAATATGAGTGGCTGCATTGTACTGTTTACAGACTCTGGGACTGAGATCAGATTTTCCACTGCCCAAGTAAAGGAATAAAACACAACTCAGTACCCAGAAAAAAACAAAGCACAATGGCCACATCTCCTATGTCATCTCTCTACCTCTACTTTTCTTTTTTTTTTTTTTAATAATATACTCATGGTGTTTTTTTCCTTTCTTTACCTTTTTGGACCAGAAAAGGTAGAGTTAGAATCATAGCAAATGCTTTACAATGATAGCTTTTACTGCAGGCTTAGGAAGCATCATTTTTATCACAATTAAAACAGATAGCAGCACATTTTTGTAACATTTAATTCAAAATTGTTCCACGTGAATACAGATAGCATGCCATATGAGTCAGTGAAGAGGTAAAGTAAGATTTCTAAGAGCCAGTTAGACAGTCAATCTGTTTTATACGACATAGTCAAAACAATTACCATTCACAAATGTCATCAGAACAGCCATATACATCCAGAACTGTGGAGTATCTGCCCTGGCTCTTGGAATGCGTGACACACCCATGAATGGATGAACTCACCCAGAAACAGTGTTTCCAGGTCTCATAAATCTAGCAGAGCAGTTGCATACGTGTCAAGGTCAAATCGTGATGTGTCATCATGGTAGTTTATCCCAAGAAATATACATTCTTGACTATTCTCAGAACAGCCCAAAAGCTATTTAGAGACTATAAAAAGAAAGGTCTAGGTAAGAACTGTATATGATGCACAGAAGAACAAAAGTCACAAAATGACAGAAAATTGTCAAGATTGTGAGCAAATGCGAGAATATGCTTGAGCACGTCCTGTTGTTTCTTAGACATGAGCATCTGTGCTATGGTGATGAATCTACATAGATTATGGTAGACCATTTATGAGACATATGTTTTAAATTGTTTTCAATACTTATTGTAGATGACTGGAATTATTCTGTATGAATTAAATCTAATGTAATGCAGATGTTGGATGTGTTAAAATTAGTGTTTAAGTGACAGCAGTTTCTGAACTTGTTCTGTCAATGAAACTCATTCACATTCAAGCATTTAGTTCTCTGTCAAAAGAAATAGCATCAAATGTAACGTGAGTATCCAGTAACAGGAAGATTAATAGGAAGATTTATCCAAAAATTCAAATATAACTGGTCCTCTGAATCAAAGTTTTATTTTAAAAAATATATTGCTTGTGCTTAAAAAATGTTCTTCAAGAAAAAGACTGATATAATTCATTTTGTCTCTGTTTGGTCACTATGAGAATATCTTGTTTGTTAAACTGATTTCCAGTATTCAGTCAGTTGAACAGCTTCTTATCAGCCCTCTGTAATTTGGAACCCAGTCTATGCTATGAGTTTGAGTCCCCCAACAATTTCCTCTCCCAGACAGCAATGTGACCATGCCCTCAACAAAATATTATCATGGGCATCATTTAGGAGGTACTACCTGCCACAGACCAGCTGCACAGAGAAATGTTCCTCAGTTAAAACGCTGTAAAGGATGAAACAGTTCACCATGTCAAACTAAAACATTTAAAGACATTTTTATTTAAGTAGAAAGTTCAACAGGAAAAGTATAAATCTTTCCAAACTGATATCTTCTGACACTTTTTTTTTCTGTGGGGCTTAATATTATGAAAGTTCAATTTTTAAACATAGTTCATCATGAAAACAAAATTATTAAGCATCAGAATTTGCAAATGAGCCAGAAACTGAGACTTTTGCTCCAGTTTGGCAAGCCACTAAGAATTTGCATTTTGACATATTTTATGCATTAAGAATGTTTAGTAAAAACTATTATTTAAGCCCAAAGAAAACCACATGCTCCTTTATATTATGTATGGTATTTAAGGAGTCTTTTACATACATCAGCCAATATGCTGGGTGATTGCCTCCCTTGCACTTTCATCTACAGAAAAGCAAATATCTCAGACAAATTATGAATTCAATTTCTATTCCTAGTAACCTGGTCACATCAACCTGAAGCTAGTGTGCAGTGATTTCTCTCTCTCCTGTAACTGGTCATTCATGGTTTAGCATATTGCTGAGTAATCCCATTAAAAGATAATCCCACCTACTAAATCACCTTCACAAAACACAGTTTTATTCATTGTGCCCTTTGCCCCAGCCTTGAAAGTGGGTGCTGGGAAGAAGAGAATAGAACCCAGGGATGCTGCTGCTGGGATCCTTCCTAGGAGAAATCCCTGGATTTGCTGCTCCTTTTTTCCAACTTTTGAGGGAGTCAGTATAGGCAATGACAGTTTTCCTAGGCAATTTATAGACACATCTATCCTCACCTTGATTTTGGCCCTGCAAGAAGAAGCACTTAAAATAAGAATCATTTCAAATGAGTCCAACAATGGAGAAGTCCTATACTGAAGAATACTGAACTTTCTGACCAAAAAATTGCACAAATGTCACATGTTTTCAAGGTCATTCCTTCAGAAATAGTCAAATCCATATTTATGATAAATACATAATAAAACAGTGACCAAACTCTTAGCACTAGTGTGAATTATTCTTTGAAAACCTACACCTTAAACTTCCAAAATAACCGATATCTGCCGCTAGAGTTGGATTCAACCAGATGCTGGGAAGCCCCAGCTCCCTGTTAATGTCGGATTACACCACCCTGGCCCACTCTCCTGCTTCATGTGCTATAATCTATGAGCTGTGAAACTAATAGTTCTGTCATGCACTGTATTTTCCCCCAAACTGTTTGAAATTAATGAGCCATTAAACAAAAATCACGTTGGCCATCTAAGAGGTTGATTCTCATAACTGAAGGCATGGGGAGCAGCCTGGCCGCACGCTGCCATCGCATGCCAGTGGCGGCTGCCGAGCTGCTTCCAGTGCGGGACGGAGCCTCCTGCAACTTCCTTCCCTCCGGCTAAGTCGTCACCTAATGGCATGACAGGTTCTGTCAGGCCAAATCCTCTCTTTGCCATGTACTTATCTCTCTTGCTTTTCCAGAAACTTGTTTCAAAAAGATTTCCTCGATTTCTCTTTACCCTCAAAGTAAAGGCTTTTATGTAGTGTTGCAGTGTGCTTTTAAGTTTTTCTACCACGAAGTAGGTAATTCCCACATACTTTAAAGCCAGGGAACCATCAGTCTAGAAATTTACTGAAAAAAAATCACCTTTGTATCTTAATTCTTTTGCAATAGCAAAATATAAGGAATAAAGAATAAAATGAACAAAAGTATGACATAGGCAGAGTAACTACAGGGACAAAGATATCACTGTCCAAGTATCAAATTTCTCCTACTACACTTAATATGTAGTTATCCAAGTACCTATTGTCAATGCCCTGTGAGATTTGTTTTCATTATTCAAGATTCTGATATTCTGTTAGGAGATGGAAATGAGACTAGATAGCCACACAGGCCATAGTGCAAAAATATTCCTTCTGTTTATCCAACTGCTTTCTAAGAGATCTTTCACATCTATCAAACCAGTTCAATAATGCATTTTAAGTACCAAAACACTTTTAGTCCGTAATTCAATACACTGAGCCAAATCCTCTCAGGAAAAAAAAAAAAATAATAAAAGGAATCAAGCGAGAGGAGTACTGCAGGAATTTAACAGGCATTTCATACTGGGTAAAGACCGGTTCACCCAAGTATATGAACAGTAAATTCCCTTGAAATCTGACAAATTTGTCCTTCTTGCACTGAGATTTAAGACTTAAGTTGTAGGTGAAATCCTTCTACTAGAACACAACGCCTGTTCATGGAATACAAAATTCCTTATGATGCCTTTAGTGTAGTGTTATGCTTAATATCTCTAATAGAGAAAATATGAAAAGAAATTTCTTTGGAGCAATTCTTCCAGTTTTCCCAGTATTTATTTGGTTTTCGAACATAAAAAAACTTCAGTTCCTACCAGCTCCAAGCACTGGGATAGCATTTTCTGCATAGGCCATTTCTGAGGTTTTAAAATTAGGCACATAAGGAGTTGATCATTCCCTATAATCTAATTGAGTTTTGCCAAGATTTCCTGGTGGGACCAGTCATATTAATCATCTACTTCTGTTTTCCAGTTCTGCCAACTCTTCTTCCTGACTAAAATGTTAACATATTACAAAAAACAAAAATGAAAATAATTCAGAACTTTACTTTTTGTTTTTCATCAAGATGTCAAGTTTGACCAGCTGTGGATTTCCCCATGTCTCTGAAAAGAAAATACGGGGCTGTGGGTTTCAATCAGTAAGCAAGCAGTCTGAAGAAAGGAGGGACAGAGTGGGGAATTGGAGGTTAGAAGTCCCATCTCTGTGCTGAGATGAACACTTTCATTATTCTCCCATTTCTGCAGCAAGTCAGCTAACTTAAACCACATATTACTTTTTGTGTAAGATGTGTCACCTTTATCCACAGCATTGGCCCAGCCACATATCTCAACATTTATGTCTTGCAGTTATGCAACACCTACATTAAGACTGTCCTTTCACATCAGCCCATGAGCACTATTGGCTCTTAAAAAAATTGTATTGTGAATTTCTTTTCCCTCAGTATAACAGCCTCATTTCAGGAAAACAATTTCTTCAGGTAGTGCAGAACTGTGTGGCCTCCAGGGTCAACTTGGAGTCTGAATGTCTGTTTCAGCACTTTCAGGACACTAAAGTCCCTTGGAAGTAATTCAAAGATAAAGACTATTAACTTTCTTAGCCTTGAAAAGCTTAATTCTGCAAGCACATAAAGGGACTTTATAGGAGTAATTATTCTTAGAGCTCAGTAAAACTGGACTATATTCATCTGTAGATAAGTTAAAAAAAATGAACATTGATATTATGTCTGCCTTATCTACTTGCTGAAGTTACTGATGGTATTTCCATCTTATTTATGATGCTTTTCTCTTTTAATATTTACACATGCTGTTTGTAGGCCAAACCGAGTAGAATTCATTTTTCTGTAATGTTATATTTAAGATAGAATGCCACAGAGAAAAGAAGGTATTGTGCTAATTCCTCTACTGCAAAGCATACATGGGAGCAAAGAAGCAACTTTGTCACTTCTTGATCGAATTGCTACCCATGCAATGATAAATATTTCCTGACTTTTACAACTGACATGATTTTAAACTGTTATAAATGGAAACCACATCCAGCCATCAGTAAGTCTACAACTAGTGAAAGTCCCAGGAATGGATATCCAAAACAGACTAATATGCATGCTTGGGCCAAGTACTTCAAGCAACATTTTTTGATCCTTATCATGGATGTACTTGTGGAATTAACACTGATGCCAGTAGAAGTTACAAACTGAAGACAAATGAAGAGAAGAGGTAAATACTGTCTACTCAAAGTAATTCATGATCCTTTTTGTTGTAAGCTAAGAAAATAGAGAATGCCATATTATTAATATTATATTAGATTCAGATCTGCATGGGAACTTTCTTATATCTCTCATATTTGATACTTATAATGATAACTTTTATTCAAGGATATCAAGTGATTTTACAAATATGAGGCTGGTAACCTGAAAAGTAGTTAAAGATGTGCTATGCATATGGATAGATGAAAAAGTGATTTACATGCAGTACTACAACAAATCATTGAAAGGACCAGAAATAGAAGTTAACAATCATGATTGTTCATCCTGTACTCTACCAAGGTAATGTTGCTTCCTAATGAAACAAAAAATTAAAAAAATATATTTTAACAAGTCCTGTAGCTATGCATTTATACTGAAATAACTCAGTTTATAGAAATAACTAAAGATCTTTAGCTTTACAGCTGAAATAGTCTACTTTGTAGCTTGCATACAGTAGGTAAAGAGCTAATCATTCATTTTCTAGACTAGAAAAGCATATGGCATTAGTATTTTTGAAACATATCCAAGCTTCAAGTGTTTATATAGTAGTTGGTAAACTGTAACAGCTGCTTACTGATGAATGGAACAGGATACTTGGTCTAGACATTTAGACACAGATGACAGTACCCTAAATTATACACTGCTAGTAGGTATGGTGCATATTTCATACACTTGAACTACCTAAATAGATTTCAGTGAACAAAAATGCAAGGACAATTACGTATCTTTTTTTCAAAGAAATTTCTTGCCCTCATAATGCTTTCTTGGTTCTAAAATTATTTTTGTAGTGTTTGTTATGCATAAGAGAATAAACTTTGAATGCCATGACACAAAACTTTATGGGGTAAAAGCTTTATTTTTTATCTTACACCAGTATCTAATAACCTCAGCTAAGTCTTCACACAGCACAAAGCACCTGATCACTGTAGGGGAGTCAAGAATAAAGGCTGGCTAAGTCATTCACTCAAGATGCAATATGTAGGATTTCTCTAGTGAATATTGAATTACCCTTAAGAACAGCCTACTTCAAATATCCTAGAGCCTAATGGTCAGAACACTCTTCCTGAGGAGATATAAGATACATTGCCTACCTACAAGACGGGGGAAATAGACAAAACTTTTCTTCTCAGTTAGTTGCCCATTAGATAAAGATGTGAGGATGTCAGAAGCACCACCAGAACAGCAGTACCAATATGGGGATTCTAACTCTGCTCACAAAAATCTTCTAGGCATAAGATTTTCTTCCTGACAGTCACATAGTGTTCTTAATTCAGGTTTGTGAAGAGTTTCATGACTGTCCAATTCTAATTGTAATCTAAATGGAAGAAAAAGACTAAGTAAGAAAGGAAACAGCCATTACTTACAACGTGTGAAGTAGATCACTCTTACATTTATTACTACTAATTAAATTACTTTCTACAGTAAGAGTCATAGCTGCAAAGGAAAAGCTACAGTTGAGGATGTGAAATTGGCAGATACGAGGTATACATTTAGAACATCATGCAATCTATGCTGGGTAAGAAGTAACTGATACATTACAACACTTAATTCTTACAGCAGTATTCTAGAACACTCTTGGCCTGTTTCTGTGCAGCCAAAGTAATTTAAAGTTACGCTGGCGGTAGCTCAACTTAGTCCCCCTGATGTCACACTGAAAAGATTAGGGATGTTCAGCTGTTTAATGACAATGGGAGGTAAGGACTGGAGAAAAGTAAAAACAATGATCAGCTGTAAAAGGAAGAGGACTGGGGAAGGAAAAAAAGGTTTGTAGTTTTTATATTCATGAGCTTGCTTTCACAGGGCCAAGGGGAAGGAGCAAGCAAACAAATGATTGTCAGTACCTCGAATAGAACAAGATGAGAACAAGGCAAATTGGAAACACTAACCAAACCAAATTATGTCAAAACAATCTCTTTTCTTCCCTTGACAGGCTAATAGCCTCCTGAACAGAGGAAAGCACTAACCACATGTATTGGTTTTTCTGTAAAAGCTTCTGACAGTATTTCATGAGACACTATATGCAACTACAGAAGCGTAAGCTAGAAGAAAACAGTACAGAGTAATGCAGAAGTGCCAGTAGAGTAGTCATTATTAGCACATGATCAACTTAGAAGGTGTCGTGAGCACAGTTTCACAATGGGATTTTTTTTTTCTGCATTTTCTCTCATAAGTTGAATAATGACGATTTACAGATTACACCAAAGCGGAAAAAAAACAGTAAGCATGCTAGGGAATATTAGAAACCAAACTTATTTTTGCAAATTTGGAATCATAGTCTGAAAGGTCTCAGTCTGCTCTATAGGCCTGTAAAAAATAGTTTCTTACAGGTAGAGTAGTTTCATCTGTGTTTGTGTTTATATATATATATATATACACACACATTTATATACACACACATCTCTCAACTAATACGGGTGAGTGGATGGAACAGTATGAGGTGCCAGGGCTAAGGTTCCTGAAAGGGGAAAAGCAATCACTCAAAGCAATGTAATCTCCCAAATAGGAATTGAATCAACACTTTAGGATCTTTTGGTCAACTCTACAGTTTTATTAGTTGAGTTATGCACAAAATCTGGTTGAAGTGGCAAAGACTATGATAGACCTAGCAGACATTTCACCCTTTCTTTGCACAGATCATCATTATCAACTATGTTTAACTTAGTCTCAAATTCTTGCTCTAGTCCAACATGAAGCTCGAGCTCAAATAGGAAAATATTCAAGAGTATACGCTGCAGGAATTGATTTACTGTTGGACACATGACCCAAATTTTTTCCTCCATAGAATAGAAGGAAGCACTTAGAAACATGTGAGTATCATTTTTCTAGACATAAACTAGATAAATAACAGCATTTATAAAAATTTTAGTATTTTATCAGCTACACAGTTTGATAAATATCTTTCCATTTATCTTTCCTTAATTTTTATGTGAAACATGAACCCCAAACCAGTTAACAGCTCAGGACACTGTGTTGTTCAATGATTACAGCAAAGGAGGGAACAAATCTCAGTATTAACTCTTACTTCAGAAAAAAGACTAAAACCAATACAAAAACCTGGGACAACACTGAAGTATTAGTAAGATAAAATATAGTCTGCACTGCTCAGGTTTTTGTTTTGTTTTGTAGAAACAAATTTTCTATATATCATGTTGTGCTGGGAAATCATTAGATTTTTCTAACATTTTAATAGCTGCAGAAAGGTATTTCTGCTCGTCTTGCTTAACATGCATAACTATTTTCACACTCACCTTGCTTAAAAGAGATTTAGCAAATAATTATATCATATTTTGAATCCAGATACAATTCACACTCTCACACTATGCTGGAAGGAACTCCCTCAGGAACAGCAGCATTGCAAGGCTGCTTGTCCTTGGTCCACTTGTCAGTGGTTTAAAAGCTAGGCAACTGCTCTCTATGTCATCCTTCTCCCTTTACATGCAAATCCATGCAGTGTCTCCCACTCTCACCTACCTAGTGCCAAAAAGTCCCTTCTCCTGGTTTCCTTAAGAAGAAAGAAGGCAAGAAGACAGGAAGGGAAGTATTTTGTACACCATACCTCCAGAATCAAGCAACCAGCATTTTAGGTACACTGCATACCTCACCCACTGGAATAAAAGCTGTTTTGCTGAAATTTTCTGTAGCACACAATAAGCACTATAGCCCAAACATGCAATTCCAAAACATGCATGCAAGCAATTTAATGCTCCTCAATAAAATAAGAAGTTACTAAGAAGCTGCTTTTTGTTAAAGTGTATTAAAAGTTTACGTCTTTATTTTATACAGCCATGTCATTACAGTTTTATTCTTCAGCATAGAAAGACTATGTTCATTTTTGGAGGACAGCAATTGGCAGCAGGTAGATCCCCAAGACCACAGTGCAAAGAAGCTCTGTATTTATGGACTACTGCTTGCCTCTTCATGTTACAATCACTGTAAGTAATCTACACCTGGAAGCCGGGAAGGTTACCCAGAGCAGCAGAGATAAACTGTCAGATAAAACCTTGTCATCTTGCACTTTGGTGCCATTGGCAAAGGCAAGTGAAGTAACAGGTTGTAATAGAGCAGAGCCAGAAGGCTTGTCTTGGTGGTATCAGGGGGGCAAACTGGTGTCTCTCCAGAGCTCTCTGTTTATTCTCCGGAGGATAAATAAGCAACTCGTGGGATTAATTTTAAATGTAATTTAATATCTGCAAGATGCCTCAGTAACTTCTTGTGTGCATAATTTTCAGGTTACTATATGAAATAATTTTTCATGACTGAATCATCCAACAGAAAGTCTTATAAAAGCAAAATGACAGCACCTGTAGCCACTGATAAACTTCCTCAGGCTCTGTGAGCGCATGGCACTCCTTAAACAAATCCAGATGCTACACCACTAAAACAAGGCACTTGATTATTAGCAGCATATTTTTAGGGCTTTGCTAATAACCAGTGCCTGGTGAGGAGGCACATCAATTGAACAAATATTGCGGCTCGTTCATACTGGTCCGTGTCTTCAAGTACTTTTCCTGTGAATCTGTGGAATACGCAGGTCATGTTATCTTCCTTGCTTCTCAGTATTCCAATATCCCTCACCCCTTGAATAATTACGTGTTACATAGAGGAAAATGATGGCTAAAACTTAAAGAGATTGCATAGTATTTCCCCAAAGTACAAAAACACAAGCAAATCCCAACTCTTACCTTGGTCAGAAATAGCTATCATATGGACTAACTGGATTAGCAATATCTGGCATGCCTACTGGATAAAAGTTCACTCGGGCTTTCAAAAGGATGAAGCTACAGCAGGAAATTAAAAGAAAACCTCAAACAAGATGGCCTTATTAAGACTTATAGGGAATGTCAGTATAGCATTACTCATTTTTATTTAGTCACAGCTGAATACACTGCTGAGAGGAATGCTCAGAATGGAGGCTTCTAATAAGTGAAGAAATGGGTGGGAGGAGAGATTAAATACTTTCACAGGAGCTTCTGTATAGGAATATGATGAATTAGCCATAAAAGTGCAGCTAATGCTGACGTCTGTCTGTCTGTTTGTCCTGCTGAAAGATGTTTTCGGTGCAGCATTTAATGCAAAACACTACCTGAAACAGAGGAAGAATCTATTTACCTGAAAAAAATGCTTGAAATTGCTTATTAGATAGCAGTGTAATATATTTATGAGCACACCTGAGGCAAAATATAAACAGATAATAAAACAACATATTCAAGTATTGCACACTTAAATAACTGTTAGGACTATTTTTCAAAGTGATTTTGAAAATGACTTATTATGCATAACACAGGCTCTGCAAGGAGTTTCATAAAGCAGGTATTGTTATCAAAGCTAACCATAAATTATGAAAGCAAGACGGCTGAAATAAAATCAAAAGAAACAGCATATGTGAAAAGTTCTAGTCATTCCAGAAATTTATAATCACAAAACAAAAACTACCAAAAGACCAACTCTTTCAGGACTCAAAGAATTACTCTTTATTAATAATAATAAAAAAGAAAAAGCCCATCCAGGGACTGGATTAAGGGCTCGCTAAGAATATAGTCCGCAGACAAATTCAAGCTGTGTTTCTCTGGGCAGTAGTAAGGAAAAGCTGATTGTGTACATTCAGAAACTAGTAAGGAACAAGTATGAGTCATCATACTGTGGGATAAATTACCATTACTTTTTTCACCAGAAATTCAGCTAGTAAGGCTATGCTCTCCTTATAATGAAAGCAAGCTGATTTTTATATAAAAGAGCAGGCTTTTGATATTCATGAAGTCAATATGCAGAAGCAACATTTCCAGCTCTCATTTAAACCTATTTGGAATCAAAAGGAGTCTTTACACTTTTTGAAGGGGATACTACTCACATATAGATTTATACAAGAAACAAACAAAAAAAAATAGTGGTCACTATACACACGACTAAAACCAGTGATTTAAGGAGTTCCCTTCCATCAAAGATCAGTTTCCAAAATCAGATTCTAGTAAGTATTCATCAAAGAGAATATTGTAAGAAACCACCAGAAGAAACAATTTCCATAAACTATTATCAATAAATGGCAGAAGGACGTTGGGTTCCCAAAAACGCAGTCCTCTTTGTGGAGGGGAACAGATTTTTACAGCTGTACCAGGTTTGTGCAACACAAGTACCTTGGAAATACCAAGAAGGACAGGGCAGCTGTATTAATTTAGCTGAAGCTGAAGCAGAATCATTTTTTATAAATATATGAATACATTTTGTCATGTAAATAAATATTAACTGACAAGTGAAATCACTAGGAATATTGCAGTAGACAAAATGACCACTGCCAAATAAATTGTTTTTAGACCTTTTTGTTTGTTTACTAATCATCTGCATTTATCTACAGTGGTTGCATTCAGACAATATTATTATTAAATCATGCTCTGTTCCTAGCTGGCGACTCAAATATACTCTTTTCTTCGTGCATCTCACTTTTTCCTCTTTTTTATTCTATTTTTCTCTAAGATCAGAGACTAGAAAAGTAAGTTACCAATGCTGGTTTTCTTGTTTTCTATTTCCATTACAAATATATTAAAAAGGTCATCCTTTTCCTTCTCTTTTTGTGATGTTTTGGTTTAATATGGAGAAGATCAATGGAATCATGTCTTAAAACATTAAAGACAAACTTAACTTAATGTGATCACTAACTTGCATGTTATGCCATGTCCAGTATATTTTGTTGCAAGAGTCTTCTTGCTAGTAAATACATAGATATTGAATGTATGAATGCATTAAGTTTAATTGCTTAAAACTCTCAGGTTTGGGGAAATAGTTTTATTCTTCTGGTTGGCAGCTAAGAATGGCTACATCTTTCAGTAGTTCTAATACGATTACACCTTTTTCAGTGATTAATAGTATATATCAAGATTTCTTCTTTAAACGAAGTCACCTATTCCTGTACCCCCGTACATCTTGCTGTAGTGGTTGTCACACTTACGCTTGCTCATTAACAGGAATCTTCCTGAGGCATCTCTCAGAAATGAACTAGCCGTCAGCAGAGGCTGCATGTTTCCTGCCCCTTCTTAACTCAAAAGTTGCCTCCTCTTGCCTCAAATTTTGTTTGTGCTACTGTGTCTTTATCTTATAATGTTTGAATCATTTATCGCAGATATCAAAAGTAATTCCAAGGAAAAGCTAAGATGAAATGCCTTTTTTACTAATAAAGGAAGGCTAACAGAATAACAGGATGGAATACACGTATGCTGGAACTGATGTGGATATAGACAAAAACGTGTCTGGTGGGAACTCCTTCAAGACATTTCTCCATGCTGGAGAAGAAAAGTGGTGAAATGAAGTCTATAAAGAAGACAAACTATTACGTGAGCAATTCACCTTCTGTCAAAAAAAAGGCCTGGTAGTCTCATTTTACTACTACCATGTACAGCAGGTAATCTTTAAATGATTTAAGCATATCAAATTAAGGTCCAATAAAGGCCATGAAAGTAAACTTGCAAAGGCATGGATTGTGTGGTCTGTACACTCTAAAATATTGTATCTGTTCATGTATTAGTATCTTATATGATTTATATATCACTTCTAGAAAACTTAACCGCTGCTACCACCTGCTGGTTAATTTAATTTTGTATGTATTCACTCATCAAGGAAGAAAGAAACAGAAAAAGATAGGAAAGCATACCACACAGTGCTTTTCATACTGAAAGTAGTTTTTTATTTATTCACTTCATTCTTCTAATTCAGCTCCTTTCTGTTGTCAGAGATGACCAATCTTATTGTCATAGGATGAATAATCCTTTTACTTCTAAATTATTTACTGGAGTGATTGCTGATAGGAAGAAATAATGACCTGTGATATTACTTTCCTCCGTTTTCATTTTTTCTTCCTGTAGTACCTCTTGTAACTAGGTCACTGTTGTCTGCTGTGCAGAATCTTCCATGTTGAAGGAGGGAAACATGCCAGTGCTGTGTATTACTGCTTTAGCAGTGAGTTGGTGTTGAATTCACTTTGATGGTGTCCATGGTTCAAGTAAGAGGAAGTAAAAATACATGACTGTCTCTTGGAAAGTTGTATTAAGTGGCTGCAATAATTGCTTTACATTAAAAAGTCACACAGACAGTTGTTGCCATGGCAACTGAACCTTAAGCAGTTATGGCAGGAAAAATATTTTATCCCACAGTGTTACTGAAAACTAAGGCTAATCATTTAATTTTACGGTTAAACCAGTTTGCATGTGCTTTAACATTTCAAATATAAGAGAAACCATCGCCAAGACTTCAAAGAAGTGTATTGTTCTGACTGAAAACAGAGGAAAATGAAAATATGCTATCCCTAAAAGGCATTCTAACAAGATTGTGGTGTTGAGCAGTTCTGTGCAAATAACCACAGAAAGCTGCAGAAGTCCTCATTAAAGTATCTGCTCGGAAAAAAAATCAACAGTAGTGTCTGGAAGCAAAATCCACAGGCAAACAACAATGATGAGTCCTAGCCAGGCTGTTTGGACGAGGACTTACACTCCTTCACATTTCACCCATTTTCAAATGTACTCTAATGAGTCAGTCCAGATCTCAGGATCAGATCAGGTATGTCAGGATGCCTCCAAAATTCAGGTGGTCTTTGCTCTAAGTTCTTGAACTGACTCCTCCTTGTAATGGAGGAGTTGGTCAAAAATTAATAAAATAACAATCAAAATATTGATGGTGGAGCTTATTTGTCTTACTCTTCATTGCCGAGGAACTGAATCACTGCACATAGTAACTTGCCAGTAACTTTAACTCCTCAGTAATTCTGTACAGAAATCCCTAAAAATGTCCTGATTTGGGCATCTTCTTCAGGTGAACAGGAGATGATATTGAGAAGCTAACAACCAACCAGCCAAACAGAAAAGGTTGCTGCTACCATCCCTCCAATTGAGCTAAAAATCAAGATATGTTGGCAACATCTGTAATACTTGTAGGTCATTTCACAGACCAGAAAGTTCTGAACAATCATCTATACTTTTATGCTTATCTTAATAGAAATCCTAGATTTTTGTTGCATTGGTCAATATGTTGCCATGGCATTGAGACAGTTTCTAAAATTGCTTATATTTGTCCCAAATTGCTAAAAAGTAGGAAGCTTTTTTAAGGATAAGGTACCAAAAAGCTACTTCAGCTATTGAATATGCTCAGCAAACCAATCTGAAGAGTAAATGAATTAAAATAGAGCATTATTTCGATGGGAGAAAAGAGGAATAATGGTGTCATATGAGGTTAAAGCCCTACTTTTGACCTAATTCTGCTCTTGTTGATGTCAGAGAGGGCCAAAAAAGGCCAACACTAAGCACCTTTGAAAATCCTGCCCTCGGGTTCAAATATATTTCTAATACAGTAACCAGGCCTTTGTTTTCTCTTTCATTAAGACTAATTCCAAAACAATGAAATCAAGTAATAAGGCAGACTATGTACTTACCACGTTAAAAATATTTTTCTTATGATTTTATGCCGTGGCTTTTTCTCATCTGGCAGTGCCTGAATCTGAAACTAGAAATTTCCTGTCTTACAGCCACACATCTGTACACTGAGAGATCCAGCAATACGTGGAGCGCACGGGAACACAAGCCACTCCATCCCAGTGCGTGCTGAGCAGAGCGAGACACTACAGGAGTGTCCTTAAAATAGAAGCAGTAGCTGCTCTCGAATCTGTTGTCCCAAATTTGCCTCCTCTCAGCTCCTCTCAGTTAGTACAACGTACACTAGCCAGCCATTTCTCAGCTAAGCCGGTCAGTATGGCTCTCTTATTTTGGAAAAAAAAAACACACAACAAGAGTAGGATTGTTCAGCTTTGTTTAGCTTAAAGGTGGCTTTGGAAATCACCTCAGCACATAAATACTGCTATTTTATTTTTACTGACATCTCAACACCTGATTCATTTCGTTAAAAAAATCTCTCTCTGGCGCAATTTGTGCATATCTGAAAACCACCACGTAATTTGGCACAATGTTATACAGCTGGCAGCCTCTGTTGAAGAGAGGTCCAGGACCTCTAACTAAGAAGTTACCGTAAGCCAGGGCTGAGGTGCGCTGAAAGAGTTACATGGGCAGTTTCACACAGTGGTTGCCCACACCATTGTTGTTGCAGGCCATTACTATTAGTTTTTCACTTTCAGCAGCATTGGTGTCCTGCAGAAAAAAATATATATGTACGTTTAAGCCTTTCTCCCTCTGCTTAAAAGTCCGTTTGCCCCACCCTACCTAGGCTCACTTAAGAATGAGAATTTTCCATTTCCTAGCACACACTTTCACAGTTATAACCTACAGAACACAGGACTTGAAAAAATATCTTTGTTACTATGCCATGCCAGCATTTAACACTTTCAGGCATTTGCCATTTTGCAAGTGCGTTCTCGACAGCCTCTTTGAATCAAAATCCGTTTAAAAGGCATTTCTGAGATTATGCCTTGCAAAAGATTGTCAGGTGATTAAAGAAAAAAAAAAAAAACAAAAAGGAAAAGAAAAAAAAAGAAAAGAAAACTTTTTACTGAAAAAAAATCCTTTTTCATATTTTTATTACTTTTGTATTTAGAGGCAAATAAAGTCCAACAATATAAGTGCTATAAAAAAATGCTACCAAATAACACATAAGACAAAAGGGCACTGCTGTGATTCAGTCAGTTGGCCCCTACCAGCTCTTTTCTGAAGGAAGACAAACAAGTACAATGAACACAGGTAAAATAATTCCAGCAGTCTTGCAGCACCATCTGTTGTCAGTATGTGGCTGCATATTTGATATTCAAGTGTTGACTCATACTGAAAATGGGTTTGAGATTATAATAGAATATTTTTATTTATTCTTGAGGTTATGCCACAATTTGCATAACTTGTTTACTGTTATTTGTATCCCCAGAAAATTTTCCTCATCTGCGTTACAATCATGAGAAGTAAAATTATATTTAATATACCAGGTGCTAGGAAAAGGCACTATAATATTCAGAGTACCATCAACAAACTTTATAATCGTAATGTAATCTGCTCACTGTTACCGTTTAATTTGGAGCACAGTCCTCACTTTCTACAGTGGCCTATGAGTACGTGATGGAGAATTTGGGACCTTCAAAAAAAGGAGAGAAGGTCGTTACGGATAAACAACAACAGCAGCAACAATAACAACAAGGAAAACAAAAACACTTCCATCATGAATCCAGAGGATCCTTCGGAAGCCACGGAAAACAATTTAAAAACGAAGGGCAACGTGGCTCTGCCCTGGCGCTTGGGATCCCGACGAGAGGAGGTTTTGCGGCTCGGCGGCAGCCTGCTCCGGCAGCAGCAGAGGGCTCTCCCGCCCTGCCAAGCGGGAACACACGGAGAGCCGGGAGCTGCTGGGTGCTTTTGTTCCTTCTTGTTTTGCTTCGTTTTCCATAGTCACTAGTGTCTAAAAAGAAGCTTAAATTAAGCGGCGGTAAGTAGGCATGCACATACGCCAAAGCAATACTACCTGTGCATTATATATATTCTCACTGCGTGCGAGATACCACAATTTCCAGGGCACGTGAAGATCAACAGTCCCTGCTTTTCTCAGGGTGGGTGATTCTCGTCTTCGCACAGATGGCCCAGCCATAGTCTGATGGGGGAGTAAGGCTGCTTCTTTCCCTGAGAGTTTTTTGCTCAGGGTAGGGAAGCAGCCACAGTTTGGCCCATCCTTGGCCCATCAGGAATGACCAAAGCCTTTTCTTTATCACATGACCAAAATGTTGGCATTCCTGTCCCATTCCAAGGCACATGCCCAGTCCCAGAACAGCCACACTGCTCCCTGTAGGACTAGAATTTGATTTGAACCAAGTGACATGTGCATTTCCAGTCAGGGAGATGTATTCACTTACCTTTGAATACCAACAATTTCCCTGGATGCTGATTGAACAGTCCTGAAAGCATCACACCGATCAGGAAAAGCTGAATAAAGTGTTTATATTTCTATTTGGCTAACTTTTTTTGTACTGAAACCAAGAGGAAATGAAGTAAAATTGTTTCTGATCTCATGCAAATGAATGAATTCTATGCTTGAGCTTCAGTGGGAGAGACTGAGATCAATACATGCAAAATAGTCAAGAAAAGTCAAATGATAGGAAATATGGATTGAAGTCCCACAGCACAGAAAAGAGAATTATGTCAAAGTGTGGAATTCAGAGTAAAAGGCTTTGCCACCTCCTCCACTTTGTGGAATCAAACCAAAAAATGTTGCCAAAAATTTGAGATGAGAGAGTATGTGTTGTTTCAGGTTGACTGAAGTTTTATTCCTTTTGGAAAGTAAGTTGTTCACACGGAAACACACACCTGTCAAGGCATTTCTGCTTTCCCCCCCAAAAGAAAATACTGCCAATTACAGACCACTGAGGAGAAAGAGAGTGACACACAGAGAGGAAAAAAGGCAGTTCAAGTGCACATTGTTATCAGTTTTGCTTATTCTTGAGAAAATGCTTGATTTTCGATGGACGTTCTGACGAGGCAGGATTTTGACTGCATTGACTGCACTGTATTTTATTTTTTCCTCTCTAAAGAAATCAGTGTAAAATGAAAAGATGAGCTTCTTACATGCAGCTGGACAAGCTGGTTGCCTGTGATAATTAATATGTGGTTCACTGTTAGAGCAGAGAATGGGAAAGAAGCTTATATTAATCCACCTGAATAATTGCACATCTTCAGGATTTTTTTTTAGCGATGCAGTCATTTGTAGAGAAAAAAACATATATTTGCATGCAAAAACATATATTTGCATGCATGCATGCAAATACATTGCATACATGCGTTTGTATTTCCCCATTTTTGAAATTTTTCTCGTATTTAAATCCCGAACTGCTTTTTTCGATTGAGAAATCATAATTTTCACCAAGATTGTTAATTGTTTATCTTTTATTTCAATTTCATCATTCACTTCCATTCTTCCTCACTCTAGTTGTATTGGCACCCATTAAAACCATTTTCCTCATATACTGTTTCTTTTTCGAATCTTTTCATTAATTTTCACAAGCTTTCTACCCCAGTTTCTGGACTTCTTTCCAAAAATGTATGCTTATATATGTGTTCAAATTACTCCCATCATTACGCCATCAATATTTTTGATGCTGTGGATTTTTTTTGTTTCGTTTTCATTTTGGGAATATCCTCCTTCTACTGGTATACCATAGAGATGTCTTTTCAATCAAACACCACAGAACCTGTCACTGAAGGAAGAACTGTTGTATAAGTGGTTGCATAAGGCAGTCTTATTTCAAAAAGTCTTCTTCCAGATAACTCTTGCTTCTTGACCATAGTCACATTTTGTCTGATTTTGAAAGACATTTAAAATAGAAAATCATAGTTCAGGGACCACAATTTTCCTTGTGTTTGTTCAACACTGCTTTTTCAATAGTAAAGAATCAAAATCAGTAAGAGTGGGCACACATATGTGCATATTCACATTTTTTTTTTTTTAATAGTAAAAGAAGGTTGCTTTAGGGAAAAAAAGGTCTTTATATAATCTACAGTTAGGACATAAAAAAGCAAGCAACATGTGCTGTTGCAAGTAAAACAACCCGGAAAAGTCAATGAGCAGCAAGGTGAAATAGATTGCTCATGATATCACCCTTAAATCTGTAGGCACAAGGGCAATATGTGAAGAATAGCAGAAACACCTTACTAGGCTGGGAAATAAAACAGGAGGTGAAAATCGATGTCAGTAAATCGCAGATGATGCATATTGCCCAAAACACAATTCCCCGTGCTCCAGGGCTCCCAAGACTCCAGACAGACCATCAGTCCTCAGGTTGGAACTTGGGGCTATGACAGATAGTTCAGTGAAAGCTTTAGCTTTCTGGAGTGGTCAAAACAAGTAAACAAAACAAGAAACATTATTCCTCTGCTATACAAATCTCTCTTTGAATTCTGTGTGCAGTTCTGGTCCCCTCCTTTCAAAGAAGGCTCAGCGACATTGAAAAAGGTTCAGAAGGCGCCGAAAATGATCAAAGGTAAGGAGCAACTTGTGCCAGAGGAATTCAGGACTAAGTTGGGAAAGTTCAGGCTGGAAAAGGGAACCTCTAGAGAGGAGGGAATGAGATAGACATCTGAAAGAACAAGGGGGCCTCGAAGGTACCACCAGGGAGTAATGGTTTAACTGACTTTTTTTGTAATAAGAAGAGTCTGGCTGCGAATAAAATCAGTAACAGTAAAGTTGAAAACCACGTAGGTAGTTCTTCCTTGCATGGAAGGAAATAGCAAGGCATTGTGGATGGTAAAATTTATGCAGAATGAAGGAAAAAACAGGCAAAGTTTTAGTAAATGCACAAAATCACACTCACCTCGGTGAATTTGTTAGGTTGAAATTAGATGAAGACTAGGAAAGTACTTATTGGGAAAGGAAAGTACTGTATAAACCTCTTACGTGAAGAGACCACCTGGGCATCTGCTTACTGCTGTTGTCAATGACGCATCTCACATAGGCAGACTTGGGACCTGGCTTGGTCCAGAATATTCTTACATTCTACGCACTTTGATAGATGCTACTACTAGAAGCCGTGCCTTTAAAATATACACATCGAAGAAAGAGTTAAACACACATATTTCCCTGCTGTCATTAAACAGGAGATTCTTCTCCTATCTGAGCTCTTTCTCACCCAATTTTACTATACACAAGGACCAATGATGTGCTTTTTGTTCAGAAATGCACGCATCTCCAAGGTTTTGTTTTAAAGCAGCAGTATCATCTAGTTAGTGTCTCACATGTTATAGCTGGTTCTTTTTTATCAAAAAATAATGCATTTTGAATTAAAGATCAAAAGTGGGTAATTTTGTAAAGTTGGTACATTTGTAAAATACAGATTGAAAGATTGAGAAAGGGACAGGAAGGAGTTGAAAGGGGTTCACGATTGAAAGCAAGTTTCAGAGGTTTTCGTCATGCACTTCTGAGGGGGTGAAGAGTAATAAGATTTTTTGCACTTGTCAGAAATAGATCACAGAGGCATGCACAGATAAGGGAAAGAAGGAAAGACAGGTAACTTCTTATGTTCTTACTCAGATGGGTAAGCCTATTTACATCCAGTTCGGAATCCCATATTCAAAATAATTAAAAGACAAAGCATCTTCCCCTCATGAAAAAAGAGAATTAGCTAATTCTTAGGAATCTATCTTTGATAAGGTGGAATAATCATGGGCACTAAGCAGTCTTTTTAGTCTTTTCTGATGATTTAGTCTTGCTGATAAAACAGCAAAAGGGAAAGATCCAGTGTGGTAAAGCACACTGAAAATTCAAATCAATGGTCTACTTACATGCATTTTTCTGTTTGTTTTCTGGAGGGGATGGAGGAATCTGGGAGTTCTCCCTCTAATTACCTTGGAATAGGCTATCGTGACACTCGAGACATGTAGTGTGCCACACTTTAGCTTTAGCTTAATATCAGACCTTCTGTAGAAAGTAGAAAAATATTCCCCATACCAGTTTTCAGCTTTATATAATCTGAAATGG
This sequence comes from Crypturellus undulatus, assembly GCA_013389825.1. Lineage (NCBI taxonomy): Eukaryota > Metazoa > Chordata > Aves > Tinamiformes > Tinamidae > Crypturellus > Crypturellus undulatus. The sequence goes on along the minus strand of VWPW01026039.1, from coordinate 154,661 downwards.
GTTTATACTTATGTTCTTGTAGGCACCAGCACGTTGTCTTGCCAGAAGCCTCCACTGGCAGGTGACCTACTTTTTCTGAAGAGCTGTGCTCTCATCTTCCATTTTTGAGCTTAAGGGAAGTATATTATCCATGTCTTTATTAGAGTGGGTCTTTTTCTGACAGGCTACAATAATTATGCAGGTATTAAAAATGGATTTTGGCTTACAAATGAGGAACAACTAGTTCTATAAAGGAGACGGAAAAATTGAAAAGTAGCAGAACCTAAGATAAACCCCTTAAATATCCCATAGCCCTCCTATTGCTTTAACTCCTTTCTTTAACTGACCTTTGAAACTCCTGTGAGGAAGTGGAATTGTTATTTCAGTTTAACATCTAGACAGCTACTGAATACTATTTTGAGACTGAAAACTTCTAAATACATTTCCTCTTGACACAAAAGAAGTATCAGTTCGATATTACTGAACTATTATGCATCAAATTTATTGGTATTTTTTTAAAAGCATAGCCACTGGAAGTTTGGTTAACTTTGTGTCAATTAACATTTGTTAATTGTTCTTACAAAACTAAGGCTATATGTCGTATGTTTGTTATGCTATTGGTTATTATAAGATGATAACCTATTATTTTATGTTAGCAGACCTATTCTAATTTATAGATCCTAATTGTTTAACCATTGAAGACTAAATGATTTGCATCAATCAGCCAGAGCACCGCCTTTTGGTCAATGCTGCATCTTTGGTTAAAGCAGAGCCCCAGATCTCCTGTGCTTAAAACATTCAGATATTTAATTTAGTCTGTGTCAAGAAATCAGACTAGAAGTGTGGGAAGACAAAGCTGTTTAATTATTTAATGTAGAAGACAAAGATTCAAGTAAGATACATGTCAGTGAGTCTCACATCTACCTTTTAGAGTCTGAAGCAAAAGGCTGGAAACTGAAGAGGAACTTGCTTGGGAAGATCCTCTTTTGTACTTTCTTTTGAAAGACATAATATTAGGAATAAGCTTTTAGGTACCAAACTGAGCCCTGACAAAGCATTTTATATGAATTTTCATTAGCTTTCACAGTTGTGTGTTCAGCTAGACAGCCAGTTGTAATAGATTTGAGGACTGGAACCTTCTTGCTGTTATTGAACAAAGCAGCTCCAAGTGGGAGTGCAAGAGTTGATCCCGGGAAAAAACCAAGGTGGCTACCAGCATGGGACTGCACAGTGCCACTCACTCCAGAACAACCTCCCACGCCGAGGAGCTCTGTAAGGGCAAGTGAAGTGCACTCGGTGTTCTTAGACAACTAGAGGATAATTTAAGCCCCTTTAAATATAAAAGTGAACTTTGTGCAGCAAAGCTTGCAGACAAAATGTTACCTTGATCGACTGCTTTGCCAGAACAGATAAGGAAAATACTTCCACCACCCAAGAGCATCTCCCTGAAAAACTCCCACTGCCAGCCTTGGCCATGTCCCTCTAGGGAATTATTTTGTATGCTTTTGTCTTGTCCATGTATATCACCATAACAATATGGTTAAGGATTTCCTTTCTTTGTTTTCTGGACAACTTTAAAAGAGGAATTGCTGTAGCAGTGTAGGTGTTCCGATACTAATTCCACAGGAAATAGCTGCTCTGAGGCCTAATGCGCAGAAGTCCAAGAAATGGTAAAGAAGCGGTTAGCAGTCTGAGGGATCCTCACTAGGAAGGTCTGGTCTTCAACGTGGAGTAGATGCATAAACACATATTGCACATATTGACATATTAATAATGTCATGCCCTAAAAGATTTATTGTATCTGTATCCAGTTTACCATTGTTATTCTCACATCCAAGTATAGTTGGCACCAGTATATAAACTCATGCACTATCAAAATGAAAGAAAAATATATTTACTTTGGAGACCTTTGATACCTACTCTGAAAACATGAAGGAAGTAAGAGGAGGCGATTTTTATATAGTAGCTATATCTTTAGGGGATACCTCTGCAGAGGTGGCAAGTCCTGACAAACAAAATTTATTTTATTATCAAAGTTTCATGGCTTCTGAAAAACAGACAGAAACCCAGGTGCTTCAGATTTCTCTCGCCTGCACTAAACCACTACAGGCATACTGATTTAACCTTAGCCCTAAATGTGTTTTCTACAAGCACTTGTTTTGCTGTTTATAAGTTAAATGCTTCTTGGCTATATTTCCTTGTTACAAATTTGTCACTGAAAATCTCAACAATTTTTGAAGAATCAAACATGGTAGCAATAAAAATTACAATGATCTTTCTACCTTTTATATTTCCAATATATAGATGGGAAGACTTTTTGATTTGAAGAAGTCACAGGATACAAAATCAAGCTCTTGGAAAAGTTAAAAGATAGAATTTCTCATAAAATGAATCAAATTCTATTTCTTCAAATCTCTCTTCTCCCAGCTTCTACATCTTTTCTCACAGATTTATTTATTTATTTATTCCCTAACATTACACAGAAGTCAATATCCGTTAATAAGAGAGCTCCAGATCTGGCCTTTTGGAAGGGTTGGGTCCACAGAGGCTCTAAGGTGCACATGAGAACATTCAGAATTCACTTTAATTACAGACACTTTTTGAAAACCTTGAATCAAAATTTAATTAAAAAAAAAAAATTTAACTGTCTTGTACTTTGTTCCAATTCCTCGCCTTTTCAATGTTTAATGTTTTCCAAAGCGTGATGTGTATCTGCTTCCACAGTGATTGCTCTACCATTCACATGGTTACTGATTAATCTGAGTGGAGTTAAGGGATTATCCTCAGATAAGACTCTTTCCAGGCACATGTGTTTTTTTGAGTATCACAAGCCAAATATAGTTAATTTTGCAGCACTGGGCATGTTTTTTTTCCTAAGTATGTGAGGAATTGCCTTCTGATTGTCCTGTGTAAATATAGATTTCACTGCATCACAGTGACTACTTGTTGAAGTAATTTGTTATCTTATTTTTGACATGTAACACCCACTTTTTAAATGTGTTTGCAGCCTACATGTTTTTGAGGATGAAAACATCAAGTGCTTTTCAAATCTTAATGATAAGTGCTTATCAAATCTAACTCAGTGCATAAAGTTCCTACAATGAAAGGATGTTCCTTCAGGTTTGGTTTTTGACATCCCCATCTAAAATAGGGGACAACAATACTTCACAGCTTGTTGTGCCCAACAAGGTAATACAGGTTTTGAATTCCCATAGTTCATTACCAAATATAAGGATTAAAATAAATGTATTTGTGTTCAAGAAATTACAGTAAAGTGGGTTGCACAAACTGAAGGATTAACACAGTTAATCTTTGAATAGGGACTCCAAGGGAGTGGGTTTAGAAAAGTAGCGTTAGACCTAATCATGACACTAGCAATCTTCTACAGGTTACCATATTCATTGTCATTTGCAAAGGAGTAAGCAAATGGCCTGCTAAACGTGTGGTGTTAAAGACAACAGCGGTCTTTTCCATATTAACTCCTCTCTAACTGGGCGCAGTGTCTACTGCAATATGATCGAGAAGCCAACAATTGGGTTAGCTCTGCATTCCTCAATTTCTGCCACCAGATGCCTGAATAGACAGTGTTTTCTTCAGGGTCAGACGCAAAGCAAACCTCCTGTCGCATATATAAAAGGAGACTGGTGCACATGTACAGGCTGCAGCTGTTCTAAGCCTTCATTGTAAGGGCTTCCCAAGCAAAGAGAAACAGGATGAGCTATGGTTAAGATGAGACTATGTGAAACCACATTTTCCCCAGTGCTCTGTTTTCCAATCAGTTATGCTTCTCTGCAGCGAGTGGAAAATACTGACATTCTCCATCAAACTGCAAAAGCTGCATCAGTGTGTAGGTCAAAGTATCAGGCTACAAATTTTGGCGAGATTGTCTGCTGTTGTAGTGACAAATGCAGTGTAAGCACCCTGTTAGAAGAGAATGAAGGTATTGTGAGCTTTAACAAGATACAGAAAGAGTGTGTGTGTATTTAAACATTAAGATTTATAACAGACATTGAGGTTTTTAAAAGGTACTAAAGGCCATAACATTAAACAGCTAGGAAATAATTATTAGCACTCTCAAGATAGGATAATTGAAAGCTAAGCAATGCTAATGGGACCATCAATTACACAAGTTTAAGAGCAGAGGGCATCAGGAATTAACAGCATCAGGTTCCTTGTGCAAAAACCTAGAAAGTTAAATGAATAATCAATACTCTTGGCACATTTCTGGACAGACATTGACTTTTGTTGTTGAGACATTCTAGAAGTAATAAAATATCACTAAATATCAGCAAGAGCTCACAGTGGAGGCATGTAGAGGAGGATTTAAAAATAGAAGACATACAAGTTTTATATTTAATCTTGCATTCTCATATTCTTCAGTATTGCCACAGTAATGAGCATTAGAACTGGAGCAGACTCAACCTATGCCAAGTATGCAAGAAAGGTAAAAATTAATGGAAGGAATAGATTAAGTTTACACTTGCTTATGTGATAATCCACAGTTTTAATGAGATATTCCAAAGAAACTGTGGCACTTGCTAGAAATGTTTGGGACTAGATGCCAGTTTGGAAAAAAAAAAAGATTGAAAAGCAATATACCTGATATTTAATTGGCTTTCTTTAATATGGCTGAAACTACATTCTGTTGAAAATGAGCACCTTACGATCTTAAAATAATGATACACGCATCTTATGATTACACTGAAGATATATTTCTACATGAAAAAAAATCAAAGATGTATAATCCTTTAGTGCAAAGCAATCAAGCAAACAAACGCTCACTCCTGCTTTTCAGTTAAGATGCTTACAGAGAATAGGAAAAAATAAATGGACAAAAACAGGTTTCCATTTTCCTGTGTAGGTCTCTAGGGAAGTATGCGATGTCAAATGTCATTGTATTGTAACGATAGGCTTCAGTCTTTTACTAAGCTTCCCCAGCCCAGTGGCAGCTGATGGCTACAGTTTTCAATTTATAATGCAGACATGTTTTGCCAGATTATGTATATACTGACTTCCATTCCTTTCTTCTTAGGAAAGAGTAAAAATTGCCTAGATGCTTCACACTAATTGTTACTGGGACAGTATGGAGGAATAGATAGTGAACTTTATAGTACTAACCATGCTGGGATAATTAAAGCATCATTATCTTCAACATTTTTTTTTTAATTCAGTGCTGGGAGATGACACTACAAAAAGTCATTTACGTGGACCATACTGTGAGTATTTGAGTCCAAGTGAATTCCATGGTTCAAGTAATTTTCTCAAATTCTATGTTTGGTATATGCTTTCTATAGAAATGTCATAAATCTCTGAATTTATTAGAATATATATTCAGCTTTAAAAACATTAATGGAATTATTTCTATGTATATGGGCTAATGAATTATTATCCACATAGAAACTGAAACTGATGTTTCTATGTGGACGAAGAAACTGATGTTTCTTTAATATTAAATACAGATAAATCCTGAGGCTATTAAGGGCACATGATTCAAACCCAAGCTTTCCCTCCTGCCTGTCTCCCTTTAAAAGCCCTTTTTTTTTGCTGCAGCATCCTCTGAATAAGCCCTGACTGAGGCTGTGGTCTTGAGAAAAAGGTGAATTTGGTGACTCTGAGGAGGCCTGACAGTGCCTGCTGGTCACTGCAGACGCAGGGTGCTCACCCATATGGAGCAGCAAGGATTCACGCTGGCTCAGCATTTAAATCCTGAGCAACTCTTTAGTAGTTACAATTTGTACCTTTTAATTCTGCTGATAAAAGGAGAGAAATTTTCTTCTGATGATTAGCAATTCTCTCATTTCCAGACTGAAGCTATGCCTGGCTGATTCTTTTTTTTCTTTTGCGACTTTCCTCTTCAACCTTGGTTTTTTTTCTATTCCTTAGTGCTTCTCTCCTGATGTTCATACAGAGAGCGACTATATCCTCTCACTCCACGAGTTTAAATAAACCAATAATTTAAAAATTATGCTCACAGTGCATGTTTAGCCTGTGCTTGAGACTACTTCATTTTTATTGCCCTCAAAACAATATGCAGTAAGGCACCAGGCTTTCCTTTTGGAAATAGCAGTTAACAGCTAGGAAGCTGTAAGGAGTAGCTTTATAAGCTGTCTCTTAGCTGTGTCTGCCTCGGCCCTTTGCTTTAATAATTAAATCCAGCCAGATTGGAGCCTTTACCACAGTGAACCACTGCATACGGGAAGCTATCCTGTATCCCGTTGCTTATCCACCAACTGCCTTGATTCTTCCCTTGCTGATCTTCAAATATTATCAAATTTTTAAGGATGGAATCAAATAAAGTAGGATAATACCAGCACGACCTTTATTTCCATGCAGCAGCAATAAGTGGTATTGCATACAGAAAGTTTACTCCAGCAGCTACTGAAAAAGGTTAAAGGGTAATCAAATCTTTGCAAGGTTGTATGCAAACAAAAAGAATATAACGATCACCTTTCAAAAGCAAAATGTTACCAATAATAATTATAAGCATTAGTTATTACTTTAGATAGCAGTGAAAAAGTTACTGTTTATCATATTCATTTTTCAGACATAAGAGGATTACTTGCTCTCCCTAGGAGAAAAGAAAAAAGCTTATGTCATTTACTGTAAACTGCAGAAACAGGGAATATCTGTGGTAGGAGAGACATAGCTGCAGCACTAAAACTAAAGAGTAGCTTAGCCCTGCTCTTTGAGACAGGGTAAAACCACAAAGCTGCTATTTTCTGTGTAGTCAGTGAGATTACTTATGAATTTTTCTGATCATTAACCTAAATAAATCTGAATCATAATCTGGATTCTACAGTAGATTTGCAAAAAAATTATCAACCAAGACATCTTCAGCAGCTTCAAAGGAAGTTACCTGGCCAACTGAGATACCTGAACTGCATGCAAAATGACAGGATGACATGCAAAAATAGGGCAATTTTAGTAACCTGTGACAGGAATATTTTCAAAAAAAAAAAATATTGTTTTGCATGTGCTAGTAGCTGATAGATGATATTGATGACCTAAACAGGATCAGTCCAAAACTCCATAGCTAGAAATACCTTAACCTTTTCTCTTAATTTTGACTTAGTTTTCTAAAACATATAAATGAAGTGATTTTTGCCAATCTTCAACTGAGAAGTTTCCAGAAAATTCCAGTATATTTATGGATTCAAGTTACTTTCCAAATTACTACCCCAATTATCTTTCACATTATTTATTCCACTGGTAGTCAGAAATAAAGGTGTGTTGTGGTGGGTAGAACAGTGTAGTGCTGTCCCACATGCCCACAAAAATTCAGGAAGGCAGTCTCCAAGCACATTTACATTTTGTTTCCAATTTTTTTTTTTTTTTGCATACTCTGAAATATGTTTTGCATAGTTTGCCAGGAGTCATCTCCTAGTGCTGTCTGTACACATACACACGAGATAAGTGCATTCATTAAAAGCATTCAGGTAGGCAAGAAGCTGCATTATGCACCGAACAGCATTATAGCAAGGTTTCATTCAGACCTTTTATTTTGTACTGATACCACTGTACACTCACCTCCACTTCATGCTTTTACTCACATTCACTAGTCTTCTTTGGGCAAGTTAGTCCATTTACATATATATATATATATATATATATATATATGCAAGGTATTAAATTGCTATTGACTATTAAAAGCATCAGTGGAACCTGTCTCCAAATTCTGCAATGCCCCTGTTCTGCTGTATTTGATATACACTTGCAAATCCCAAATTTCTTGAATTCAGCAGCAAAAAAATGCCATTTAATATTTAAGAAATAAATACATGATAGCAGAAACTCTTACCGTATATGGCAGCATATGCTTTGAAGTTTTGGTTATAATGATTTCTGCTGTGAATATTTTTCCCATGTGACCAAAAATAGAAAAATTTCTTCTTAGTGATTCAACAATTTTGAAGGAACATTTTAAAGTTAGCATAATGTAAAAGATAAATAAAATCTAGTACTATATTTCTTGGCACACCCAAAATTCCTTTCTTTCAATGCTTGGGAACGGTGATCTTTGAAATGCATAATGCTGAGGTGTGAACAATGCATTTGGCTAACCATCTCCAAGGTATTTGTTGGTCAAATTAATATCTAGGACAGAAAGGAGAATTTCACCCATTCACTGTTCAGAAGTTTTTTGTTTTTTTTTTTTTTTTGCCTTCCCTGCCCCTTTCCCCCAGACACTGAAGTCAGGTCCAATCCCAGCCTGTTCTTGGGCAACAGGACCCAAGATAAGTAATTGCAAAAGTTATTTGGACATAACTTGGTCTTGTTTAAGTGACTCCTGGCACCAACACGTTTCTGCTGCTGGACTAGAACTGCCTCCCTTGAAGCTCCCTGTCTCGTAGCTTGCACAACACCAACGTGAGGCTGCTTGTCCCTGGTTAGTCATGAAGCCACAGAAAAACAGGATAACCTACACCTGCCTCTCTCCTGGATAAACCAGAAGGAACTAAAAGATCAGACTTCCAAGCAGCTAGGGACTGGGAGATCTTCGTACCTTACATCCCTGCTGACTTTTGTGATTCAAGTTGGTGTTCAGGAATAGAAATGTATAGAAGACATGCAGTGAGAACAGTTGAAGTTTTTGTGTAAGACTAGGTAGGTTAAGTAACACGATCTGAACTCTTGATTATTTTCAGCAACACAGAAGTTACTTCCTGGAGCTCTATGCTCTCTCATGACGACCAGACTATGTTTTTAACAGCTCCTGTTGGCACATGGAACAAAGTCGGTAGAGATTCTCTCTTGCAGGAAAGGTTTGAAAACTCCTTATTGTGTCCAAATAAATACTGGAAATACAAATAATCCCGCTGAGTTAATCTATTTTAAAGCAAAAATAATCACTTTCACAGGCTCATTAAACTCATTTTTTTTCATTACACACCTTAAGTTGCTTCCTTGCTGTAATGAATTTCATAAAATATTTTCTTTCATCAATCCTTGCATACTTAAAGCAGATTTTTCAGAGGAAGATAATTTAGCACCTCACTTTAACTTCTCCTATGCTACTTTCCTTTGAGAACACATAGATTTTACTTGAGGAATAATGTGAAACACAGCTAATGTCACTGCTCTTTTAGAAGCAGAAACCACGTACAAAACATGAAATAGTTTTGTGGATATGCAAATATATTTTCATGGGGAAACTACATATACTCACCAGAAAACCCACTACGTAAACCTAATATATATTACCAAATTCTTTTAAACTAATGATAATAGAAATTGCCTTTCGAAATTTAGAAGTTAAAAAATTACAAGAATATATCTTCCAAATTAAATGATGGCATCCTATTCATAGGAGAAATCATATTTCTTGGGTAAAGGATTAAGCATTTGTTAAGAGTAGACTGATCCTTCAAATCATTCCTTTCAGGAAAATTGTCCAATCCTATCTCGTTTTACAGCCTGCAACAGGATAGATCTTCAATATTTTCCAGTGCAGAACTTCAAATAGTCATGCTCTGCTAGTCTCGACCCATTCTTGCAGATGGCTAAAGTATCCTCCTGGGTGCTCATTAAAATAAAATAACTGTCTGAAACAATGCAATCGCTCTTCCTCAGCTTTTTGGTTCCAGCCTTATGTTTGACCTCCATATAATTTTGAGAGGAGATGCTTACCACAGAGGAGGCAAGAGCGGATTCTTCCGAGGCTTTAGCCTCCCTTTCCTTTAATGGCACCACAATACACTGTACGCTTTTATGCACACACATACTGCTGATTTGTAGCAGGGAATATGCTTGCTTTCAGAGCCTTCTTGCAGTGATTCCCTAGAGTGACAGATATCGTGAATTGCAGTGATTTGTCTCCTGGAGCTGGTAAAGCCTGTTCTGAGCCTGTTCTGGGCCTTTGGATGGTTCCGGCACTGGTACAACTTGTCACCTCCTGTCACACTGAGCTGGGAACATCATTGATTAGCTCCCTGTACTGGGCAAGTCTATCATAGAGATAAGCTTCAACTGTAACAGCAATGTAATGGCTTCACTGCCTCCGTCTGACCACGACACAGACTGGGTCATACTCTTCCCCCTTTTCTGGCATTTACTATGGAAAACTCTTCATGGAAGGGAGGGGGTTGTCAAGGACTACTTTTAAAAATATGCTCTTCATTCTCAGCTTATACCTGAGATATATCCCTGAAATACAGTAGTTTAGTAATAGCAGACATTACCTGACAACTCCTTGGCATGAAAGGACACTGAATTCTTTTGACTGTAAGAAAACCTAAAACCTATTTCCTGAAACATCTATCGGTGGCAGGCTACTCTGAATCCAGCTAGTGACTATTTGTAGGACAAGAGCTCTCTGAAAAAAATCATTTACATAAGAGCTAGGCCATATGTCAAGAAATGCTAGGAAATATGGACCAGGAAGGAATTAATGCACCATCAGCACCGATTACACTGGTCCCAGCAAGGAACATAAGCATATGCTTAACTTCAACTCCATTCTGCTAAGCCAGACCTCAGTAAACTGTGGACTTGGAAACAAGAAGGCTGAAAGAAGGGTTCATTTCAGAAGGACTAAAATCCTGGACCATCAAATTATGCTGTAAGCTTAAACTGTAAAAAGTCTCATGCACTCTATTTTATATAAATAATTCTTATATAAGAAATTTTGATGTATTAATCTTTGCACTAGAATTTACTGAAATAAAAATTATGATCTTTATAATTTTTTTAAGGAAACTTTATGTAATCTTCCTGGCCGGCAGGCTTTTACTAGACCTATAACTGTATAACTCCTGTGATATGTTATTTCTGGTGATTTTATTAAATTAGTAAACTCGATTCTATTTCTAAACCCCAAATGCCTACTATTCACCATAAATATGTATTTATTACACTCACCACCAATGAATATTCATCATATTCACCACAAAGCGCTGTTCACCATATTTCTATTGTTAGGTACCTAACTGTAGCATTAGGTATTCTCCTGGCAACATCTCCCAAATGGGATTCTCCCAGTGTTAGGCTTCTTGCCTTTTTTCCACTAATGGTCTATCTGTGGCCTTGAATTTGCTAGCAGATGACACAGCAATTCTCTTGCTTTCCTCTTGTAAAACCATTTTGACTAGGAAGAAGCTAAAGGGTTATTGAACATAACAAAAACTTCATGATCTTCAAAGCCTTGGTACAAAAATACCCCTAACCAGTACCCCTATATCTATCTGTGCTGTGTCTTATTCAGCATGACTTCTTCAACACTCTTGCAGACATCTGTGTATTAATGTCATCATAGCGGATTCCTGCAACAATACCTGAACTTTTTTCTTTTCTAGTTTAAGACCCAACAGGTAATTTACTGCATATAAATCAATTTTCCATTTATTCATTAAGATATATAATATACAGTCTGCAAAGATTGAAATTAAATTTGGTTTAGAGACATCCCAATAGCAATGGAAATATTAATACCAATGAATCAATTAAAAACTGGTGAACAGCTAGACAACCTACTCTATTTTTCCTGTTAGTAGGTATGATCTGGATAGAAATCTGGATTTAGTTTTCCCCAATACCTTCATTCAAATTCAATTGAAGTCACTAAGATATCCAAGGAAATCATTAAGGTCTGGATAAAAACCTAAAGATCGGAATTCCAATTTTTTTTTTGTGTTTGGGGGGGATTGTCGTAACATGAATTCACATAGAAAACATGAATTCACAACAGACTGTGCAACTTGGTACAAAATGGAGTGTCAAAATGGTTGAAAGGACTACTGTGACCTAATCAGTTTTTGCAAAATTTAGATATGCAATTCTATGTTTTAAGCACTGCAGCATTTTCACATCCCAATGAAAAAATTACATGAGCAAATAGAGAAGGGAAAAAAAACATTACTTTTGCACTTCACCATCTATTTGCCAGTTCTCTTAATTTGTTTGCTCCGTCTTTTCTCTTGAGCAGATGAAAAGGTTTCATTAAAGCAAAACCTAATGCTGTCAGTGGCAGGAGAGCTGCCAATACTGACAGTTAGTTACTAAGTCAATTACACTGATCTAAGCATGCTAATACTTAATAAAATCCATCTATTCACAGTAGAACTTTGCGAATATTCCTTTATCTCCTATGAAAAAGCTGTGCAATTCAAATGAGCAATAGAAGAACAGACTTCACCTTCAGTATTTATTTTTATAAATAGTTCTGCCTTAAGAGAAGAGGCAGAATATAATCTATGGTAACCTCTACCATAACTAGTAGTCCTGGAGATTACCAAACAGTCTAACAGCAGCTTCATGAAAGTACCTTGAATCAAAAGAAGTTCTGAGAAACTGGCACTGGACAACCATACAATTGTTTTCTTTCAATGAATTCTTGCCTTAACCCTTTTCTAGAGCAGATGTTCTAAACCAGTCTGAAGGATACCTGTAATATTCATCTATTGTCATTTATCCTCTGTAATTTACACAGACGTGCAAAACACTCTACAAATCACTGATTTCATTACTGCCATAACACTTAATAGAAAAAAAATACTCTGAAGAATGATATTTATCTGTGAGCTACACTGCAGAACTAGCTAGAATCTCTTTTCAAAGGAAAGGCCTTGATTTTCCCTAATGCTGTTTTCCTTTATTCAGGACTCTAGCTACTACATTACAGTTATTGAAATAAGGTTTGTAAAGTGACAAAGTACTGACATTCAGTGCTGTTCCCTTACATAAGGAACAAATCTGTAGCATTAGAGTAGTTTTAGTTTCACAATAATACCTTGATGAAAATCTGTAAGGTTTCTAGAAAACAAACAAACAAAAAAACATTTGTCAAAAACAATAGAGTGGTCTTGATTCTTGCCTCCTGAAAGATTAGTGTCTTCTTTTTGGTAATGTAATAAATATTAAAAGGGAAAAACGATGCCTAATGGTGTAATCAATAAGCACTATGATTTATTGTCCTGCAGATTTTCCTGAGAACTACTATCAGACAAGTGCAAAAGGATGGTTGAGCAGTCACGTGTTGTTTCTCTAGCCATTTGTGATGACTGTAATAAATACTTGCCATCAACAGTTGTTTTTCTGTTTATCCTCTATTTCAAGTTTTCCAAAGGGTACTGAAGACCTGAGTTGTGTGACTTCATACAAAATTAACATGCAGGAGGTAAAATTGTAGGATCACAGTTTTGCAAATAAAGCAGGGTAGGGTCACATTCAGAACCTAAACTGTCCAAAAGAAAAGAAAAGTAAACAAACAAAAACCACATGGCCTCACAACAAAATAACAACAACAAAAAAGCATAAGAACATAGCCACAGGCTTATGCTGCAGCACCCTCCATTAAACTTACTTTCTCTAAGTTGTGTTTCTATATCACCTTTGCCCATTTCTTTTACATGTATACCCTTCACACATACTTAAATTCTTGCATTTTGAATATAATTAATACATGAGCAGCTTTGCACTGCAGTAGAACACCTACTGATGAAAATAAATCAGCCTTTCCCAACAAGAGCAATTTTTCCACTTTGCCCAGGAAAGAGAAATTCAGTGATTCTACAGCAGGTAACAGCTGATTCATATCCATAACTGCAATGAAGACGTCAAATAAAGGCCAGTTTGGTACTTATGCAGCAAGGAATTAAATTTCTTAAAAAAATCATATCAGTATACTATAAGGAATTCTCCTCTGCCAGAAGGAATATACATAAGAATATATATTGATATTTTCTATCCCTTTGGGGCAAAACTGTAAATGCAACTTATTTTAAGAACAATATACAGTTTATTTAAAAATAATTATAGACTAGTTTGACTTGCCATTTCACAGAAAGAGAAGAACGACCAAGATACTGTGTTGAGAAGGAAAAAAAAGCAAAGTCAACTTAGAAAACTAATGTTAGTTCTTCCTTCTAAGTTTTCATGCTAATGTATAGTCAAACATCATTCACATCCAGCAAAGCACCACAATTTTTACTGAAAGTAACAAGAGCTGTTGGTAAGTAATACTGTTCAGGATAAGGTTATACTACTCTTCTCATACTTCTCATTTTTGATAATCTATTCTGCAAGATGACCTACTTCTTGGAGAAAACAAAATACGGTTGAATAAAAGCACACGGAAATAAGAAATATTCTCCTTGAAATAAACTTACTTTTCATAAATTAAATAGGGCCATCACTTTCTCATTTTCCTTTTTAAATAAACACTCTTACGAATCTCAGTTGAGTGATCCATGTGATACTGATTAATGTAGATATCTAATAAAGGAAAAAGACATCACTCATTCTGCCCTTTGAATCATATCTAAGGCCCAGTTTTAATGGGAAATTTTTGTTTGCTTTTTTTTAAACCTTATGAAAAATCATACAAATTGACATTCTTAAAAAAAATAAATAAAAACCTATTTTTCCACAGAAGGCGATGCAAAAAAGCAAGTGAAGAATAGTACAATCAACACAGAATATCAGTTGGTTTAGAAGACTCTTCTCTAGTGTCACCTTTTCCCCCAAGTGATCCTTAGTGCATTATAAACCCTAGGAAAGGAGCCTGAAAAGCAACTTGTGATCTCTCTCCACTATCTGATAATAAAAACATTAACTTTTTACTAGTACCTCAAGTACCTCAAAATTATTTACACCGAGGAAGTGTTTTTCTACACATAAATATTAAAAAGTTAGCATTTCTCCTGTTACTAACACTAGGTAATGTCAACACACACACACACACAAAAGCAATATTTCATAAGAAATTCATGGTATTTTTGTGCGCAGCTGTTCATTTATATAAGTGGACTTTACACTGCTAGGCAACATGATTAATACACCAGAAAAGAAGATAAAAGTAGGTCAGTGATATAGGACAACAGGGTTCTTCAACTTAACTCCCCTCTCTGCCTTCAACTTGAAGCATAATATAAATTCCTAAAATTCTGGAGCACTAAATGACACTTTAACAAGACTGGAGGAGGAGAATTATTGGATATTATCCATTCTTGATCTTTACACAAAATTCCCAAGACATCTACAGAAATTTCACTGCTGCAAAAACAGAATAACGCCTCTGGTAAACAAAGCTTTGGGGATTTGCTTTTCAGTAAATATCACAAGCATAAGAGAGACAATGAATGTTAACATTTTATTTGATTTGAACATATAAAGGTTATAACTCTCTGAAACAATTCTCTTAGAGCCATCTTGTGGGGAAAACAAGCAATTTAAAACAATATATGTATTGTACTTAGTTTTCTGCCAAGAGATCAGTGTTCAGTATGGTATCTTCTAGAATTCCTTTAAAAAAATAAATGTCACAGTTGCACTGTAAACTTTATATAACATTTTTAAGCATTCAGAACATGAAGAAAGTGCCTTTATGAACAGTCGTGTGTTAAAATTTTGGTTCCAGATATAAAATATATATCAACGAGTTACAGATGCTCATTTTCTGAATGAGGCTTTTTAGCCATATTCCATTCAACAGACAGTGAACAGCAGCCCACAAAGCCATACCTGAAGAAGCTGAGGTTTGTTGCAGAGCCTGCTTGGCCATGTAAGTGAATCAGATTTAGATTATTAAATCTAACCATGAGAAAATTAAACCTAAATATAGTATCAGATTCAGTATTTAAAGCTGAAAAGCTTTTTCCTTTAATTGCTTAGAATTAGCAATTTATTTAAACCTTTGGTAGTCTTCTGTTAGTACTGAATGACTTAAAACCACTTCTTTATAAAGAGCACATTAATTTTTTTTTTCATATGTACTGTTTAAATGAAGATGATTGGGCAGTCAGAAGTTCAGCTTAATTGAAAATCATGATGCAAACTTCAGCTACCTAAGGCAATGAAATATAACTGCTGCTTGATCTGTATGTCTTGTCTACTGAACAAGCAAAGCATTTAAACATTACCTTAGAGAACAAAAATGCACACATTGTCCACATCTTATTCACTTTTAAAATTATAGTCTATTAAAACAGTTCCATTTATGTAGATCATTAGAGCTTGTAACATCACATTTATCCAACACAGCTATGTTCTATTAATACGGAAGAAGAACATAATACCACAATACATTTTTACAGAGTGCACAATGAAGGAATTCCACAGAAATATGCACTTTTTTGAGCTGTTACAATCAGTAACAGAGCAGACAAGCAGGCACCTCTGTTAACTTTTTAAAAATAAACAGGAAATCTGACAACAAAACGGTCCTAATGTATCAATAGCCTTTGACAGCTGTGACTAAACAGAATACACGGGCACTGAGAAGTATAACCAAACAATTTTTGCTAAGGCGAGCACAAATATGTCAACTTTTAATTTTACATTTCTGCCAGAATTTGTGTGAAAGAATGTGTGCATGTGCGCTTACAGCTTTCCTTCATCCTTAAAGGAGACAATATAATTCTCTTCCACAACATCTTCTTTAAACTTTGGAAAGGAGCCCTGACTCAGGGGCACTTGCCTTAATGAGATTTTGGATTTCTTTAAATTTTGGATGTTCTTTATCAGCTACTAGCTGCAGCAATATAGCTTCACTAGTAGTAACTATAATTCCAGTACGAGCAAGGCGCTGAAAGAGAAAAGAGTGGGGATAAAAAAAAATGTGAGATTCTTTTAAGTGTAAATGAGCATACATCAAAGCAGGGGTGGAAGAAGGAGCAGGGGGCATCAGTTTTAAAAATAAGATCTCCTGTCAGTGAAGCTATCACCCATTCCACTGCTGCATTTGTCGATGTCATTAATAAAACTAGGATAGAAACCAACTGTTCTATTCTGTAGGTGTGAAGGGGTAATGAGGAAGACACCACAGGCAGTGCACAAGGGAAAGCCATCCTGCATGACAGAATTGCCTTCCTAATTAAAATAGGTTCCCTCCCCAAAACAGATTTAAACACATAACCTTTCAGAAAACCCATTCCCCTCTTCTATTACCATCCCTTTTTTCCTGTACACTCTTGAAGATAGCTTTCTTCACTCTCCTGTTGGAGATCTAAAAGGTCTAGGGGAAAAGCCAAGTCCAAGATAAAAGTATTAAGCAATAAATAAAACCGTAACTGATTTTTTTTTTTCAGAGCCTGTTACGTACTAGCATTTTGGTCTTTGTAGTTATAGAGTAGACTGACATCAACAATCTCAGAAAAGGGAGAGAGAAGAATTCTTCTGCAGACTTTGTATCATAATAGCTGCTTTTAACCAACATCGCATTTCAGTCTAAGGAGCTCCAAAGTTGTTTTTTCTTAAAGACTACAGAATGTGCTCATCACAGAACATGAAAATATGTTCTTCATCAGCACACTAAGTACATACATCACAAACAATTTTATTTACATTTCATGAAGATCACAGAATGGTACTGCTAAGATAGTACTGTGAACAACAGAAATCTGAAGTGATTTGCACAAAGATCCTTGACACATCTGAATGCTAAAATTTGGACTTTTGAACACTTGCCCAAATCAAATTCAAGAGCTTGCATACACAATTTAAAGAACAGCAACAATCATAAGCTAAATTAGGTCTGAGAAAATCATGCCTTTAATCTAACGTTCAAGTCATGGAAGGAGCTCATCAGATTTTGTTAAAAAAGAACATTAACTTTTTCCCTTGCATATTTCTGTAGTGTTTTAGTTGCTTCCCCCATTCATCTAAAGATGTGGTACTTGAAGTATGGAGAACTGAGCGCAAATTTGGAATCAGGAGGATGCTTTTAAGAATGCTGAGGAAGAAATTGGGTTAAAAATAAAAATAAATAAATAAAGCATCCCTGAAGGACCTTGCTTCGATCAGAGCAGGATGCTTATTAGTGGAAGAAAGACAAATATTACACTAATCTTGAAAATTTTAAGAAGGATCCAGGGAACTACAGCCCAGTGAGCTTTATCTCAGTCCACCAGGTATGCAGCAAGTTCCTGAAAGTCATTGTCAAGCACACAAATGATAAGAATGTGATTAGAAGCTGTCAGTATAGCTATACATTTCAGTAGCAAATGTAATTAGTATTTCAAATTCTAAAACAATTTTGATGCTAGCAGACAGACTATAGGTGATCATCAGACATACAAACACATACTAAACAAGCTAAACATTTCAGTTTGTTTTTCTGTATTTACTTCCTCTAATTCTACATTGCATTGACTTGGGAAGTCTATGCTTTCAATCATTCCTTCCCTTCATGTACATCATAATACATTATGGAAAAGACTACATTAAACTTCCATTTAGTCATGGATTTTATCAAATGCTACAGGCTCATGACTTTACTTTAGTCTCTGTCCTATTAACTAGAATGAAAAGAAATTAAAGCTTTTCTGATTCTATGAAAGTATTGAACAGTTTAGTTACCAATTACTCTCTGTTTTAATTTCCAATCAGCAATATTTAATATATAGGCCAATTTCAGATTTACAGCAACAATGCCTGTAGGCAATTTATAATACACTATCATAAAATCATTTGCATAAATTCGTTATCTACCACAAAGTTATACATGATTTAATTTTTGTTATATTTATCTCTACTTTTTTCAACATTTAGATTAAACTTGTGGGAATATTTAATATCATTAAAGATTCTGGAGACTAAGCTTTAATTTGCATTAATACAGAAGGACGGAACACACATTGGAGATGGAGCTTTCAACAAATTCACTTGCAATATCCCAATGAAATATAATGATATTTCAAGAAGTTTAGATGATAGAATGGAACTGTTTAGAATAACCTAGATTGCATAAAACAATCCAATGCATAGTCACAATCTAAGCAGGAAAGAATCACTAAGTTGCCTCTACACTGCTAGCTAATCACAGCATTCACCTCTTCAAGTCTATGTTTGTGCACTTGTCACTGACCTTAGAACATGGTTTTTAAGCTTATAACATACATGGAAATTAATATACAGATTCAAAGCATAGAGAGGCTCTTAAGACACATTACCTCAAGAGCAAACATTCTGTCCATCATGCTTCTTGATGAAGTGGCATCAGCTACAATATGAACCTCCAAACCTCTGCCAATCAATTCCAGGGCTGTTTGCTGGATGCAGACATGAGTCTGCAAGAAAAAAAGGGAGGAAAAGCATGACGACAACAGGCGCAAGCTATAGTTACAAGACACAAGTAGCACAATCCCAAATTAGAGTGGATAATTAGTGTTAAAACTTTTTTCCATCCATAACATCACTAGTAACTTCAGCTTGTTTTAAACGCCAATCCAATTTGAGACAGCATGTAGCTCATAAATATCAAACTTCATATTTTATGAGTAATTTTAGAGACTAGTAAAATAAAAATAATTTAACTGTAGAAGATATCTGAGCAATATAAATTTATTATAGAAATCAATGCTTAATGTTGTTGTTAGTCAAGACATAATATCATAAAACAGAATGAGAATGGCAAGGCACATACTTCTACTCCAAATAAGACAACACTGCGAACTCCAGGAATCTCTGCTAACGCTGCTTCTACTTCTGGCAATACCATTGAAAATTTTGTTTTCGGAAGTACAAGCTTAGCTCCTGTTAAATCAATTTCTTGTACAGTGCTGCCAAGACCTTTGGGATACTGTTCGGTTACAATAACTGGAATTCCTAAGAGCCGGGCACCTTGAAGCTATAAGAAAAAAATAAAAAGAAAAAAAAATGTGAAAGAAAAAACTAAGAGCAAAGACAGCGCTATTCAAAACCAAACAGCTCGTAACTGGTTGTTGTATAAAACAGTAATTTACACATGTGATAAAATTTGCCACCTTAAAAAAGCAATAAACCTACCAGTCGTTGACCTACACTGATGATATCACCAAAATATTTGATGGCAGGTCTGAATCTTTCTTGCATATCACAACAGAAAAACACAGTGCTTGAGGGTGTCAGATTGCCCAAAGTAGTCATCTGAAAAACAAAAAGCAGGCAAAGCTTTTAATAGCAATAAAGACATTTTCATAAAAGCAGAAGAATATGCAGACAGCATGAGAATATGAGAGTATGAGAATATGAGAAAGAATATAAGAGCATGCAAAGTCTCCGTCAGGTAATTGGTTTATTTCTTTTTATTTTAAGTCAGACAAAACGGATGGATGTGGAAACAATGGATGCGGAAAGGTTAATCCAGACAGCTTTTGGTATGCTTCTAAAAGCAAAAGCACTGTCTTGATACTGAGCAGTATACTACAGACAACATGACTTCATTAGGCAGAAGACATATATGGAATTTTCTGAATTCTGAAAGGGGACAGGTAACATTGTGTCTTTACAACATTGTATATTTACTATCTTTAATCACTGTATTCATTGTATGAAAGTATCTTTAAAAAGAAATCTTGAAGTACAAAACAAAAAAACACGCTGAGAAATTGATTATATTCCTCAAAATCATTTTAAAATCTGCCATTCTTAGCGACACAAAATCAGAGTAAGTCACAGTCTTAAAGCATGTATAAAGTAAAAGTCTGTGTCTTTTTTTTTTTTTTTTAAGGATCTGGTATAGAGCTACTTTCCACAGTCTTATCCAGTATTCGGCTTCTTTACCCTACGAAAATCTTTTAGCTGAAGATGCAAGTCCAAAGGCTAAAACAAAAGTAGCAGAAGCCTGCTAGTACTCCAACCACAAACTGAACTGAACACATATATGATAAGTATTATTTTCCAGTTTCCCTTGTACAGGCTACTGAATGTAGGGATGGAGTAAGAAAAAAAATGAATTGAGGATTGTATTTTCTCACACTTGTTTTGTATTTATATGAAATTATTTGTATTACCAATAGAAGCAGAAGGCTCAAGAAGACTCCGGAAAAGGAAAGTAGCTACATATTATTCCTTTAATGACAGTGAAGCTCAAGAGAAACTACATTTATTGAGGAGCTCTTAAGAATGATAAATCAGATTGATTAAATCTCTCTTAGCAACCATCCATCAATTGTACACATCTCATTTTGTGGAAATAGAGATTGGAATGGCTTAAACGAAAACAAAATTACTTTACCAGTAAAGTAGTATACCCTGAAAGAACAGGGAATTGGGATTCCTTAAATTCTATTCTTAAGTCTTTCATTAATTCATCATATGCCTCTGAGTAAGCCATTTTTAATCTCAATTTCAAATGCAGTAAGAGTTTAGCCATACTAAATGGACTGTTCAAGTTGTAGAGAAAATTATGTGCATCTTCACAGGATTCTCCAAAAGTGATGCCTTTCTTAATGGGTGTATTATAAGTGTAAGTGGTAAATTACTGCATCTCAGATCATTACTAGAAAAATCGTAAATGTTCACAACCATGGTTCAAGCCCTTATCTGTGAAATGGCAATACTATTATCAGAAGCAGTTCTGAAGGTAAATTCAGTAATGATCATAAAGCAGATGTTCTAGTAATGGATCTAATGGGGTCAGAAGAGGATCAGAATAGATAGCAGGGAAATCTTTACTAGGAGGGTAGCAGCAGAGGTTTCAGCAGCACTGAAATAGGGCACCCAGAGCAGTGGTAGCTTAATCCTTGGAGGTTTTCAAGATTTGGCTAGATAGTGCAATAGCTGATTTGACTCAATGTTGCCTTTGAAGAGGGACTAAGGTAGATGACCTGAAGATATTACTTTCATGCCTTCTGTAATTCCACACTCTGTAATAAATGAGGTCTGAGACTATTTTGAAAATAAAATAAATAGTGAATAACTGCCTCATACTTTAACATCCTGAACTTATACATTTGAAACACTTGAAAAACACAGAAGTCAACTGGAAGAACTAAAATATAATTAAATATCACAGTGAACACCTATCCTAATGCATTTTAACTCTAGGACTTAATCATATCAGAATATTCAATTAGGACACTTAACTTTCCCACTGCAGCAGCAAAAAATAAAATAAACAATATCTACAAGCCATCCCCTGCTCAGGAAACATGTCATTTCTGTCTTGACACAGAGTGAGCTATATGGAGTCAATCTACCACTTTAGTATACACCTTTTCATCCAGTACAATATACAACACTAACATTCTTAGCAGAGAAAGAAGTATACTATAAATGTATACAAGTAAACTATAACAGTTTTCAGCAGACTGCTGTAGTCCTCCTCATGCTTACACGGAAGGATACATTAAACTCAAGGATTTTTCAAAGACATCTGTTTTGTCCCATGAAAAAGAAACAAACAAAAAAACCACATAGCACTGATATAATCCACCCTACAGCTCTGCCATCTTTACTTCATTTTTTTCTTATCCATACCTCCTTTGATGCAATTCTACAACATTACTTCCAGTTCTATTTATAGTGGATTTAAAGAATAGCATTACCTTCACCTTCCATGGGTACAACCATACATAACCCCCTTCTACATGTTTCCAAACCAGGTCTCTCTTTCTCTTTTTTTTTTTCCCCTTATTTTACAGCATATCTAGTACTTTTAATCTTTCCTCCTACACCTCTAATCATTTCCATTACTCAGAGTCCTTTTCAATTTGCAATCAGAAGTGGGTATCCCACTACTAGCACCCCAGTAATACTTCTCTGCCCATATTTTGTACTAGTAAAGCTTCAGAGACATTGGTCAATCCACAGATTTTGCAGGCCCCATTCTGTTTATATTGTCCATTTCCTCAGCTTTTATTTGTGCAGTTGATTGCTTTACCTAGCATAGATCACTGCTGCTTTCATTTTAAAATGCATCTTATGTCAACTCATTTCTTCAACTTGTCAAGAAAATCCTGAATTTTAATCTCTAAAATGCTTGCAGCCCCTCCCCACTTGACACCTTCTGCAAAAACAGCACTTGCTCTAAATTTCAGTTATGACTTGTATGACTGAATACTTACAAATATCAGACTCAAAACAGATCTCTCAGAAGTCAATTTAACATTCTTCCATCTTGACAATGAAATACTAAAGCTAATTCTGATTAGCATTCTGACCACTGAGCATCGTTCTTACAGACTGCCACCTGATCTATAACCCCATTTGTTTATGACAAATATCATAGGAAGTAGGAGCTTGAAGTCTGCAATGAAAGTCATGCAGCACAGTGCTACAGAAAGAAAAAACTAAAGGAAATAGATGGCAAGATCAAAATTAACACTAGTTGGTGTTATTCCATTACTTGGAACACGATGCTTGGAAACAAAAAGTTGTGTAAAATTAAGTTTCATAACTGGACAATGGATTCCATAAATAAATTTATGAGAATTACCAACTACATTTAAAGAAAAGCTTCTGTTTCTCTAAGTTTGTCATGCAAATCAGCTATTCACTTTCCCTCCACAGAGTTTCCTTCAAAAGCAATACCTGATGTTCTGCATTTCACTGACATACAAAATTAAGGCCTTGACAAACCTTTACCTCACAAATCACTGTGAAGGATAAAAACACCATTGCACCAGCAACAGACTGGCAAAACTCGCAGTAGTCCAGAGCAAAATCCAGCAAGTAAACTTGAGGAATAGGCAAACCACAACTCTTGGCTGACATGCAATCATGTGCTCAATATTTTTCAAGAAGAGAAAGCAGGCTGGGCAAGCAAGGATTAGAAGCCACAGCAGTCTTTTGCTAACTGCCAATATCCACCCTGAATATAACATTTACTCAGCTACAGTGCTATTAAACAAGTTAAATTAAAATAACGTCAATAATCTAAACCACCAAATTATATATACTTCATCTGTTATTTCATGCCTCCTCCACCCTTCTTAATTAGGCCTTCCTTCCTTCCTTCCAGTTGGGTGCATCCCACAGCAAAACTGGAAGAGATACGTTACATAAGGTAATTTGATGTATTTTTTACCCAGGTAAAGAAGTCATCTCTGTGACCTTGTCCAGTTCAGGATTTAGCCATCACAAGTAACATACAGCTTTAAATCTTATTCTAGAAGTGACCTATGTGGGAAAGGACATGTTTTTCAGATCTGTTTGATTTCTGCTGATTATTATTAATTATAGAAAATGCACCTGTGCTGAAGCACCGCAATTACAGAATTAATTTAACAGAAAATATTCATATATGCTGTTTTTTTTTAATCTGAACTTTCCCTATTCAAACTTCAGGGAACAATAACACATACAAAATACAACTCCCCCCTTACCATTTGTGATGATGACAACTGAGGCTGAGAAATAGTCTCATGTGACAGCACTAGTCACCTTACTAATCTCTTGCCAAGGTTATCTACTAAAATGGCAGAATGGAGAATCCTGCAGCCCTGATGTTTCAAAAATATAGTAAAAAGTTAAAAATGAAAAGAAGCCAAGTATCCTGTTTTTGCTCCTCTGTGTCCAGAAGGACATCGACAAAATTTGATTTTGCTTTGCTTTACTCCATTTGAACAATGAAAAAATGCAGTAATTCCATTTATAATTAATATATTTATATGGAATATATTTTTATGGAATTTATAATTCCATTTAATATAATTGACAGAAAAATAGGTTACAAGTGTTTCAACTTAGGAAAATACTTCCTTTATGTAAAGTCAAAATGCAGACTTACAGTCAAATCAGCATTTAACAGTACAGATTTGGGATTAAAACACATCACCTACGTATTAAAATAATATTAGATTCTTCTTCAAAGTCAAAAAATATCAAAATACTGCAGGTTAAACATATGCTAGTATTAAGTCTGGCTTTGAAGGAATGTATCTTCCCATTTTTTTCAGTCCTGTCCTTTCCCTCCTTTGCTCTACGCCCAAGTTTTCAGGCACTGCTTTTAGAAACTGTATACTTTAGTGCAGCAAAAATATATCAAAATTTACAACTGCCTTAAAAAAAAATTTAAGCAATGCAACTCATCCATGTAAAGCACTTGACTGGTATACTGCAATCTGTACTTCGGCTTTTAATGATCTTTGGGAAATGGCCTTACATTCCTGATTTAGGAATCTTGACTTGTATTTCAGAAGCTTTGGAAGAGAGCAATATACAAGGTAGGTGTTAAAATAAAAGATCTGCATATAAGGAATTTTATTTAACTTATCTTTCAATAATAATTAAGTATAATTCTCCGAGCTGCTTTTAAAGGCAAGTAATATGTGCACCAGATAAAAGTTGTTTTTAAAGAGAACTTGACATAAAAGTTCCTAAAGTAATTATTTTAGTAACTTTTTGGCCAATTTTTTGTCAAAGCATCTTAATGTCATGAGTTTGTAAGTATAGGTTACAATTATTACTTAACAGAGGTCACCCTGAAGCTATGAAAATTAGTGAAATATCCTCTTCCTACCTACCACATACGTGAATGCTGCTAGAACTCTGCTACTAACAACCATAACAAGCGTACCCGTCTTTTATTCCGATGTCTCCAAAAAGGCTTTTTTTTTCTTACAGTTCTGTTCTCTAAAGAAAGTTAGAGCAATTACAGCAAAACACAATATTTCTAGCAGTGTTACTTAACAGCATTTAAAGTTAACAGTATTTAGATTTTAAAGAGGTTAAAGTAGTCCTTCTCCAAGAGCATAAACATTATTCTGTTAAATGTTTTAATACATGCAAACTCCATGAAAAGTAAACTGCTCCCTTCTGTTAACACTCAGTCCCTCAAACAATAAGCAAATATCCACCTCACCAACTAGAACATGCCAAAGAAAACTTGCTTCTTTGTAGGAAGTACATCATTTAAAAAATTTAAAAACACTAACCAAACAGAACATCAGGGTTTACTGTAACCTAAACAGTCTGTGTAACACTGAATAGCAATTAAAACCTTGAGATGATATTTTGTGCCATTATAACTAAATTTGAGCCCAGCACAAATGCTCAAATATGACTGAAGTAAGAACACCTAGTACAAATGTCTCTACACAGACTGAGCTAAGTGTAAAGTGGGTTTCATAGGAGAACATATGGTGATTTTTAAGTGAGATTACAATCTCCCTGCACTGTAGAGCAGGAAATGGAAATATTCCAGTCAAACATCATTTGGTGGTGATAATTCTTGAGCTATTGCAACAAAATGTATACCTTTCCACAAGTAAGTCTATACAGGAAAGTAATTTAAATGGCAGAATGTTCTAGCTCATGAATACTGTCCTATCAGTTAAGAAGTCATTTATAATTAAATACATATACATAACCTCCCCCAGAAAAAAATACATCATTTCTATAGAAATACTGATGCTGCACCTTATTTCCAAGAAGTGTATTTTATAACTGAACAGTGCTATTCAAATGGCATCAGTGCCTTTCACAAGGCATTCAAGATGGTATTTCTACTGACTACACCACAGGGCTGACAAACCTGTGTGATGCATAGCTGCAGAAAAAAAGTCCAAAAAAAAAGTATACAATAGTGACACTGCATCAATTAAGACACTGGAAGAAAATATAGTCTTCAATAAATCTCATATATCCTGTATATTCTGAAGGTGCTTAGAAAATGCAGCTGTGACTGCATTAGACCAAGTGTTCTCAAATCAAGTGATCTCTGAGCACCTGCTGATGGCTCAAGGAGAGCCGACTGACATTATTATGCCGTCTCCTCCTCATTCTCAGCTGCTGAAGCACATCAAAAAGGCAACTAAAATAACACACCACTACTACCCTTTTCATATCAACAGTTGCCATTGTCATTGGATTTAATACGATCAGTGAAAGCAGCTAATCGATTAGACAGTTTATGTTTTAAGTTGTCGATCCTGAATTCTTGCATTCAGTCCTGCATTAGTGTGTTTGCACTCAGAGTGGAATATTATTCCATGTCCTAATACTGATCTTTACAAGCAAGATGGACATTCTGCTATGAATGCTTGCGTTGCATTTAGTTTCATTACAAAGATCAATTTGCAAAAGTCTATGCAGAAAAATGATCTGGATACAGAAATAAGAAATAAAATTCTAACCTGCATCACTGACAGTGCATCAAATTATTTAGGATATATGTACAGAATACTTAATTTATGTATCACACTATTGAAAACAACTGTTTTTGGAAGCTGGTAGGACTATTCTTTTCAGTGACTCTGTCTGGACTCCCACCCATTCTGTTTTCAACATACAAAAGGAGAAAAGCTTTAAGCTAAATATGATCACAAAATGAGTAGTAAATGACAAAATAAGTTACTACATGAGTTTTATGTTCCTAACCATCCTTTTCCTATATACGGTTAATAAGGGGGGGAGGAGGGGAAATACTTCGAACATGTCTCTGATGTACAGTGTATGTGAAAAAAACACCATGGTAGTTTATATGCTCAAGACACTGTGACTGGGCAGAGTATACAAACAGAAAAATATGTCTCTTCTAGAAAGAAACAGAAAGCTAGTAGTATTTCAGGGTTTTATGACATTGTTTTTTCTAGCAATTTTGACTTGGCGAAGTATAACTTCTGACTTACAAAATAAGAAATATCTTCTTTATTAAAACGTTAACTTTGCAATTAAAAGTTTTAAAAGTTGGAAAAAGACAGAAATTTTGGTTTGAGTGCAACTATTAGAGCATCACTGGATCAAACTCCAGTATGCACAGAGAGGTATCTTAGTATGAAACACACGTACTGTATCTGCCTAGCAGTATGGTTTCCTGGTTTATGGCAACAAAACTAGTGACTTATGAACCGGTAAATCGTGAAGAACCTTTTTCACGCAAGGATGAATACAAGATCTCAGGGACCAACAACCTGTGGAAAAAAAAGGCGCTCTGGCAGGGCCCTCTTGGAAGAGCAACGTTGGCGTTCGCAGTGGCAAACTCCCACCAGCTCCACTCCACCTAATCATAACGTCCGTACTTCAAGCTGGTTAACACCAGCCGCCTCTTTTAAAGCAGCGGGACTTACGATTGCAACGGCAGTAGTTTCCACCGTTTTCGCCGGGTAAAACGAGCGCTCGCTCACTCTCTATCAAACCTAAACGGCGCCTTTTGGACTCTGGCGGCGCGGCCCGGCACGGCGACCTCTGTGAGCGGCGTGGAACNGGCGGCGCGGCCCGGCACGGGGGCCGCCCGCTCCCAGCGCTGCCTGGGCGCCCTGGCCGCAGGCTCCCTCTGCGCGCCCGCGGTTGCCGGTGCGCGCCCCGCGCCGGGCAGGCTGGCGTTTAGGAGGGTCGGGGCGGCGCGGGGCGCCGAAGCGCCCCCAGACCCCTGCGAGGCTCGGCGGGGAAGGGCGAGAGGAGGCGCCCGCCGGCACCTGTGGCAGCGGAGCCGCGGGGCTCACCTGGATCTGGAGCGGCACGAGGCGCACTTTGCAGCGCTCGCTGACCAGGAAGCCCTTGGGCAGGTCTATGTACTGGCTCCACTCCTCGGCGAACAGCTGCACCACGAACTTGCGGTGCACATCGATCTGGTCCCCGTAGAGGCTGAGGAACTTCTGGATGAGCAGCTCGTAGCCGGAGCCGTGCGGCACGCTCGAGGGCCGCGCGAACACGGAGAAGCAGAAGAGCACGGGCACGGAGCCGCCGCCCGCCGCCGGCGGGCAGCCCCCGCCGCTGGCCGGGGAAGC
>VWPW01026039.1:0-125653 GCA_013389825.1 Crypturellus undulatus | reverse complement strand
GGCCCCGCGCTGAGGGCGCGCGCTGGCCTCGGCGCCCGGGGGTGCCCGCTCCCGGGGCGCGGTGACCTGCGGGCGGCCGCACGGCCAAGTGAGGGGGGGACGCGCTTCTCCCCCGTGTCCTGCCCTTTCCGAGCTTGTGCTCTCCGCAAAACTTGCACTTCCGTCAGCCTTCCCTGTTCGTTTATTAATTTATTTATTTTGTCAGGAGTGAGAGTCCAGACAGCAGGTAGAAACATGGCCCAGCTTTCTGCCGTTGTGGAGGAGGTTTTTCTGTTGCACTCCATGGTGTTTGTGGAAGAGGATCTGGGCAGCGTGTGGCCCCCTTTAGAAAATTCAGCATCTCCACGTTCCAGTGAGGTGTTTCAGGCATCAGCCAGTGCAGTGGCACAGCTGTGAAGTGGATAGATGGATTATAGATACCGGCTTCGCTAGAAGTCTATGTGCTGGAGCCCAGAATTGTTCAAGGGCTTCACGAATGCTGAAAGTCTGTGACTTTCACAGAGAACAACATTTTTTTCACTACTTTTTTTCTTTCAGAATATGCACCACCTAGATGAACTGTACAGGTCTAAGTAGGCCTTCACTTACATATTTCCAAATCAAGGTATTTTTCAGGCACCAAAGCAGCCTGAAGTGCTTATTTTACACACTATCCAAGAAATGAGTGCGCTATGGTTTTGGGGTATTACTAGAAAAAAAAATGCAAATTCTATGGTAGTGTTTCTAGGTAGAAATGACATAAAATTTTTAAAAGATCCAATTGAAATCCAGCATATGCATTGTTTCTGCCTTCATTTGTTGCCATTGTATTCAGTGCGTTTATAGGGAGTTTGCACTTGCTTTCCAAAGAAGATCTTGTCATTCTAACTGAATGCATTTCTTTGATAAAAGTTAGATTTTTTTAAAACAGTGAAAACGCAAGAGATCCAGTCCATCTAGTTCTGCTTAAACATTTGGTCTTGTCCCATATGTGAAAATATTTGGTTGGAGAAAACAGAAATTTTCGCTTCCAGAAATACATATACAAGAGACTTTTTGTGAGGTAAGTACATGCAACTTTATTCCACCTTGTCTGCCAGACATAAAGATGTCCAGCAGCCAGGGTTCAGAGTTTATTTTAATTATTTGTCCATGCTTGCTGTTCTGCTGATTTAATTTATGAATACAGCCAGTCACTTAATGCTATTACTGTAGAGGCACACGGGGTGAACAATTTTATGGCCCAGTCATTAGTTGGCTTGAATCGGTTCCAGTTGCCAAATGAAAAGGTGACAAATTCAATACTCAGTGAATTCAGTGTATTTTCTGTGACTTAAATTGGTTTCTAGTTCTTAATTTATACTTTATTTTAATTGAGTGCTATTCTAGAATTCGATATATATTTTAAAACATATCACAAGTAGTAGTTTTACTGATTAATGCTGCCTTAAATCTGCTGCTTTTTTTTTCATTTTGCAGACTAGGGCAATCTTTCATAAGAAAATACACTGTAGTGAGTTCTTACCTTTCTACAGTTCCTCTCTGCAGTGAATATATTTGAATACAAATTATTCAGTTATGCAGAATATGCGATCAGTATTTTGGTATGATGGCAAGATTCAAACAATTGAATAACAGAGAACGTTTTTGTTATGGAATGGCTAGAAATAACAGACTCATTTGAGATCTGCAGAGGGACATGGATCCAGATATGTGCAGAGGGGCCTGGTCCATCCTCCCAGATGCCAGATCTCACCAGAGGAACAGCAGGAAAAGTCACGCCTGAGATAGTGAAGGAGAGCACAACTGCCTTATCCCAGCACACATGGGAAGGTAAAGCTTGCTAGCAGCAAAGAAAAGATGCAGTTTGTACCTAGTTTGACCAACAAAACTGTAAGAGAGATTGTAACCTCTCTTTGGCACTTCACGGAGCAAGCAGTGTGTAATCAGCCCTCATACGTGTTGTTATCCTCCACAAGGAAATCCCATATACTGATATCCATTCTATTCTTTTAAGATGGTGCAAGCTTAAGCTTAAAAGCTCAGTATATGCCAAAGTCAAGAAAAATGGAGGGTAGAATAATAACAAATAGGCCCCTTGGATAGTACATACAGCACCTGCTATAAGGAAATTCATTAAAAGCTATTGGACTATCAAGGATTTTAATTGGAGGCCAAATTTTCTTACCTGAATTTTGAAACTCGATATACTCCCAACAAATTTAGTCTCCTCTGGCATTCTGCACAGACATAAGGCTCTGACATAAGGGACCATTTCCTCAGGCTGAACTGCACAAGGTCATCTGATTTGTAGCCTTTGGAAAGTTTTTTGTTATTGTTTTCTTTTCAAGTAGTTAAAGAGCACTTCCACTAAGAGTTGGATGGAAATGTTAAGAAAGGAGGTTAAGAGCTCATGTCCACTGACATAGTAGAACCACACATTAAGTTTCAGATTGAAGGTTAGACTTCAAGGCATTAAAATGTGAATTTCTCAGTAAGTAAAGAAAAAAAAAATATGTTTTTATAAGACAAACACAGAATTGTAACTTTTGGATGAGGTGTATGAGTTTCTCAGTTCAAAGTTTCTGAACTAGATTTCCTGTCTTGTATTACATATTTACTTCAGTATGTCTGAAACTCCTGTTACATGGTTGCCTTTTTTAGAACACAATATTAAATCTGCCAAAATTACTCTCCACATGATACTCTGTTGCAAATTACGATAGAATCACATAATAAACTATATAAAACTACAGCTTTGTTCATGCACTGTTTTAACACTGTGAATGCAGATGGTGAGGCATGTTGTACAGATAGTAATTTTGAGCTCTGGAAGTCTAAAGTAATGAAGTTTTAAAATCAAAAGAGATGATGATTTTTTTCTTAAAACAATTACTCTCATGGCATCTCATCTACCTCGAATTCACACAACATAGCCAATGGAGAGGCAGTCATGGAAAAAGGGTCTTATTCTACTTAATAAATAGCATGCATTAATATAGGGCAGTGCCTGTGCAGTTTCAAGACTTTCTGTTGATTAAATATTCGGTTATTCTGCGATATTTCAGGATTCCTTTTATGACATGTCCAAATCAGTGTTTTTATTTCATATGAGTGCATGTTTCATGTTAATTTGAAGGATAAAGACCATTGCTCAAACAGTAGCATTGCCACGACAGTCTGTGTTAAACCTTGCCTCTGCTGCCTGCAAACCTACATTTATCTACCTCATTCTAGGAACAGTTTTGCTCACACAGCTCAGCCCAATGAGCTGATTTTGCCGTCCCTTCTTTGCAGCCCCAGCAGATTTCTGCTGACTTTAATAATCTGGCCAGATCTGCATTGTGTTTTAAAATTAGTCTTGAAACCGAGTTTATGCCAGGTTTGCTAGGTGCCCGTGTTTGAGAGTGTCCCTTGTGCTGGCTCTGCTGTGGCTCTACAGATCTCCAGGGAGGAGGACTTTGCAGGCAGCACCTTTGGGCTCTGTGTGGCTGCCAACAGCTTAGGGCCCAGCCTGGCCCAGATGCTTCCATTTATCTCATCTGCCCTTGCAGCAGCGCTGTATTAGCAACAGTAGAGAGACCAACCAGCACAAGATCCTTTCCAAGAGACATCTGTATTCCTGCTGCAATTTTCCTTAATGGTAATTTGGATGTGGAGTGGTTGAGTCTTTGGGGAGTTCCAGACTTGACATTGACCCTGAGATCAGGCAGCTCAAGCGTAACATAGACATAAAATTTGGCTGCTAACACAAGTTAATTAGCTTAAACTGTGTTGACTATGTTCAAAGGAGAAACTTATTTTTGCAGCGGTATAGATGGAAATAGATCTGATTGGCAAACAACCTTTGGAACTGCCCTCCACCTCCTTAGTTTTATTTCCTTGCAACATTTGGAAATGAATTAATCCTGATAATAGATTAGATCCTGATAATCCTAATGTGAAGAAGTTTTGCTTCTCCTGTGGTCATATGCCCACCTCCCTGGTTCTCCGGTTATTTGCACACCCCGAGCTTGTGCAGGAGTTTTCCCCACTCTGTTAGCTGCATGGGCAGTGTTTTAGAGGGAGGTGGCGACTGGAAGCGGTACGGTTCCTCTTGTAAAGAATTTTCAGGCCATTTTTTTTCTCTAAGATTGCCACGACATAGTAACACCGCAACAAGGAAAAGATGTGCATTATTGGGACAAATGTAACCAGATTTTGCAGCTTGATTGGTGTTACAAAGCATCGCTGTAAATGATCATTTTGATACAATCATTTTGATTGCAAATAAAATGTGTTAAACCTTTTTCAACTATGTTGATGATACCACTCACATTTCCAGCAATATGGTTAACTATAACTTCTTCACAAAGTTAACTGTAACTACAACTTCTTCATGACTGGCATTAAATATGTTACAGTCATTCAATTAAAGTACATTCCTAATGTTCTGATTATCCTTTGCATAACTGAATCACAGAATGTAGTGCACAAAGTAGACAAAACTCAAGATCTTCTTTTAGCCCTCTAAGTGGGTTATTTATTTACAGTCCGGGGGTGTTCAGTTTGCTTTTCAGTTTTTATGTCACCTCTGCTGTTTAGCTGTCCTTTGTTAACTTCATTAATATTCAATTCGTGCTTGAGGATCCTGTCTTTGTTCCCAGCCATTGTGGTCTTTCTTCTTTTTGCACAACAGATAAAAAATGCGTATGTATATATTTTTTATATAAATATGTTTATGCACACACACATATACCTTATAGTACACACTTGATAATCTAGCATTACATTTATGGCAGCTGATCATAACTGTGGTAGGATCAGCCAGATTTTCTGAGCAGCTGCTGCTGTGAAGAGCCTTGGCTGTGAGCAGGGTGGAGTTCGCAGCTCCATGGCTGAGGGGCTACAGCGTCACCCTAGAGGAATGGGTGTCCCCAGGAGGAAGGTTCCTCTGCTCAGAGAATGCACATCTCCTTTAGGGGTGGGAAAGCAGACTGTTTCTTAGGACCAAACTCTCCCCTTCAGTGCACTGCAGTAGCCTTTTCCACATCGAAAGATGCGTTTTCCTGTGAAATGGATTCAGGACGTTGTGTCTTTATAAATGACGCCCTCGCATCCTGTTACAGGACGTGTCACTGCCACAGATAAGTCAGATCTTCAAATTATGCTGCCTGTTTTATTCTTAGTAACGAAAGTGTGCTGAACAACTTGCTCTGGTTGACCATGCTTCAGACTGGATCTAGGTGATCTTTAGATTTTTCTTCCAGCCTCAACAATTCTGTGATTTTGTGTGCATTGTGCTTAAGGCATGCTTAGTCTCCAGTTCTAAACTGCATGGCCTTTATTTAGGTAAGTCAGTAGCTTACCTTTACTGTTAAAGAAAGTCTTTGATGCTTTATTATTTTAAAATATTATTTTAAAATAATGAAACGCTTCAGCACCTATCAAAGATAAATTGTAATAATCTCTGTGGTCCCATTCTAAGTACAGAATTGAGTTTTGCCTTTCGTCTTTCCATTTCTTTTTTTATAGTTCTTCTGAGGCAGCAACTTGGAGATGTTAAATTCAGGCAGTGGTAATATTTGAATTAAAAGAGCCTCAAGGAGCTGTAGCTAGTATTTCTCCATCTAATGCATTGGCCCTTGTGGGTCGCAAAGCCCTTTGACTCGTCTCTCTCATTACCCTAGGAAGGACTGATTTTCCCCAACGGGTTTATCCTGTGGGAGAGGGCAGTGAAGCGGCAGCTGTGCGGATAGAATGGCACGTGGATGGCATGGCCTGATAGCATGTCCCGATTGCATGGCACGTGGATGGCATGGCAGGATAGCATGGCACATGGGGACGGTGCGCTCGCAAAGTGGTCCCGCAGGAGCCAAGCAAGAGGAGGGCGGCCCCAGAACTGCGGTGCAGCGCGGCCAGGGCCCGTGCTTGATGCGACTGTCCGGGAAAGGGAAGCAGGGACAGCGCCCAGCTACCTTCTCAGCGGGAATGGGAGGCCACACGGCTCGCAGAGCCTCTTGCCGCACGCAGGGTTTCTTGACAGTGTGCAGCCGCGTAGCACGAAGTGCAGCTTTGGCAGAAAAGGAGGAACAAGTCATCCTCCAGCCTTTAAAAGTACAAGGAGTCTATTTTGAGCTAAACTCTTTGAGTCTCCATACAGCTATATCCAAATTCATGTGCTCTCTCCACCATTCCCCATGTGAACCAAAATTTACAAAGTTTGTTCTATCTTATCTTTCACTTGCATTTTCATTTGGAATGCTTTCGTTTTGAACATGCTTTCTGATCTACGTCAGTCTGAACAGGTTTATCAACAAATTGTAACACATGAGGAAACTAATTGCAATTTTTAGAAGAAAAATACTTGACTCCTTCACCCTTAGCATTAGTCTCCATTGTATCTCTTTTCAGATAAGTCACCTTAGCCCTCAGTTTCCTGGTTCTAAATGTTTTATTTTGTGGATATAATTTACAAATGCAAGATCTCTTTCAAAAGCTTTCTAACTTGATTACTGTCATTTGGAACATCTGCCTGACAAACCTCTACATTAATTGCTGTTGAAGGAAATGTAGTTTTCATTCATCATGAGATTCATTAAGTCTAATTCCAGGAATCCTTAATCCATGGGTGATTTTGCATTAAATAAATAATTATCCCTTGCCTTCTTTTTTTTTTTCTCCAAAAAGATTTGTTTATTTATTTATTTAATAGAGAAAGAATATGTAGGAGTAAAGGGTTTAAGAGCAGGGATGCTTTTAATCACAATCTTTGTCAGTATCTTTGAGGGACCAGAATGAGTAGTTTTCCAATCACTCCAGGTCACCTCCGTAATTAACAGATTATGTTCATGACAGCAGGGCTGAGTGGCAATTGACCCATTTTTGCAAATAAATACCTGAATATGTCTGAGATGTTAGTAAGTACAAAGCCTGCTTCCTGAGGTGTGCCTTAGTGCTTTAAGTAATACCCATTTTGTAAAGCAGAAGATGAAAAAATCTTGAAGCAAGAAAAGGTGTTTTATTTCTTTAAACTTCTTGGTTTCAGGACTTTTAACACTAGGGTTTGTGTGACTGCTGATTCAAAGATCCGTTGTAGAATGAAAAGTTGTTGAAAGTCAGAGCTAAAAGATCAGTGAAGACAGAATGATGCACAAGGATACATGGGACCAAAGTGATTCCTTGTGTGGTTTAGGTGAGTTTAACTGAATGGCTTCAACAATATTGTTAAGAATTTCTTAACTGAAATCCCCCCTGCCTCCATTTTCATTTAATTCTTGGGAGATACTTTGGATTTAGAAAAGGAATGGGAAAGTCGAACTCCAATATGGACAGTACAGCCATCCACACTGCTAGGGGTCTGCTAATGACCTGTTCTCTATGAGAACTTTCAGTGAGAAGAAAAGTCAGAAATGACAAAAGCTGTTAGATATGTGAACTAGTAGTTGTACTACAAACTCTTGTTGTTAGGAAAAACTTATAGTAAAAAGAAAACACAATTCTGAAAACTAGACATTTTTCAAATAACTCTTGTTACTGGGTAGCTCTAGCGTTAATGCCATAGCAAATACCTAAGTCTCTTTTTAGCTTAAGAAACATTTAGACAGTACTCTTTTTTCAATAGCGACATAAAAATGAGTCACTCATACTTTAATATGCTAAATTAACCAGACTGTAGGCTATTTAGTGTATTACTTCAGTTGATTTCACTCTGTTCAATTTTCAGGCTCTGCAGACTTTTGTGCTAAAAATTCCTATCATCAGCTTTATTAAACAGAGAAACGATGCTGGTGAAACAAGGTGAGATACCCTGTTCATGGGATGCAGAAGGAATGATTTCTGTAGAAACTGCAGATCACTCAATACATGGGTTCATAACTGTACGTTCATGATGAACAGGTATGGTATAGCAAATGATGGGAATTGCTACCCACTGCCTGCCTGTGTAGGTAAAGACTCATCTGAAACAGCACTGAAAATATTTTGTGCTCATTCAGTCCTGGAAACTGCCAATCCGACTTCCAGAGAACACCTTTTTTGATGCTGGCTACTTTTCTGGTTTTGGTCACCAAATCAAGACAGAGATTATTTTACATAGATCACATATTCTTTAACAAAAACAGTAATTGTATAGAATATTGTGTAGAAAAGTTAAAAGTAGTAGATCAACATTTTCATCAGGGAGGGGGGGATTTTCATTTAATATAATGAAATAGCTGAACAAAATGAGCATCTTAAGCTTTTATTTTGACCATACTTTGCTTCCTGATGACACATTTCTGTAATGAAATTTAGGTTTTATATAACACAAGAGGAAGTCAAAAAGAGTTCAAAAATAGTCTGTATGTCTGGAGAGCATTTACTGCCTGAAACTATTTCAGAGTATACCTGACAAGTGGCATAGGGATTTGTCATTGCAGCACAGATATACTAGAAAAAAAATGGGCTTGAACAACAGTGAGGCACACTTAATGTTCTTTTGAACATAAGAGTATCCCAGCAAAACCAGTTTGTTAATGGCAGATTACAGGTATTTGTATAGATGTAAGCTTCAAATTGGATTTGGCCAACAAAATACAAATGGAGTCTTTTTGCTTTTACTACCAAGAGCTTTTATGTATCTTGCTAGGGAGTGTGGCTTTGTTATGACACTGGTGTAGGACATTATAATGTTTTCATATATCATCCATAAATAGTTTCCTAAGCCCCTATTTACAACTCTAATGAAATGCTTGGACAGAAAATGAAATTAATGTGTATGGCCATCGTTTTCCCAACAATTTGTAGAATTATACTTGCAAAAAAAAAAAAAAAACCCATAATTCCAGTCTGCATGCTTCCCAGCAAGCCAGAATTAGATCACTAAGCAGTATCAGGAGTAGGATTTAAGATATAATCCTTTCCTCATTACTTCCTACTAGTAGAGTTAGGCAGTTCTTGCTCTTTGAGCAGGCCTTTATGTGGATTTGCCTTTTTCTCAGGCTCTCCTCTTATGTTTTATAAGGATCTGCCAAACCACCCAAAGTGAGATCCGTGAATTCTACTAAGCATGCGGGGTCTTGAATTAGGTCCTGAAACACTGCCTGTAGCAGCTCTCTCTAGCTGTTTAGCCTCAAAGCTGAGGAACACTTGTTCCTTGTTCAAGACATTTAATGACATCAAATAATGGAAGAACTTACATCTTACATGTTACAGCAAATAAATATGCTTACAAATACATAAAAGGTTGGTATTTGTAACAGAAATTGTTCTAAGCAGCACAGTTTCAGAATGATGTGTCTTTGGAACATAATCTAGACTTCTCCAAAGTGATGGAAAAGTCATCCATCTCTCTTTGTATCTGAGTTTGATATGAGGTGTTACGGATCATCATCTTCTTACGAAATCTGGCATGTAGCTCAGATCTTCATAGTTAATGTTCTTACTCTTTTTTTTTTTTTCCTAAGAACTTTCACAGCCTAAGGACTTCATTCCACTTTCTTACAAAACCTTCCATAGCCAGAGGTGCTACTCTCTGCCTGAATGTGGTAAACCTCTTTCCTTCCTGGATCTCTGTATCTGATTGGGTTAGTCACTCCCAGTTCCCAATTTCGGAGTGTGTTCCGAAATGCAGGGAGGTATGTTTTTCACTTACATACACTCTGCTCTCTTACTTAGAGCAACAGTGGAATTGTCATTGAGAAGTATTACTTCAATGTAAGCTTAGTGAAGTGAAAAACCATTAGGTGCTGTTCTATGTAAAGTTGAGAGCAGTCCACTTTTTAAGGGGCTGACACACACATATACTTTTTCAAGTCTAAACATCCACGTTGACATTTTGAATCAGTGATATCATTATATTTTTATGCACCAAAGAAATCAAACAGTAGTTGACTTACGAGAGATAAGACTGGTATATTTAATCTCTTTTATTATTGCTTTTTTTTTAATATGTGAATTTAGCAGGGCAGCTCCCCATCACCCTCGATGTTTCTCTTATCACTACCGCACAAGCTGAACCTTCCAGGGGAAATGCTGGTGCATGGTTTTGCAGCAACACGCAGGCCCTCAGCCTGTGCACCTGGGCATTAAACTGGGGGAAGAACAAGTTGGTACAAATAATTCAACTGTTTTATCCTGAAAGTAAGGGCCTTCCTAGTGCTTTGCATAAACATCATCACCATTCAACCTAACTTCTGTGCCAGCTCAACAATTTACATCTCCTTGGGAAATGTGCCAATTTGCTCTAGCATGCTTCAGTTATCTGCTGGCACGTAACCTACTTGCTAAAAGAAAGAATTACTGAACTAGTGTTTTTCCTTTAAGGAAAAGCCTTGCAGCTCTGTAATCCTACCGCTCTGTATATTTCCTGCGTTAAATTCTTGACATCACGACCATCCTACCTCTGAGAGGGTAGAGAGCTCTTAGCAGCCCTTGAAAACAGGCAAATTGTCCAGACTGTCAAGGTTATGCTAAGAAATAGAGGGGGTGCTGCTGTGACACAGGTACAGACCAGCAGAGTTAGGAGAGTCTTAGTGCAGCTTTAATATGCTGCAATATACACCGCTGTAGTACACTGGAATCACCAATCACCTGCCCTGGTAGTGCTTAAAACATGAAGGTTAGCACATTTTTTCTCCTCTAATGTTTTTTCTTCCCTCTTTTCCCAGTCTCCCGCACACAGAAATATTCTCTGCTATCTTAGATACTTGAGATGTAAGTAACTGAATGGTAATACTCACAAACATACGTTTAGTCCTTTTTTTTCCAGATTTTTTTTTTTTTTAATATGGGGAAATATTTTGGTATCTCCTTTTGTCTCTTTTGTCGCCTCTTTTCTTGTGTGTAATGTGATAGAACCTTTTTATTAATGGCAAGACTAGGATCAAATTTTGTAAAGTAGAATTTAAAAAGTGGTAAATCTGATAGCCAATTTGAATTAAAAGCATTAGCAATAAGCATTTGATGTCATTAGGACAGTTTATGTTCTATTACAAGATTACTATTATTACAAAGTCCATATACTACCGAAGATCT
Source organism: Crypturellus undulatus (assembly GCA_013389825.1). Classification (NCBI taxonomy): domain Eukaryota; kingdom Metazoa; phylum Chordata; class Aves; order Tinamiformes; family Tinamidae; genus Crypturellus; species Crypturellus undulatus. The sequence continues at coordinate 114,679 of VWPW01026039.1, read as the reverse complement.
CAGATTCTATATTTTAAAAAGTTATTAAAATTATTTTATTTGCCATAGGACTTGTATATATCCATCAACAAATAGTAAGAGTTAAATAAATATAACAAAAATGAATTTAAAAAGTTATAATAATTATAAAAGGATCCTGAAGGAGTGTCAGCATACAATTAGAATTGTGTGTAGAATTGTATTAGAAAAGGGTAGACATAAAGAGATAAAATGGTGTTTGATTTAAGCCACCAATCCTTTCCTCAAAATTGTAAACTCATTTGTGATCTATATTATAACTGCACCTATGACTAGACCAGAGTAATGGTATTCAGGACTAACCAAAACAGAACAACTTTCTGTCATAGACAGCAGTTTTGGGGACTGCAGAAACTTATATAGTGGGACTACTCAGGAAATGCTAGAGGGTAATGGCCTCTCCATTCCCTGTTCTGTACATATTTCGCTTAATCTTTTATGTCAACTTTGACCACGGAGCTGCTTTGTCAGTTTCAAAATTGCTCGCTTGCTTATTTGTATTGACAATCCCATGAACAATGTGGTACTCAGAAACATATGCAAACTCTTTGTGTAACTTCTACTGCATCCTTGTTGTTTATAAGGAGACAATGTAGTTGGTAAGAAAAATGAATAAAAATGATAACCAGAAAATTAAAACTTTGGTTTATTATCTTCTTGTTTATAAACAAATTTAAAAGAAATAAAGTGATTACATCCTGTTCTTTTATAACAGGGCATTTTCATTCCCCTGTCATGCTGGAAAGGGGTTTTCTGATGTCCGATGTTGAACAGAATCTCCCTTATAGTATTCTATGATATTGCTTATGGATGTTAATGATGGAAGCTGGCACCATGATCTATTAAAGGAGGATATCGTCCTTATATTTTTGTTGTGTGAGCACTATATTGGAACAAAAAATAAAACAGATTTTATACAGAGTTAAATCAAACCAAGACACTATGGAACTTCTTTTAAATAAATTTATACTTTATTTGAAAACTTTAAATAAGCAGTATATTAGAACATGATTTAGAATTTTTAAAATTCTGTTATATATTAGTACCCATAAAATAATAATCCCTAAGAGCTAACAAGAGTGAGGAAGCTATTTGTTAGTCAGTATGTATGATATAAAGTGCTAATATTACTGTTTTTAACACTCCTTTTCCCTGTTAAGTATGCACATTGTCTCTGCCTACTGCTGATCTGTTACTATACAAATTATAAAGTATGGTCTCTCTTCAGAATCTGACACTCTAACCAGCTAGTATACAAAGAAAAGAAAGAGCACAGATCATGACAAAAGCCCTAGAAGAGATGTTGGTATAAACCTTTTAGTTTCAGGTTTGTTTGGAGGGCATTTTCTGCTTCCTTCTCTTTCATCAGATGTTCTGTCAAAGTCCTCTGCGCAATGGTGGTTTCCTTTTCTTCCAATCACCCAACCACTTATCAAGTCTGTATTTTGTTAAAATATATGTTCATAAAGATATATTTATATGTATTCATGTATTCCTAAGATTATATATATGTATGTATGAACTGGAAACTACAGAAGATGTTTGTAACATATTTTCTCTCAGAGTAATAACCCTTATCACCACATGGTTCTTATTTTCTTCTAAGCATTGTTTTGTGTTTCCCTCATTTTATTTAGTACTAAGAAAAGCTGACAGATTCAGAGCATTTAAATTCCAGATTTAAGATAAAATATATCACAGATATATTTTACAGGTCATTTGGTTGTATTTAGTCTCAAGAGGTAGGAAATAATTAGTGATCGATAATGATCAAATGAAGAAAGATACAAGAGATATCTGCTTTTAAGCATCAAATATTTAAAATGTTATTTTCAATAACTGTATATAAATACTAGTGACTAAACTTATCACTTCTTGCACAGTATCTCATATAGACTGTCTCTGAATAACCTAGCATCAGATTAATTAAAGTTTCATTTGTCCAGATAAGATCCTCTCATGTACTTCTTTGGTTAATGAGACATACGCTTGCTTTGAACGATCTAAAAAGTAAAGTGGATCAGTGATTGTGGATGGATTAAAACCTTCATCCACCAAATGAAATTTCTGTTGTTTGAAAGTTCCGGTCATTTCCATTCTTTGCTATGGAAGGAAGAAAGATTTATTATTTAGTAGATATACTGAGTTTCTTTTGCTCACATTCACATGTATCTTAAGAAGTCTTAATCTATAAAAGGGTAATTCTGTTCACTTTCGTCACACATTTTGTAATGTTTTGTTCAAGTTTATTTTCAATACCAGTGTTTCCCTGAGAAAAGGAGTGGGAGGCATCTGCAGTGACATTTCTTTTTACTATACAGATTTTTCTAAACTTTGTCTTGCTTTCCAATCACTGTAAACAATATGAAACTGCTCTCTTTCCCTTTTCCTTTAACTGCAGTCATGTCTCCTTTTTCTTGCCTCCTGTCACAACAACAGACAAATTCCATCTGCCTTGTTTCTCTAACACATTCATTTCTCCAGCAATTCCACTCCATCCCTCTATACATTTTTTTCTTACACACCCACACTTCCCAGGTCCTTTTTATATTCAAAACAATTAAGATTTAGCCTCTTCCCTCAAAAATTGCTGCTTCAGAGACCATTAACCTTTTGTGTTGACACTAGTGAACACCTTTTTTTCATTTTCATCTCAAATGTCACTGTGCATATGATCTACAATCAGTCTTGGATTCAACAACTCCATTGTCATTCTAGATCATTCCAGTTAAGTCTCCGCCACTGCAGTCCATTTTTTTTTTTCCTTTCCTAAAACACTCCTGGGAAATTCCTGTCTATTTCTTCTGAAATATTATTTCAAGCCCTACTTATCTTCTTGAGCTGTTAGCAGTCCTCAGTGCATTCATTAATTCTGCTTGTGACACTACATGATGCTCCCTGGACTTCTGAAACTTTGTTGTCTTCCCCTCTATCTTCCTGTCCTTTCCCCTACACCTTACGATCTCTCTCTGTGGTCTTCTATCCTACCTTTACATTTGCAATATGTGTATACATACACTTACAGTTTCTTAACTTACATTTAAATTATGAACTCTTTGAGGGAGGAACTTTTTCTTTATTTCAAACCGGACAGCAAGAACAGCAAGGTAGGAGATCACAATTAGGGATGATAGCTATAATGATGGTAACTATAGTAAACAAACACTTTTAATTCAGAACCAATAAATACTGTACCTCTTTAAATGTTTTAACCTTTTTGCAGCTGTACTACACTGCAAATGACGTCTCTTTTGTTGTGCATTTACAGTGTTCCTGTCTTATCTTTATTTCCCTGCTTTCTCATTTCCACTAAATAAAATGGATTTTAGATTATTTTCTCCAAATGCCATGGTTCTCGTTTTACTAATCTGAATCTTTTGTTTGTGCTTCTAATCTCCCTAAATCCTTTTATATGATCTCTATCCTTACTGATATACGCAGTTCCTCCCAATTTAACGTAATGTGCAAATTTCATTAAGCGTTTTGTAATTCCTCTTCAAGACCTCATTAATGAAGAGAATAAAAAGGACCAGTTCAAAAAACACTAAAAACAAGCAAACAAACAAACAAGACCCACTAGATTACATGATAGGTGAGCAAACACTTTCTTTATGTTTGCCGTGCTTACTTTAATTCATTTAACAATTACTATATTTATACAATGTAGATGTTTATATGTATGGTAAGGCAGTTTACCTGGACTCTTAAGAAGAGAGGACAGGCATAACTGGGTAGATAGGTAACAACTTGCTTATACATCTGCTCCAAATCTAATGTTGTATTCTCCTTCAAAATCAGAGAAGCCATTCCTGCTTTCCCTTCATGAGCTGGAGGAAAGGAAGGGAGACATAAAATGTTACTGATTAACAAAATTTAGATTTTTGTCATTAACTTCACTTTCAAAAAGAATTATAACACATGAATAAGCTGACAGTAATATTTCATTTTCTGGAATTCAGTAATACAAGCAAATTGTATCTATCTTATATGTACTGTATCCATCATGTGGTATTGTATCTTTTTGGAGATTGGGCTGTTACAGTTAAGAAATAATGCCATAAACAAGTTAGGCGTGTAAGCCTAAATGGAATACCATCTATCTAAATTCAGTGTTAACTAATACATAGTGATAAATATCAATATAATCCCTTTCTCTGAAAAACAGAGCACTGAACCCCTTTACAAGTTTTGTCAGTTATGTCTTCTCATCAGTTTTTGTCTTTCTCTCCACAGTATCTTCACTAAGGACCATAGAATGTTTTTGGCTGAGAGAGAGAGAGATCAAAAGTGTCAAGAGGCCTTAGCTAGCTTGTTTGGGAAAGGAGACAGCACTTTGTGTCGTGGAAAAAATCTTATATGGGTAATATATTATAAAAAACAATAAAATTCAGCAATCAAAGTAACGACTCATTTTAAGCATCAACTGGTGCTTAAACAAGAGAAAAATTCTACCATTGCCTCCTTACAGTCCTTTTCTGATAATGCTACAACTTCTGTGGTGAAATTATTTTGTGCATGTGTAACTACATTTATCAGGACAGAGAAATTATATTCTTTCTTAATATGCAATTCTTTTTTTTTCTTCTTTCTTATCCAGTTCTTGAATTTTGAAAACAAAATCCTGTTAATAGATAGCTTATTAGGCACAAATAAAGTGAGTTAAAACAATGGAATTGCTTAATTTAGTAATGAATATCCTTTTCTTTAGAGTAGCTTCAGTTCTTACCTTGTTGACATGATGTTATTCTGATGTGGATTTTTCACAGTTGTAAATTTAATAATGCTTTAAACTAAGTTATCACAAACTAGGGAAAAACAGCTTTTCAATAATATATATCAAAAGGCATGATTCACAAGCTCACTTACAATCTGATGGGATTTTACTTATCTGCAGCTACATACCTCATGGTATTAAACAGTTAACTCTATCAGAAATGATTCATAGGTTTATAGCATGAAATAAAAGTGATGAGGGTTAACAACAAAGTCTCGAGGAAAACAAGATCACACAGCTAATAAATACTTCTAATAAATACTTCTCTTACCTGGCACACATACACCATACACATTTGCTTCTTGTATGAAGTCCAACATTACCATCACATCAGAAACTTCGGTGGTTGCAACATTCTCCCCTTTCCATCTAAAACATGAAAAAAATAATTTAGTCAATCACACGTAAACACAGCTACTTTTAAAAACATTAACTTCACTTAGAACTCTGTTCATTTTATATCAGTAACATATTTGTTTCAACTCGTCACCTTTGTTTAGCAGTCTAATGACCAGAAAACTGTGTTTGTTATTGAAATGGGACTGCATATTAGATATCACTTAACAGGATGAAAGCTTATCATAATCTCAAATAATATTTGTCAGGTGTGAGCCTTCTTCAATATTTGAAACATTTCTCTCTAATTTGCTATCCAATTTACCTTGTTCCTAGCAATCTATCATTTATTAGTCTGCTGATTGGCAAGAATGTTCAGAAAGCTATAATTCATCCAAAGTCTCCAGAAAATTGGACAGTTAGCTCTGCTGGTATTAAAATATAGTCATAAATCAAACACTCACGGCTGAAAACAGGTAAAACTGTATGCTATTCTGTATGTCTATGCTTTCTAGTGATGAAATATATAAGAAATAATGATTATACCTGAAGGTATCTCCGATCCTGTCCCAAAAATAAAGAAAATTCTCTTGGTCCTGAATCATCAGATCCCCAGTATTAAAATAAAGATCTCCCTTCTTAAACACATCACAGAGTAGTTTCTTTTCTGTGTGTTTCTTATTGCCAGCATAACCAAAGAAAGGATTCTTTGCATTCACTCTGGAAATGAGAAGACCAGCCTCACCTACACAGAGAAGTTGAAATAAGCGTGAACATAAGATATCATTGTTGATTTCCTGTATTTTACCTTAATGTTAATTTGCTGCATATATCTTTAAAAGACCACCAGCCACCTTTCGACCATCTTTTTTAAGGAGGTGTGACCCTATAATAGCAGCTCATCTGTCCCTATTGCTTTGCAGCTTGTGTAGTCTAGATGCAAAGTCACCATAAAATTACAGAGCAATATGTCAACTCAAAAAAACAGTATTTTGTGTTTATTGTTGACTCAGTAAAAAGTTGTCTCTGAGAGACATGATCCATCATCTTGTCAGTTCACTGGTACGCTCATTACTCTTACAAAGTGAGAATATTAAAGTGAGTGAATATTAAACCTCATTCCCCAAACCTTACTTGCTTTTTCTGTAGCAGTGACTTAAAGAAGGTTGTTTTTAAAAGGCGGCTGTCCGAACCAAGCATTAATTCCCTACTTATCTTTGTTTCAGAAGTTTTGATAACACTTCTGAAGAATTTCATTAATGTGATAGAGCAGTATCATTGCTTTCTTTTCAGGGTCAAATACAGAAATTTTAATATAAAGTTGACTCAAAAAACAGGGAGACACAGGGAAAGGATTATGGTGTAACACGCACGTGGCACTGATGTGTTAGTTTGCTAAAAGCAAAAGAGTTTTCTGAATTTCTCACCATTCCGGAAACATGTTCTGAACAATAAAGCTTAAGGGTTACTTAAGTAGGTTACTTAAGTAAGATTAATTACTTATTAGGGGCAATAATTATACAAATGAAAATACATACAAATAGAAAAAAAAATACAAAGGAATTTTCACAAATAATTTAAAATCTTCTCATCAAAGAGCTATGTCTTGTTTCCAGAAATCAGTACTGCCTGACGTGAAAGAATTTACTTCAACTGTAGTGTTGCTTTAGCCATGATAGTCCAAGGATCTAGGATCTGGGTAAGACAAAGTTTTTAACAGAGATGGTAGCTTTTATTAGACTATTGTAACTGGAGAAAAAAAGAAAAAAAAAAAAAAAGGACAGTTTTGGCCATGTGTGCGTTTCTCAGACCAGTCTGCTGTTAACCTCCTTTTAAAAAACCCAAATCTCTTTACCTGCATATTCAGAGATACTATTACTTCATCATTTTTGTATGCTACTCTTCAGTGAATACATCCAAGGATCTCATAACTTCTAATGTAAGCACCACTGTGCTTAATACTGCTCTGCCTTAAATCAAGAAACATACTGTTCCTTTTTTTAGGAGCAAAGAGTAAAAGCTGATGTTGGCATAGATAGTACAGCAACACAATAATTGCAAGGCTCACAAAAAAAAAGGAACTACACTACTTGCATTAAAATCAAAAGGCTGTTATAGGCTATTATAATGCATACTTACCTTTCTTAACTTTCTCACACCAACCATGCTTATCTCTAACAGGTTCATCTTTTTGGAAATCATACTTGATTAAATCAAATGGGAAAAAAAGCTAAGAAAGGGAAAAAAGGTCCTCAGTTATTAATATACACAGTGACATCTGGTGGCAGCAAATATAAGCAAGGAAAACATTTTTTTACTATGATCTTGCTTGTCAAAATGTTGAATGCAGTTTTGCCTAAAACTCCAAAACATTCTATGTGAACTTAGTAACATCAGAACATTTTAATAATTTTGTAACGTTCTGGAGTATCCTGTTTCACCTCATTTCATGAGGCTCCATTTTTTACCAGACTGGCACAGCCTTATGCAGGATGCTGGACTTCAAGTACTTGCTAAGCAGCAACTGATTCTTGCTAAGCATTCTCAGGGCTTTCTGGTTCCTAACCAAACATGCAAAGCAAAGTTCTCCACTTTCTTATAGAGGGAAATCTGCTCCCTGCTGTGCTTAACTAGCCTCAGTTCTTCCCTCCAGCTTCCTTGTCTTGCCATATCCCGGAGAGCACTGCCATTGGCGCCACTAGAAAGATATACAATCCCCTTTTTTTTGATGTAGCTGGGCACATTCCGTAGATATGTCAGGGTCAGTCCTGCCTGCTTCGAAACACCCCAACCCGCCGAGCGCCAGCACCGCTGCCCGCTCGGCCTCCGTCTCGTAGGAGGTTGCGGAGGGGTAAACACAGAGGTGACACAACAGTAGCAACACTGGGTATCACAGCACCCTTTTCCTCCAAATATGCAAGGTCTGACCCGCCTTCATTTTTCCACCGGATATAAATCCAAATTAAATCTCAGAGACCTATCCCTGATACTATATGGGCTGCTATGTTTGTAATTATTTTCCTAAGGACTCAGTCTACCCACCTCTGAAATCTTCTGATTTTTCCTTTATTAAAGAATTGTAGCAGCAATGTATGTCATGACCAGACTAACAAAGGCTATATAATTATCCTGCTCTGGAAAAAGTAGAAAGAAAAAAACAAAACAAAACAACAACAAAAAAACAAACAAAACTATCACTATACATCTGTACCATTTATAGCAAGAAATTAAATGTATTTGAAGGATGGTATTATGAGGATGACTGAAGTAATGTGTAGGATGCCAAAACATCAAACGCTTCTCCTTCTTGCAATTAATTAGGATGAAGAGTTGAATAATGATTTTATCCTAATTTTAAATCTTGCTGCAGCTATATCACGTCACTTTGTTCTCAAGGAGGATGGAATAAATAGCAACTTGAAGCCAAACATTAAGTATGCAGATTGAGCTTCATATGGTCAAAAGTGATCTATTGAATCTTGTCAAAATTCACCACTGTATTCACTCAGTGTATCTCACTTCTCCCCAAAGTCTGGTACAAAAAGATATTTTTAACTGTTGACCAAAGGAAGGATGTAGCATGAAAATTCAAGTCACAATCCAGGATCAGATACTATTTTCTAATAAAGTGAGGGAGATTTTTTTATAACTATTGACTAACATTTAGCAAAATCATGAAGTTGAAAGACTTTATTTTAATTAAAAATAATTATACTATTGTTAGTAAACTACACTGGGAACTATTCATAATAAATGGAAGTCTTTTTTTTTCCTCCCTTTGCGGTGTCTTATTTGACTTTATCCACTTGATTTCTTTTTTATTTTGTTTTTACACCCTGATATTTACTACTTCAATAGATTTTTATATGACAGACAAAATGCAGTGAAAAACATAAACAATGAAATACTATAAAATGAAATGTTATTACAATATTTTTGAACAGAACATGAATGTTGCTGTTCAGATACATTTTTGTATGTTCATTGCTTTAAAGCTTATTAATAACTGTATTTTATCAATTATGCCAATTCTGCATGATACATCTTTTGTTTTAAATACTCAGAAGCCTTAATCTGGTATTTGAGATCACCTAACAAAATCTGTGGCAAGTTTTGCTTTTTGATTTTCTCCTTATACCTTTTAATGCCTGCAATTTTAGTATCAACTAAGCTAGTTCCAACTAGCTCTCAGGCCAATATGCCAATAAAATAAGAACACATGTTGCATCACACTGTTCAATGAAACTCTATGCTGCTAACATACTCTTTGTGCAAACACCTCTCTGTATGCAAACAGCTTTCTTTTCATATTGAATATTAGAAAATGCAAGCACTAGAGCAAAACATTTAATCTAGCTACAGGCATACATCTGTTTTATCTTCTTATTTAAAATTATTGGAAAAGAGGTCCTGAAATATTGAAGCATTATCATATTATTCTCAGAGTATATTGCATACAGTGTTCATCTACCTTTGTCTATACTTTATTCCCCAAAGCACTATGTAAATGTATCAAACAAAGGAGACCATTTGACTAGTTGAAACTTGAAGATAAGCTGGACCATATTGTTGACGACTAAGTTGCCTGGATCTTATCTAACAATGACATCACATAACCTGATTTATTTTTCGAATGGTTTGACTGGAAATAAGTGAGTTTTGAAAATAGTTTTGAATTCTTGAAGTTTAAACTTTTAAGAATGAGAAGCTTAATCAAAGCTGATCACAGGCTGTTATATTTTATTTAGATTCTTATTTCTTTAAAGGTGATACTGTGTTGAATTCTTTGTGAGAATAGCTGTTTAAAAAATGAAGTATTATAATTCTAAGACTTGTGCCCAATCACCCTGAAAAAGTGAAGTAACAGAAAACAAAAAAAATTCCGGAGCACTGCAACATCATTTCTTAACTATGCTTTAAAAATATACTTATAATGTTTTATTTATGCTGAAGAACTAGATATGCAGGTCCTCTGCATAGTTTGGTTAGCTAACGTACGCAAAACCAATCCAAACAGTTTTTAAATTCTTGATACTAACTGAACCACTACAAAATATTACAAGAAGATATCTTGGAATATACTTAAGTACCTTCAATTATTTTAGCTCAAAACTAAAAGTTCAGGAAGAGCAACAGCAACACTAGTTTTCTTTTCTGTTGTCCATTGAGCCCTGAAGTTAAGTACTTCCTTGCTTAGGTTAAAACATACTTTTCCTGTTGATGCAATTTTCCAGGGTCTTAAGATTAGCTGAAGTTGACCTCAAATTTTGCTTTTATGTTAAAGTGCATTTTGCCATTTAAGTCCTCCTTTTTTTTTTTCAGGAGGCATTAAAACCCTCCTTGGATCTCAGCAGTCCTATTCTCTCATTATATTTTCCTTGTTGTCACACAGTATATACAAGACAGAGATTTAACATACATATTTAATAAGTGCATTTAACATACATATTTAATAGGGTGTCTTATGGCTTTTCCCCCCATCACATTTTAATAGGTATATAAGCTATATCCTACACTATTTATATTAATCATATTAACTATGAGCATATGAAAGCCAAGGGTAAACATTAAACATTAATATACAATATTATTAGGTCAATCTGTACACTATCTTTGTGAAGTATTTCAAGGCAGCTAAAGATCTATTCAGGGTTTTCTACTGTTCTGTTGTCCAAGTCTATGTGGACATCCTTATTGAAGGATTTATTCATATATCACAATGATGTCTTTAAGCATATAAACCACTCCTTTTTATACAAGTAGAGTGAAAATAAACAAGTGCAAACACTATGTTATCACCTCAAACACAGTGGCCTCTTACATGTCTGGCAAATTGCTATTACAATCACACATTTGTTCCCACTAACTATAAGTAATCACACTCAGAATATTGTTATCACTGCAAATTCACTCATTTTACCATTACCTTGTCTTGAGTGGGTTGTACCTGCTATCATAGAATCATAGAATCACAGAATGCCTAAGGTTGGAAGGGACCTCTAGAGGTCATCTAGTCCAACCCCCCTGCACACGCAGGGCCACCTAGAGCACGTGGCACAGGGCTGCATCCAAGCGGGTCTCGAAGATCTCCAGAGAAGGAGACTCCACAGCCTCTCTGGGCAGCCTGTTCCAGTGCTCTGTCACCCTCACCGTCAAGAAGTTCTTCCTTAAGTTCCCGTGGAACTTTTTATGCTTCAATTTATGGCCATTTCCTCTGGTTCTGTCAGTGACCACCAGTGAAAAGAGGACAGCCCCATCGTCCTCACTGCCTCCCTTGAGGCACTTATAGACACAGATCAGGTCCCCTCTCAGCCTTCTCTTCTCCAGGCTGAACAGGCCCAGCTCCCTCAGCCTCTCCTCACAGGGCAGATGTTCCAGGCCCCTGATCATCCTCGTGACCCTGCACTGGACTCTCTCCAGCAGCTCCACATCCCTCTTGTACTGTGGGGCCCAGAACTGGACACAGTGCTCCAGATGTGGCCTCACCAGGGCTGAGTAGAGGGGCAGGATCACCTCCCTTGATCTGCTGGAGATGCTCCTCTTAATGCATCCCAAGACCCCATTGGCCTTTTTGGCCACGAGGGCACACCTCGTGGTCAACCTGTCGTCCACCATGACGCCCGGGTCCTTCTCTGTAGAGCTATTATGTCTTCCAAATTATTTGAGAAATAATGTTTTACAGGAGAACACTGATATTGATCATCAGGGCCTGTCCCCCTCCATCCTTCCCTTTTTTGTCACTTAATGACAGAAAACTCCTTTTGATTGTCTGGGAGGTCAGTTTGTAAAGAAAGATAGCTAGGATAGATAGTACAGCTATAACTTTATTTGCATTTAAGCTCTAGAAACAGTGCCATTGCCGCAACCTATGGCCAAAATGCCTTATTATTTCTCTTTTTCCCCACTAAAAACCTTTTACTTAGAACCTGGTCCTGTTATTCTGGATGGACTTCATGATTGTATATACGGAGTTTTATATTTACTTTTTCTGACTGTGTTAACTGTGCCAACAGAAAGACAGCATGTTTTTTCTATCATCTCCTTTGCTACATCACATAGATCTTTTCTTCTTTCTGTTTTCTTTCTTTCACTTCCCAGTTCAAGAAGTGGGTCCTTAGGAAATCCTTAGAGAAAGTGTTTAATGATGTCTCTTTACATCAATCCACATGTCAGGAGAATAAGGTTTCAAAAACTTTGCTGGTAGTTCTTTGTTTCTCCTCTGCTCCCTCAGGCAACTAGATTGACAGAAACATTTAGGAATTGGGTGCCTGGGTCTTCTCTGTGACATTCTCTGGTTTGCAGCAGTAGGCTGTCTCCCTGGCTGGGCTTCAGGTCATCCAAGGGTCAGCGAAACAGCAATAAAGCTGTTTGTTACCCTATACTGCTAGATATTCAGTCAGTGTCACTCAGAGTAATGTAAAGCAAAAATAACATTGTCTAGTGATTGAAACCTATAAAATGTATTTAACAAAAGAAGAAAAGAAAAAAAAAATAAAAGAAAAAGGCCTGACCTCTGGCCAGACTAACTTATGTGAAGTACTGCAGTACAGGACCAGTTGGTCACAGCACTCAACTGTGATCAAAAACACATACAAAAGAAGGTCCCCAAACTTTAGCATTTGTTCAAGCATTTGTTCAAGTCTTTATGCAACGTGAAATGCATAAAGCAATGTGTAAATAATAAAAGGTGCATTTTATGATATTTTTAACATTTCTTCACGCTCTCTCAATTGTTTTAGACTTTGCTTTTCTTGAATTGCACTAAATCTAACCAAGCCTGGGCTCCTTCGAACACTACTGTGTTTCAACGTATGGGGGAGCTGGTTGCTCCTGCAAACCAGGAGGAAAGTGGCAAGAAGCAGATTGAAAGAACTGTCATTCCAGAGAGACGGCACAGGTGACAGCATTAGACACCTAGTCTGACGTGTAACTACTATAATGTAATATATATATATATATAAATATGCCATCTTTTTCTACTGACAAGGATTCTCTGAGAGAGAGAGGGAAAGAGGCTAGGCAGCTCTAAATGTTTTGCCTTAAAACGTATTACTTATGAAAAAAAAGTCCTTTTGGAGCTTTGGAGAAGTACGTGAAAACTCCTCCATTTGGGACAGATCTATTCCCATATAAAACAGGTCATCTAATCCACCCACTAACGTGGCTGGATGCACCAGGCCCACGTATGAAAGCACAGCAGTTTGTCTCCATGTTGGATCCAGTTTCTAGCAATGATTTTTATTCTTCTCTCAGACTCTACACACATGGAATGCCAAATTTATTTACATTGGAGTAGGGGTTCGGAGCCAGGATATACCACAGGCCCCAGTGAAGAATGCTTATAGCTTAATATTTAGCCTGCTTACAAATATGCACTTTAGTTACTTTATTTATAACAGAAACTACAGAAATAACTGCTAAATTCTTACTGTAGATTTATTTCTGCGGAAAAGAGAACATCGAAAAAGAATATAAATTGATTTCAAAGCCAAATGCAATGAACGGCTTTTTCCGGTTCATAAAATATCTTATAGTCTTTCCATATCTGAACCGAGTAAGCAGGGAGACAATCCATAATTAACTTAACAGACTATATTGATATTTCCATAGACTAAAATAGTTCCAACTTGGACGAATATATAAATTATGGCAAAAATACCTAAGGAGGTCAAGTATACAGTTACAACTGCATTTAATTTTTAATCGTGGTTTGCAGGAGTTATTTTCTTCTTGTTTGCCGTAACTAACTCAACTCTAGTCTTAAATCTAATAATTAAAGAAGAACAAACAGCACATTTCATGCACAAGAAAAAAAAATCAGTGAATAGATGGATTATTCAATCTATAAATCAATGAGCATGACTTCAGACCTAATCCTTTATATGCTCTAACCTATAGATGCCTTTTACAGAAAATTAATGACTTACGAAAACCTCTACGAAAATTCGTGAAGTTCTGAAAACAATTTTACTCTATTTTGGAACACAAGTAAAATTTAAAAGATTCTATGGCAAGAAAAAAAAGTTTATAAAATAATTAAAGCATGTGGCTTGGCAAAGACTCAAACAAACTTGGCCAGACGCTGTAAGGATTCCTGATTCTGCTGCTACTCCCTAAATACCAGATTCCTGGTTTTGTATAGTAGAAGTGCACCTTTCTGTGGAGGTCCCCACAGGCATCAGCACCAGACATCCTATCACAAAATATAGGTCATGTACAACTCAGAAAATGAGCAGAGTAAATCCACTTTTTGCCAAGTTTGCCAAGCTCTGAACAGTTTCTGAAAAACGTGCTCTTTCTTGAGGTCTTTTTCAGAGTGTTTCCAGGTTCCTCCCTGCAGGCTTGGGCTGAAACCTTGACTCCCATGTTCCTATCCCTGAAGGGAAGACATGGACTCTGGACTGTAAACTAGTCTATGTAGTGTTGCTGTACTGAAGTATCAATGGAGGCCTTGAACCCATGCTGTCTAGAAACATATCGGCATTTCATCAGAATGCCGAATTCCAAATAACATTTTAACATCTTTACGTGAAAACAGTTTTGTTGGGGCATCTTACTACTAGTTTGTCTCAAGAGAGCACAAATGCCACTTCTATCAGCAGGGCTTGTGTTCATTAATACGTATCTCAATTTCTTTTGCAAATTATAGTCAGTGGATGTAGTCCTGTTTACAGAAGTATAAAAATGGGCACAAATGACAAGATAAATAAGCAGTGTCCTTGCTCATTGCTATCCATATAATACTAAGTATCATATGTAAATAATCATGATTATATTTTTAACTCTTTAGTTTTGAAATTTAGAAATAACAAAACAGTCTGGATGTGAAGTAGCTAGTTATTTGTATTTAAATGTACACAGGTAAAAAATATCTATGGAGTTCTGCTTCCAACTCTTCAGAATGGAGTTCTGCTTTTATTTTGTTACTACTAATTCTTACCTATGCTAAACATTTGTATAATAGCATGCAATACAAATACAACCCTTGAAAACAACTGTAAGCATCCAGTTTTCCCTGTTATCCTTTAAGAGGGTGGAGATTTGGACTGATACTCAGAATCTGCTCAAGACTCTCAGAAGAGATGCCCGTTTGGACTCTGCATTCTAAGAAAAATCTTTGTATTCCTGCTGAACACATGACTCGCTTTGGCAATAAACACTAACTGCAATACCCTGGTTGCTTCCAGGATCTTACAGGGTCAATTGCAATAACTTGCAACTTGCAATAACTAAGTTATAAAATTTAACCTTGGACTTATGATTGCAGCCACATAACCAGTAGTCAAACTGAGAAATATGTTTGCCTTCAACATTCCCTCCAAAGAAAAACAGAATTAAATAGTCACCTTATAAAAGAAGTTGGTACGTCCAACAGATCCAATTTTTCCTGTGTGGTTCATAAAACAAATGTTTCCTTCAGTAGCGCCATAAAACTCACAGATCTTAACAGAACCAAATCGGTCTACAAATTCTCTCCATACATCATTTCGTACTCCATTTCCAATTGCTAGGCGGACTTTGTGATTTTTTTCTCCCTCTTTCTGTTAAATAAAAACACACACACACAGAATATTCTGATAATTGTATTTGATTGTTACAAATATTATGAGGGAAATGTACATGCTTAAATAAGTTAGGTATAAAACATAAAAAAAATAACAACAGTTAAATTAAGAACAGCTGGTATAGCTAGGTTATAACTACAACATAGCAAACTTTGCAATTAAAACATCTATTAAGTATTTGCCAGTAACTTATTGCACAAGCAAAATATTGCCTGAATAATGATAACATTAATTTATATAGTCTGCCATATTTTAAAAAGTTTATCCTGTCACTTTTTTTCCACTTACCGCAATTAGAAAATTTGGAATAATAGAGGAAGGCATGCATTATTTCTGTCAAGGGATTAAAGTCAGCAGAGATTAATAGTTACTTTCTTGTATCTTCAGATTGGTTATAAGAAACAACCAAAATTTCATGCAACTGTTTCTTCCTAGTCAAACCATATGAGTCATCTTCTGTATTTCTTTCAGGATTAACACTTACAGCTCTTGTTCAATGTTACTTGGAACACATTATTTCCTAGTGATTCTCCATCTTTACTGTTGTCAAATCTCGTATTTTATTATAAGAAACATGATATTATTCATCCATTTCAGTGAGACTTGCTACTTTAATTAGTATATTCCTGAACCATGTGATTCTGAGGGAATCACATGGTTCAGGTGTGTGACCTTAAAAGTACACTCAATTTTATATTGAAATATTACAAGGCAAAGCACCTAAAATGTGTTATTTTTACTACTTAAAATCAGTCTTCCTTTTTAATTTTTGCAGGTGCCAATACAGAATACTCTGTTAATGAGACAGCACAAATTAAACCCAGGATTTTTACATCATTGTTATCTCCTACACTTAGAATTGCATAGTGCTTTAGTATGGGTGCACTGCCTGTATATACATACATACATACATACATGCATACAAAGTTTTATATACATATATATATATGTGTGTGTCTGGGTGTATATATACATACATATACGTGTCTCTTTCTTTGTATATATCTCTGCTTTCCTGTTTATAGAATGGCTATATCTATACATATACTTTTCACAGAAAACAAAAGTCACTGCTTTTTGTTCTTATATTCGTGTTTATTTAGCCCACCTCTGGTCACCTGTGCCTGTCATGAAATACTCAAGTGTGCTGACTGAAAGGAGAATCTCTAAATGCTGTGTGGCTTTAAAGCAAGGCAGTGCCCAGTGAATACATAGGAAGTACTGGTCCTCAGAATGAAATGCAGGGAGGTTTTCACAAGGATGGGAATTTTTCCTCTCTGTCCCAACAGGTGCATACAGAGCAACACTTCAATGGTCTGCTCTAAATCATGAATATTAAGTTCTCTTCTTCCCTCTTTAAAATCACAGGAGGAAGCAAAAATCCTGTACTGAGTTTTAGAGTCTTTCTTGAATGATCCAGCAATAAATTCATATATTTTGCTATATGCAAACAGCTCTTAGCAGATTAGGATCTTGTATATCCTGCTTTATCATCCTAAAACTGCATATACCCTGTGCCTTCCTCAAGCCTCTCTCTGTCACTGACTATGCTGTTCAAGCATGTCTGTACATTGCTTTAGCTTCAGCAGTTGTCACATACTTTGTTAAGTTACTGCCAAATTGTTATCAACATAAACTGCATTACGAAGTACACAGAAATTGCAAGCGGAGATTGTCAGTAACAAAATTTCTAAAATGATCTGGGAGGTCTCTTTTCACTGTTTTCACTTTTTAACTTCAGATGCAGCACTGCAATGCAGCAGTGTAGATTTTCATATGCCTGAAATGTTTATTACATTACATATTCACAGAACATTATACTGTCAATGAACAACAAATAGATACATACAGATATGTTTCTGTATGTATTTATATATTCATATATATATAACACACACACACACACGTATATGTGTGTATATATAAATATACACATATATATTTATTTGTTTGTTTCCATTCTGCTTCAAACTTTGTCAGGAAAGCTTTTAATCCTTTTTCCAGAAAACTGTCCACTGCCTCAGTCTGTGACACATGATGTTGTCCTTCAGTTTCATTATTAAACTGAAGTTAATGTGTTAGCAAGCGAACTGAAGTTACCCCTTCCTGAGGTCACTGAATTACTCAAATGTACAGACTATGCTAACGTATGAAAAAGAGGACAAGAGATCTTTTCACAGAAATACTTTTTTAACACAATGAACAGAAGAGACAAATATGTGCGTAGGTGTGTACACTGATTGAGCGGGTCTTTCACCAGACTGGGAGCATTCAACTGTCTAAAAATCAACTCAATAAACAGGTGAGAGTTACACATCACTTTTTTTCTGCAAAAAGGATAAATACAGAATTATTTATAGGGTCAGAGACATCAATTTCTGACTTTTTTTCTGGTGGGGTATACTGGTAAAGTCACACTGAAGGCTCCTTTAATGGAAAAGAAGCAACTGTCGCTGACACTATGGCTGGTGCTCCTCCGTGTTCGGAACAGCAGTGCCTACTGACAGTACAGTGCAACACACAGCTACTGCACTGCAGGAAATACTCTCTGAAGGCTCAGCCACTTTGCAGAAGTACGAAGGTGTGTGAAGTTAGGAAAGCCTGGCTGAGGAAAGTAAGTAAGCAGAGGGCAGCAATTTACTTTTTTTTTGCACACATCAATTCACAGCTCAGTTAAATTTCCTATTAGAGTGCATTGCCACAACTGCAGTGCTTGGGATTTGGTCAGCTCTATCACACAGTAGCCCTCTGTGGAAGAATGGCCTGGAAAAGGGGAAACTTAGAGAAAAACTAGGGCCTAACAGAAGTTTTGGCCTTCCAGAAGCTTGCTTGGGGTGTTAACATCCAGGATGGTGGGTATGTGCGGAATCTACCTCTCCATGATTCCTTTGGCAACACAATCTGCCCTCCTAGCACACACTGGTAAGAGCAAACAAAGAGTGGAGCAGAATGGAGACACCACAGTCAAACTTTGCTGGCTTCCCTGAAGAGGGGATAATCTGATGGTGCCGTGCAGACATGAGTGAATGGAGGGTGGAGCGGAGTGAAGACACCGTGGCCAAACTCCGTTGTACTCCCTGCAGAGGTGGCAGCCTGGTGGTACCACACAGCTGATGAGCCACATAGTGTGATGTCTGGTGCTGGGACAACAATGGTGGCAGATCAGTCCCTTCCGATAAGCTTTGCTCAAACTTCTCCTCTGTCTAATCTCATTATAATACCAATACACAACCCCATCCCACTGAGCACGCTGTCTAGATTCTAGATTAACTTGGGAGACTTTTTGGAAATCAATGAATAACGAAAGCAAATATGACTAGAGTCACTCAAGCTCCACATGAATGTACAAGAAAATATATAAAAGGCAAACTAGTAAGAGAAAGAAGAAAAAGCAGCAGGAGGGGAAGAAGAAGAAGGAAGAGGGAAGATTCCATCGTAACTGCTGGGTCAGTGAACGTGCTGATCCCCCTCTTTCATCCCCTCCGGTTGGAATGCTGTCTGAGGAGACTTGAGACTGAGAGCCCTTTCCCATCTTCTGGGGTGAGTGATGATTGCACATTTGTACATCAGAGCTAGCCAAAACCCTATGCTGTAGTAGAGAATTTCCTATACTGACATCCGAAACCTGCTTTGGAAATGTTGCATTTGAATAAATCCTGCTGTTTTTGAACTTGACTACTTTTTTGGGTGGGCAGTCGGACTTACATTTGACCGACTGTTTGTGAATCCGATACTGCCAGAGTCAAGCTTATAGTAGATTATACTATTTGGGAACTCGATTTGCTCCTCGGAAGACAATCGGACCTACGGTCCTCAGACTGTTCGTGAATCCGGTATCGCCAGAGTCGAGCTTATAGTTGATCATACTATTTGGGAACTCGATTCTCTGCCACCACTATGGCTTTCAAACTGCCACATTTTCACACCTTCTCTAGATGCAAGAGTCACTGAAGAGCCGCGCAGAGCTTTCCAGAGGAAAAAAAACATAAAACTGCCATATATTTTAGCAGTCTTTCAACTCTAAGAATAGAAAAACCTATGCCATATAATCTCCTATTCTTGAAAGATTAGAAAATATAAAAAGATTATAAATGAGGGAAATTCTAAACATTTAACGATGCTAATTCACCATAGTTTTACATGTAACTAAATTCATATAGCTCTTTTTTACTTACTTTTAATTTATGTTTTTATTTTTAATCTATTTTACTATATCTATTTTACCTAACTTGCTATGGAAAGTTAATTCTCCACTTTCAGTAAAATGTGTACAATCCTTTTAATGACATAATTTTCATGATTTAATCTATTAGCATTCATCATCTGAATTACAGTCCAATCATTACCAGAGCCTAAATTCAGTGCACACATATAGGCATCTGTGGCTTTCTAAAGCAGAAAGCTTAGGCTCTGAATAAAACACAGTACAAAAGACAAGGGAAGGATACTAAGCCAACAAATTCTAGAAATATGGAGAATGAGGTGAACAACTAGCGTGTTGGCTGATCACATAAGCTTGCACCTTAAATGCTGCAGAGCATTGCTACCTAGCGCAGGCATCATTTTTATTACTTTGAAGGAAGGCGTGAGCAAAGCTGGGTAAAGTGGGTAAAGTGGAGAGACACACAGGCAACCCTGGGTCACGTGCTCAAGGTGTCACTGCAGGAGCAGGGGGTTGGAGTAGATGATCTCTAGAGGCCCCTTCCAACCTCAATCATTCTGTGATTCTGTGATATGTATGAAAATCTAAATAAACTAAATACACAGGCATATGCTTTAAACAGATTCAGGCACCAGGCTTCAACTCCTGCCATACTCAGACATAACCAAAAATCTGGCTTCCACTTTCCTTGCTGCCCAGCAC
This sequence comes from Crypturellus undulatus, assembly GCA_013389825.1. Classification (NCBI taxonomy): domain Eukaryota; kingdom Metazoa; phylum Chordata; class Aves; order Tinamiformes; family Tinamidae; genus Crypturellus; species Crypturellus undulatus. Next base: position 94,122 of record VWPW01026039.1, on the reverse strand, counting down.
GACAGGTTTCAGGGAGCCCCACGAGGCCTCGCCGGGCGGGTGGCTTGGCCGCCCCGGTTGCGGCACCTCCACACGCAGCGGCTCCGCGCTCTGCCCTGCAGTGGCCCCGGCAGCCACGCTTGCCCGGCCCCCTGCCTGCTACAAGACCCGCTGCTGCGCCTGGGACACTGTCATCGATTGTTCAAATATCTCGTGTCCCGTGGGAATTCATTCATGCTTAGGAGTATGAATCATACCAACCTAACTATACCTAACGGCAAAGGTGAAACAATACCTTTCTTAAGCAATAATAAACAGCCATTGTTCTTACCTTATGGCTGGACTTTCCTACACCAAGCCAAGTGCAGGAACTAAGCATTGAGCCAAGCTCTTGGAACCACATACCAAATGTCTTCATGCCTCCAAAATTATTTTTTGACACAATATTTCTTCATTTTGAGTGACTGTTTCATTTGCATAATCATTAATTGACAAGTCAAGGTCTGCCTTATTATACTAAACACCACATAGATGGGATTTTTCATTTGACAGTCTTTCCTTCTTAAATGTTCTCTGTGAACTAAATAAACTATACATGATTAAGTCACTGATAAATAAAATGCCCTTAAAGTGCCATCAAAAACATATTAATTGGCTGTGGGAAAGATTCATGACTGCAGCTATACAAAAATGTATTCAGCAGTTGCTTTAAAGGAATCCAAGAGCAGAGATTCATTGTCCAACTTTTGCCATTTCTGCAACAGGAAATGCTGAGTGGGAGAGGAGCAATAGCAACTTTAAGCAGAAGAAACTTGAAATGTTTCTTTTATTGTGGCCTTGGTGAAAGTAAACACATTCTCTGGGCGTGAGAAACTCAAACATCTGTTAAATACAGAACGTATACAGACCACATTCCTGTATTTACAAAAAGTGTATATAACTAAACATTCACAAAAATCCTATTAAAAAGAAGAAAAAAAAAAGAAAAAAAGAAATGCATCAGATAGGCAGTACGGTGAGTATGAGATGGGAGATATTATACTGCCATTATATTGACAGATGTAATAAATTATTCAGGATATATGTTTACATTCACTTTCCAGTAATACCCTATCGTGAATTTTCAACTAGATTTTTTTTCAAATTTATTCAAATTAAAAAAAAAAGGAAAGAGGAAAGGAAAGGAAAGGAAAGGAAAGGAAAGGAAAGGAAAGGAAAGGAAAGGAAAGGGAAGGGAAGGGAAGGGAAGGGAAGGGAAGGGAAGGAAAGGAAAGGAAAGGAAAGGAAAGGAAAGGAAAGGAAAGGAAAGGAAAGGAAAGGAAAGGAAAGGAAAGGAAAGGAAAGGAAAGGAAAACATGAGGGATATTGAAAAGTCAAGCGACATAAGACATAAACGTGAATTCCAGATTTATTATAAAGAGGAACACGTCACTTCCAGTTTACAAATTGGTTTGCAACTTTCAGCACTCTTTCACTGATGAACCTCTTGATAATCTAATAGGATTAGATTCTAATGGAAGGGTTCTTCCTTTAGCTATTCTAATAGAGAATGCTTTCTTTATCTATACTTCTGTTACTTTAGAGACTATTACCAATGTACAAAAAATCGCTTTTGTCCTGGTTCCACCCAGAAATGAAAAGTTGATCCTCGTATTTTTGCTGATGGTCCCAGAAACCCATAAGTAAAAATACAATAACAAAACTTTCTAAAAATCAATTCAGGGAATTAGAGCAGGCACAGAATATTCCCTGCCCTTCTAAGTATCCTAAGAATAAGCTGAAGCTACTTCTTGTAAAAGGGTGAATACAATTTCTTGGCCTCAATACTTGCACTTTTTCTGCCTAATTGCAGCAGTTCAAGCCAAAAAGATGAATATATAGAAAACCAACCTGGAAGGTATAGAATTGGTCAAATCATATGATCTCTTAAAGACTTAAAAACTCTTGAGACACCATGCAGAAATTACTAGCTAACTTATCAATTAGTCTTTTAATGCTGATTTGGATTTAGAAAACTCATGAGCCCTAAGGAAAGGGAGTATTACAGCAGATTTTTGCAAGAATATAAAGGTTATTGATAAGGAAAATCATAAGAGATACATAATCATGTGTCCAAGTGACCAAGGAAAATAAGTCTGTTGGATTTATGTAACAGAAATGCAATAGGCAAAATGGACAGGATTATTATCTTTTTTTCTTTTTTTTTCTTTTTTTTTTTGTCAATAATGCTGTTTAAGGTAGTTTAAGACATGGCAGTTTAAGGCTATCACACAGGCTAAGTTTTTATTAGATCTACTGATAGAATTTCGGGTAAAAAATTTATACTTCCTGTCTTCAGGTCTGTTTCTTAGGTTCTCATCAAGTGTGCTGAATACATTCTTAGTTTAGAAATCTATTTGTTTTATCAAACTTCACTAACAGCTATTACTGAGCTTACGTTTTCTTTTGGGGCATTGTTCATACCTTGGTAAATCAGTAAGAACTTGGACTAATGCTGTCTCCTTGGTATCTACACAATCTGTCATGAATTGAAAAAGCTCAGGTTACCAGAAGAATAAATTAATTGCAAAATTCACACCCTGAGATAAGTAAGATCATAATGTCATATGGAGAGTATTCAGAGACTTTGATGGAAGGCAGACATGTAGCTTTCCATACAGCTGCAACTGTGACGTAACTATGCAACTACGTTGACGTGACATAACTGTAACTGGTTGGGACCATTTCGTAAATTGTTAATGCTGAAAACTTGCTAAGGCCCTGTTAAAAATTTCCACTACAGCTCTTAGTGAAAAGAGAGAGAACAATATCTAGTATTGAACATAAATTGAGCAAAAGCATGTCTCTAACTGGGAATAAAATGAAGTAGCAAGTAAATCTTGCATTGGAGAGTGATGTCTCCTGACTCATTTTTCTATTCTTTCCTCACTCTATCAAATTCTCTTTCTTCAGAGAAAGGAGCTTCATGTTCAAGATAGAGCTATCTGACAGATATTTGTCCTGTTCTTTCACTCTCCCTGAGACACTTGAGCAACAACAGCTATTTGCTAATCCCAACAGCATGAATTTCCTTGTTTTCCTCTTTGAAATCACTATTGTTCTAAGTCAGAAGAGTTTAAATAAAATAAATCCGTAAGTATCTTTTCTAAAGATACTTCAGAGAGCTTAATAGCATCCAAAGGAACCTTAGTTAAACTGTATCTACTAGAGAGATTGGCTTGTTTAAACTCAACGAAATAAATTCTGAAAGTTGCTAGGAATGCTCTTATACACTGGAAGTAACCCCAAGGAAATGTTAATGATACCAAAAGATAACCTAAATATCAAATGGAGAAACAACAGGACAGATATTGAAAGAACATTTCTAAGCAATCATTTAATGGCTTGTGAAATAGATTTTCAGTATAAGTATCAGCAAGTTTTAATTTTAATGTAGATCGTTCCAAGTTCACATAAGGGATCACAGATCGTAAAATTGATGTCATAACATAAAACAAGTTATGAGAGTGGGAAACAGGACACGATTCTAGAAAATTGAATTCTAACCTGAATCTGTAAATTATTTCTGGATCTCCTTTACAGAAGAGCACAACAAGGATACTGCATTAGCAACCACAGAATCACGGAACGGTTGAGGTTGGAAGGGACCTCTCAATGGACTTGGAAGATCTCCAGAGGAGACTCCACAACCTCTCTGGGCAGCCTGTTCCAGGGCTCTGTCACTCCCCTAGGAAAGTTCTTCCTCATGTGGAGGTGGAAATTCCTGTGTTTTAATTTATACCCATTACCCCTTGTCCTGTCACTTGCCACCACCCAGAAGAATTTGGCCTTATCCTCCCTACATTTACCCCTCACTTGTACATGTTGATCAGATCTCCTCTCAGTCTTCTCTAGGCTAAAAAGCCCAGCTCAGTCTTTCCTCGTACAATTGATGCTCCAGTCCCTTAATCATCTTTGTTGCTCTGTGCTGGACCCTCTCTAGGAGCTCCATGTCCCTCTTGTCCTGGGGAGCCCAGAACTGCACCCCACACTCCAGGTGCGGCCTCACCAGAGCTGAGCAGAGGGACAGGATCCCCTCCCTCAGCCTGCTGGCAACGCTCCTCCTCATGCAGCCAGGATCCCATGGGCCTTCTTGGCTATGAGGGCACATTGCTGCCCCATAGTCAACCTATGGTCAGCCAAGACTCCTAAATCCCTCTCTGCGGAGCTGCTTGGTGTCTGGGGTTATTCCTCCCCAGCTGCAGGACCCTGCACTTGTCCTTGTTGAACCTCATGAGGTTCCTCTCTGCCCAATTGTCTGACCTGTCCAGGTGCCTCTGAATTGCAGCACTTAAAATATTCAGGAGGAAAAAAAGCACAGTATCTTCTCATCACCAAACTTTTCTATTAACTTCTTTGGTCTGCAGATTTTTTCTGCTGGAAAATATTCTTTTGCAACTGATTAAATGCTGCTGAAGCAAGAAGTTAGTATTCTAGAAAATCATAAAATGATTTGGAGACTTGGATTAGAAGAGAATTTTCAGTTTCATTAATTTGAATTATTGTCACCATTTCCTGAAACAGGAGTCATTTGAATAAAATTCACTGAACAGGAAATAATCTCCTGCTTATATATTTGAAATCCAAAATTAAATTATGATAATTTATAGAGGTAAAGGGAGACTCTTCAAAGAGATACTAGGCGTAATGCACTCACTCTGTACAGTTTCACAAACATCTTTTTTTTTCCCTAAAAAATGTGTTAAATTAAAAGAGGATACATTTCTTTTTGGTTTACTGTAATACAAGTACTGAGAAGCAGTTATTTAGTTATATTTAGGATTAAAATGAAAAGTGTTTGTGATCATGATATACTGCAAAGAAGTATTAAAATGCTTTGCTAAGATGATTTATGATTTCATATTTCAGGCTTTTTATTGAAGCACAGCAGTATAACCTGGATCAAATGGATAGAACAGGAGCCACCAAAATTAACAAGATAAATTTTAGTTCCTATTGGTTAAGAATATTTTCTTTCAAAATCATTTTTACACTGTTAAACCAAGCACTTGGAACAATAAAAAACTGTGTTTGCAATGCAAAGATTATCACTTTAATCCAGCCTGGTTGTATTATTTTATGCTAAATCTGGAATGAATTCTTTCAAATCTAGGTACTTCACTTAGCCAAAACATCTCTGACTCTCTCTGACCCAGTGCTAAGATGCAAGAACATACCATAAAATAGCCAGACTGTAAATTAATTCAGTTAACTGGTGTCAATTATTATTGCCATTTTCAACAGTTGCAACATGTTCAGTTCTTGATACACTGCAGACAGACAACATTGATGAGTACTATAGCAAAAGAAATATTTTGAAGTTAGGACTAACAGATTCAGGCAGGAATGGCATTTTAACAAAACTAATTTTCTTGTCTGGAACAGTTTTCTAATTTGAAAATAATAGTGTTTTTCTTCTGGACCAAACTTCTTCAAAATTGTAAAATATGGTCTAAAATGTGGTCATAAATTCAAGTATGTCCCACAAGCCCAAACTGGGTTAAAACAAGACTTATAAAACTTGAGATTTCTAATTAATTTTTGCGCCAAGAAGCAAAGCTTTGACCTCACATAAATGGGACATACTGAAGAACAATTTCAGTATAGTTTTACTTTCCTTTAACCATAAATACAGCAAGAACAATAAATGTGCAAAGACATAAGAGCCAGATAGCCATGATTTTGATACTACTTACCACTGGCTGATTGCAAAGGTAACGACAAAGTTCGCCAATGTACTGGATGACAGTCACATTGTATTTTCTGCAGTCATTCCAGAACTGACTAGCTGAGAACTTCTTTCTTAAGACACAAGTTGCACCTTTATGGAAACAGCAGAACAGAACATGAAGCACTTTCACTATATGGTAGCTTAGAAAGATATGTACATTATTTCTATAAAACAAAACAAGAGAGGAACTGAGACCATTCCCATTCAGACAGCCATATAATTTGGTAGTTAATATGTCTTATCAGAAGATGCGTTTCTAAACTCTGGTAGACAAAGAAGGGACATGAACCTGGTCTTTTTCCAACCAACAGACATGGGTAAAAGGAAAAGGATATCTTCCTTTTGCTGATGTTGTAAGTTTGTCCAAAAATATTCAGAAATAATCAGCATAATCAGCCTGAATTTGCAAGTAGCTTGATAATCACTGAAACAGGATTTTTAAGAAAAAAAAATTCACTGATGTAAATTCAGACAGAATTAATCCTCAATCCAATATATCTGCTCTTCTCTCTTGGCTTGATGCATCAGAAAATAGAAAATGTTTGTCATTAAACTGCAAATAAATTTATGGTAAGACATTCATTGAGGACAGTTGAATTGTCTCAGTAAAATACTTATTTTATAGCCCATACCAAGATAGAATACAACTTCAACATCATGATAACAATGGTAACAAATGATAACAAAATAAAAAATATTTTCTATATTTCTATGCTCTAAGTATATTTTTTCAGACTTTTTAGCTTTACCTAAGCATGTTAACCCTATTCCAAATAGATTTGTTTGCTATAAACACATAAACAAAACAGTACTTATCTGTCTATACTTTTTTCCAAATATAAAGAAAATAAAAAGAAGTAAGTATCCCTTTTCTATACCCACCTCTGTCACCAAAACACAGAACCATAAAAAACAAAACAAAACAAAACAACAAAAACCATTCAGTTTAGGCATAGCACTAGTTCCTTTAATGGCAGTGAACCTAAACATATTTAACACTTAAAAAAAAATAATTAATTCTCTATTGACAATACAATTAAATTAGATGAGTTTTACCTAATTCGATGCATCCACCAATACCAAGGAGAGATGCTGCACTGTGATAAAGAGGCAGAGTAATATAAATGATGTCTTCTGGAGTAGCACCAAAAGCCCACAAACCAGCAGATCCTTTGAGAACTTGCATGTGACTGATGAATGCAGCCTTTGGAAGACCTATAATAAAAACACAAAAGCACAGATACAAAGCATCTGTTAAAGAGAAGTCAAAATTCCTTTTTTTTTTTCTCTCTCTCTCTCTGGGAGGTCTATATTCTGTTATACAACAGAATAAATAAATGTTTCTTTCATAGTCAAATTTTCACCCAGTCATTTAGCTAAACAGTCCATTCGGTGCCTAGGACAGTACTGTATGTGTTGATTCCATACATATAAAGAAAAATAAGCCAGTTTCTAACCACGTGTTAGTCATTTAATCAGATGTCAAAATAATTTAGATAGGCAGAAATGTGAGAGAACTCCAAGGCTACAGTATTATCAAATTACATAGAATCAATAGAGAGCAAAAAGCACTTAGGGTACACAAGGACGTGGCATTCTAGGCAAGAACCACAGCGGTAAGTGTAATATACTTGGGAAATGTATGCAAACTATATCAGGTAAATCAATTAGTGACTGTCTATCTAAAAGGGTGTTCCCTTAAAGTCTAGTTATTTGGCTTATAACACTGTGAAGGCTATGCAGAATTAAACATTTTCAGCAAAAAAGGCTGAGAGTCCCTTCTAAATAAGCTCTTCTCAGCGAGATCTGTCAGGTCCAGAATTTCTGTTCAATGACATGAAGACCCACATTTCAGAGTCAAGGGCTCTCCTCAGGCTACTCTCTAGTATTATGATTTGGAGTAGAAAGAGTATTCTTGCAATATCTGCTCTACACATGTACACACACATGCACAAAATCAAGGCTTGGTCCTGGTGAGGAACACAGGGAACTTTTACATTTTTTAAAAAATGTAATGAAATAGAACTGATGAATTCCACAACCCTTTGTACTGATGAGAAGAGGAATTGAACATATGCTGTCAATGAAGCACTTCAAGAAGAAGTCTTGTAGAGATCTTGCTTTTTTTCTTCTGCATTTAAAAACAGCTACCTACTGTTAGACTTTGCAAGATACTACATTCTTTTAATGAACTTTACTGACCACTGATTTTATGAGGAACATTATGTTATTACATTATCAGAAAGTGGAAAAAATGCTGATTTACTTTTTATTAAAAGTATTTCATAGTTGTCAGACTAAAGAAACCTTATTTTTCTAATTACATGGCAGACATAAGAAAGTCAATGTAAATTAATGTTATACATAAAGCATTCAAAAATATGTAAAATCCTGTATGACAAAAATTCATAAAGTCCTTCCACAGACATTGTGAATGAAGTTATAAGACTGCAGCTTACCTGACAGATGCTGTAATAGTGTCAAGCTAGAACTCCTTACTTTTACCAGGAAGTTCAAGATTTGTATTAGTAATATTTTAAATTTGATCTCTGAATGACATTTATAGCTTTTATTTATTTATTTATTATTCTAGACCTTAACTTCCATTTTTCAAATTATTTCCCAGAATCTAAAGCACACAATTATTTAGACAAGTCAAACCACAAAAACATATCTTGATTTTAAATCTTCTTACGGCTAAACTGCACCACAGTGCTCAACTGAATGAGAATGCCAATCTGCTTATCTTAACAACATCATGCTGCTTTTCATGTCAGTAACGAGTTTTTAAAAAGTCTTAGCTTCTTAGCTGCTGGAGCATTGGTAATAAATTCTGCCATCTGTTTCTAAACTAAATGCTAATAACTTAATCCTATATTCTGCCTATATTCTGTATGACCAACATACAAGATGACTGAATCAAGAACAACTAAATGTATATTTGCTTATTCTAAACTATCTTTCTAATATTCTAGATATAATAATAGCTATAATGTTTGAGATACATAACAGTTACTGTAGATAATATTGTCTTCTGTAAACACAAAGTATTATAGTTAAAAATCCCCCAGAATACTCAAAACATTTTAAAACCACCCTAGCTGTTAAATAATAAGAAGGGGTAAAACTTCACGGTATTTGCACAATTTTCACAATTTGGCAAATATGAGAAGCATGCTTATTTCCAAATATAATGCTTCATATATGAAATTATACAGATATTCATAACAGCTTCAAAAAAAAAAAAAAAAAAAGAAAAGGAAGCTTCTGGAGAAATTTTTAGGAAAATATTGACTACTTAGGAGACCTCTACCTGTTGTTCCTGATGTAAATATGTAGAGAGCAGATGACTTGAGGCTTTTTGCGGAGCGTCTGTCAGCTGGAACAGAGTCTTCAGATGCAGCCTCTATTTTGTCTAAAAGGGTATGCACACTTGGCAAAGCAGAGGCTTTGGTCATTATCCAAACACTAACATCTTTTCGGAGATCAGGAAGGATTTCTTCTAGAGTCTCAAGCAAATCTTGAAATTCAACATAAAATAATATTATTTGCTTTACATCTTCACAAAACTAAATTCACATGAAGTATTTTTTCCCCTGACACTTATAATAGAAAGAGGAATAATGGAAATAAATGAATACAATGAAATAATGATGAACCAGTGTGGAAATTCATTGAAAATAGTGTATAATTTGGCACAAATACTGTTCTCTTCATACAATCTGGATGTCAGTAAGCCATCAAGGGAAAACAGTGTGCTTTGTTTTCTTGTGGTTCCCACATCATTTTGGATAACATTCGGCCATTTCCAAGACCTGAATATGTAGCTAAACTTCAAATAACTGATCAAGAAATCAGCTCATGATGCAAAACAAATATGTACATAGTTGGTAATTATAATGCAGGTTTCCTTGAATGCCCTCAGCACCATCAAGCATCAAGCAATATCCTATCATCAAGGAGGATTTTTTTTTTCTAAAAGCACAGAAGTGACTAATTTAAAAAAGAAGGAAAAAAAATCACTATCATATATGTAGGTCCCTGAATTTTAAAGAAGAAAAATATAGCTCAAGAACCTGCTGATAGAGATGCTTCTGAAAAAGCATGTGGGTACTTATGTGGTTCCTTAAGTGTTTTAGATACCTTAGCAAATATTATTTTATCTACCTTAGAAAAATTTATTTTCTTAAATTCATATGTACACTCACTGAAAGCCATTCCTTTTATTATCTTTTTCCTGAAAAGAAATACAAATTCAATTTTATAAAATAAAAACAGTAGCAAAAATAAGCAGGAAATAAAAAATGAAAGAGTCACAGAACAAAAAGAATGAAAATATAGAAGCAGAGGCCAATTCCCAAGTAATGCATTTGGTATTTATATATTTTTAACTATTCTACAATCTGTCATATTCTCAGGACACTGCATAGATGTTGAAAGTACTAATTCAGTAAAATTCTCAAGAATAGGAATACTCATATAGTTGTTAATAGAACTATTCATACACTTAAAGATCCATTTATACTTAAGTGCTTTGCTGGATCACAGCCTATGTAATTAATCTTGTAAACAGCCCTGTGGGTATAAATGTAAGTTATTATCTCAGTTTTTACAGATGGAAAAACAAAGTTGAAATGACTTGCCTAGAACCTTATAATGAGGCATTGCCAGAGCCAGCATTTGAACTCTTGACTTCAATTCCAAGTTCTTTTTTGAAAGATATATACTAATAAAAAAAAAAAAACTTGCATGTATTTTACACTAAAATAAGCAAAGATTTTTTATCTTTTAAAAAAAACACTTTTCTAGTAACAGAATACTGTATATATTTTAATGAATAACATATAATTTCTCCCACTGTAATAGGGTCTATAGTCCCTGATTAAACAAATACATGCCTGAAGTCCACAGAGAACTGTATAGTCGAAGTTTTAGAATTTCTGTGTATTCTATGTTTTTTTTCTGGGTTTTTTTTTTTTTTCTGTCCTTTTTTTTTTTTTTTTTTCCTGAGTTTTCTATATAAGATTTAGCACATATATATGCTGGACCAAGACATTTATTTTTTTGTTCTAAATTCTTTGCACAGCAGAATGGTTTCAGGAAGAAATCACGCAGAGAATTAGGGAAATACAAAAGATGGCATCCAGTTTGAAATATTAGAGTACAGTCGCTTCAAATATACATAGTAACAAGCAAAATATTGAGAATGAAAAGTAGTCTTGAGGACAGTAGTATTTACTGCAGGAAACCTGCTGCACTGTACATGCAGGTTCCATTGAGATTCTGCTTTGCTGCTGTAATATAAAATTAGGCAGTTATTCTGTACTAATCCTAATGAAAAATAGCTTATTAATAAGCCTAGTGTGAGACATAACAATATGCTACTTAGCTTCTGATACCCATTTCTGTCTTTATTTTAAGTATGTGCCTTAAACACCCTATCACTTTTTTTGATACAGGTAAGGTATCCTAGAGAGAACCTAGTAAGAGAAACACGTTCCTGAAGTGGCTGGAGTTGCATTTCTTCTCTCTAAAATGCTAAAACTCTGCTTATTTGTGCTCTGGGAAATCCATGATTTAAAACATGAAGGAATACAAAAGATGATTTCCTAAAGATATAGATTTCTTATCAGACTTACAGAATAAGTCTGATGAAAGCAAACTAATGTGTTATTCCACGAACAAGGAATTTCTGCAACAGATACTGTAAAAGCCTTATTGGTGTTTACATATGGTCCTGTCCATGTGTCAGGAATATATGGAGAAGCTATAGTTCAATCATTTCTAGACAATATGGTACATCATCTTATAGTAAAGCAATTTGATTTTATCTCAGGTACTTGTTTGTCTTTTAAGCAATTAAATTACATTCGGCTTTTAGTGTATTTGCTTTGGATGAAATCATTATTCATCTCAAATTTGGCAATGTAACCAGCTATTCTCTGTACTGTTTACATTGGTTTTGTATATGAGTATTTACCATTTTCTAATTAGTTGGCTTCTACTTAAAATAAATTTTAAAAAAAGTAAGTGCTTAAAATGAAGACACTTTTCCAAACCTTCTAAAATTCTTTAAAGGCAAGATATTTTTTTTAACAGATTTTTGGTGAAATAGTATGCTGCATTAGATTCATGTGAATGCACAGAAGTCAGTTACATCTTTGGAGAAAGCAGATAAAATGTTTTTTGTCTTTAAACTACTGTCCTGGGCTTCAAGTTGCAGAGAGGGTTTTTATATTATTTTCTAACAAAGAAACAATGCAACCTATTGGCAAGCAGACACAGTTCTACACTGATGAAAGAAATAAATCAGATTGTGAGATCAACTTGTACTGCACAGAAAGTTACTCAGAAAAAAAGAAAATGTACGAAATGGTTTTTAAACAAATTTGATATACCCTTGTTGACACGCTCAGTAAGCTATGGCAAGTCTAAACACTTTCCCACACTGTCTGGCATCAGAAAATAATTGGAACCTGCACCCAACTTCCCAGTAACACTCTACATTCTGTCTTCTGAGCCCTTTTTTTCCCACTAACTACATAACAAATAATAACAGAAATCTTTACAACTCAGGTGTGACTCAGGGTCACTGTGGCATCCTGAAATGCCACTGAAGTTACTGAAGTTAGTAAACAAAAGCAGGCCTGGAAATCTCAGGCAGTTGCATTGTTTTTCGGTCAAAGAATATCTGTGATAGAGTTACAGACTAAAAGACAAGCTAGCAAGTGATTCAAGAGAGTGTCAAATACGGTGCTGTCTTTTGCAGATCTTACACTGCTCCCTTGCCCTGAATGTTTTTGGTAAAAGTCTAGTAACCTTCTTCCATTCCTTTTTGTACAATCAGTGACTAACAAATGAGCAGTCATCCTGCTCATGTAAACTAAACTCATGGAGTTTAGTAATGTAAACCTTTTGCTGCTGGATCCCTGAATCAGAACTCATGATGGCAACCCGAGATGTCCTGCTAAGAGCTGAACTCTTCCCACAGTATAATCACACTGGAAAATTTCACTTGGATCTGTCTGTAGGGTTGCAAATACTGTTCACTAGTCAAGGTTTTCACATAACTACTGCTTAAAAGATAAAGCATGCTTTCTTGTTCAAGCAAGGCTCTGGCGACTAGAAAAATTCTCTAGGAAGGACGCAATGTTTTCACAAGTTAAAAGCTTCTGTTAGGCTAGACCTTATCCTCAGTTTATCCAGTAGTTTTATAATGAATAAAATGAGAAAGAATTGATAACAAACACAGTAAGGACAAACACCTTTTAAGCAGGTCATGCTGATTCACACACACATTAAAGAAAAACACATAAAGAAGACACAAAGAAGGACCTGAGTGTCATGGTGGATGATAAGTTGACCATGAAGCCCTCGTGGCCAAGAAGGCCAATGGCATCCTGGGGTGCATTAAGGGGAGCGTCTCCAGCAGGTCAAGGGAGGGGATCCTGCCCCTCTACTCAGCCCTGGTGAGGCCACATCTGGAGCACTGTGTCCAGTTCTGGGCCCCACAGTACAAGAGGGATGTGGAGCTGCTGGAGAGAGTCCAGCGCAGGGCGACTAGGATGATCAGGGGCCTCGAACATCTGCCCTGTGAGGAGAGGCTGAGGGAGCTGGGCCTGTTCAGCCTGGAGAAGAGAAGGCTGAGAGGGGACCTCATCTGTGTCTATAAGTGCCTCAAGGGAGGCAATTAGGAGGATGGGGCTGGCCTCTTTTCACTGGTGGTCACTGACAGAACCAGAGGAAATGGCCATAAATTGAAGCATAAAACGTTCCACGGGAACTTAAGGAAGAACTTCTTGACGGTGAGGGTGACAGAGCCCTGGCACAGGCTGCCCACAGAGGTTGTGGAGTCTCCTTCTCTGGAGATCTTCAAGACCCGCCTGGATGCCACCCTGTGCCCCGTGCTCTAGGTGGCCCTGCGTGTGCAGGGGGATTGGACTAGATGACCTCTAGAGGTCCCTTCCAACCTTAGGCATTCTATGATTTTATGATTCTATGATTCTATGAAGTGCTAAAAATCCCAAAGCAGTTGAAATGCTCTGTGAATACTGCAGATAATTGAAAGGGAACAACACAAAAACTGTCTCTATCCTAAAGCGAAATGAGAATATGAAAATACTAGACAGAACAGAAAGGCTAGATGTTGGTAAATCAAGCCACTTGCATGTGCATTATGGTCTGTGTTTGAAAGACAAGAAAATCAAAGTTACTCAGTTGTGCTAGGCCAATTGAAAGAATATCCCTAGGGAGAAGAAAAACTTTTAAAAACTTTTTAAAATATCCATTTCATATTAGAAAATGATAGGAGGGAGAAATCTGTAAGCTTTTATAACACAATGACTTAAAACCAAATATTCAATTTCAGAGAGTTTGTGGATGAAGGGAGTTTGTGGAATGCCTAAGTCAAAAACCAAACCCCCAAACTTAATGACCATTAAAAGATCCCAATATCATGCTAGAAAAAACAATTAAAATATCAGAATTGTCAGACCAGCCAGATCTGGAAGCAAAAATTGGATTGGTTTACCAAACCACAACCACAGAAAAATATGCAGACGTAAAACAAAACTGAAGAGTTCAAAGAAATACCCACACAATGAGAAAGATATTGCAAGAGGCAGCATGAAAGAATGAACAAGGTGTGGAAGAAAATACATACGTAATACATGCCTATTTGGATAAAAGTATTCCACTTGTAACAAGCAAAAGCATTTTTGGGAAAAGAAAAAAAAAAAAAGGACAGAATGTACCGAAAGAAGAAACAAGTGCAATTACCGAGAGGGAGATTACACCAGCAATCTGAGCAGACGACTCCTTAGTGAACATCTATCTGTGGGAATTACTGCAGATATCACCAGAAAGTGGAATGTCAGCATCATCACAAAAAAAAATCTTAATATCTTAAATGCAGGTTCCTGGTTTAATTCACTATTACAGACAAGAATTTAAATACAGAATCTGGTCTTTTTGAGCACAGGCAATAAATGGTCAAATTGTAGGGAGATTGTTTCTATTGTGCTGCAGTCTATGAGCTACATTGATCATCCTCTAGAATACTGAAAAGATAGTTTTGTTACTGTTTCAATATAATTAACTGGAGTTACTGAGTTAAGCCTGGAAACATACCTGAAATGAGATTTGATGAAGCAGAACAAGAAGAACAAGAACAAAAAGAAAGAAATACTGTAGAAAAGGAATCCATTCATGAAGAAATGACAAAATGAAGGTAGTTTGATTTGTTTGTAGAAGTTGAAAAAAGTATATACTGTTAAAGAATAAGATTTCTACAATCCAGAAGAAATATTTTTACGTATTGAAATTTCTAAACAATTAAATACCAGTTAAAAAAAAAAAAGCAAAGGGAAAAAGAAGAAAACTTTGATCACCAAACATAGTACATTACCACTGCAACCACAAGTTGAACACAACTTAAAGTTTTAAGTGCAAATATTTTGCAAAACCGGACACTATTTAGCACACCATGTGCTTTCCAGACTCCTGTAGTAAGCAATGTCATAACAGCAAAACACACACACACATATTATAGATAGATAGATAGATGTAAAAGTACAGATCATGCCCAGTGATGACACAAGGCAGAAGTCCTTGAAGAAAAGAAAAAACAGGTATACAAGTATCTGATAAAAAAAATGTGAAGTTTTAATATTTAAGACTGAGGATTTAAGACTTCAGTTTTAAATATTGAACAACATTGTTAAAAAGCCTTAATGAAAATATATTATGATAATAAATAGACAAACACGTATAAAGACTTAGCTGAATTAGCCTTCAGACACACAACAACATACAAATCTTGAATTTCAGATTTTGGAACCCTTTGGAGGGAACTCTCTTTTCACATGGCATGGCCAATAATCAAGGTTAGGTAGAATTTAGAATTTTGACCTCTTTCGCAAAAAAAAAAAAAGATCCCTAGATCCTGAAGAATATTTTGAATAATCCATCAGGGTCTGGAGACTGAACAACAATGAAAATACAAAAATTCATAGATGAAGGAAGAAGACCAACTCACAAAATACCATCTCTGAGATTGTTTTTGTGGTTGTTGTTGTTGTTTTTGTTTTTTTGTATCTCTGTTATATTAGCTGTCTGCAGATAGTTTTCCTCTAGTGGGCAGAAGTATAAGGGTGACTGGCCCAATAGGAGTCCTTGAATAGAGCTCCAACTTGTGTTAGATCACCACAGTTGCTGTTCCTATCAGGTGTAGCTCACAGACGAAGAGTGGAAAAATATCCGCCCAACTCCTGCCTCACAAGAACTTTCTCATTCATTAGTTAGACTCTTATTTTATTAAAGATTCTTCTTGGATACAAGATCTCACCCAAAATTCTCCTTAATCACCATCCAGGAAAAAGAATTGCCTGAACATGAATTCTGTTCTTCAATACAGAATACACTGAATAGCACATATTAAAAAGCAGGAAGGTGCTTTAAATGAGATTACTTTTTTTTAAGTTAGATGGTAAAATGAAAAACTTTCTCTTCAAAAAGTTAGGTATTTTGTGACCACACTGAAGTTGGCTCCCACTTCATTAATTTGTTTTAACTACCGTACTTGAATAAGTGTGCTATGTACAATCAGACTAATAACATTATAATTAAACTAACAATCTTCTAGAGATGAATCTTAAATAATTTTCTTCTTAAAGCATATGTTTACAGCAGCGGAGAGTGAATGTAAGGACTTGCAAAAATGTGGTGTCATGGTAGCAAAAACCCACTGTGACAATAGGAGAAGAAGTTGTTAACTAGAAGAAAGGCAGAGTCCACTCAGGAGTTTCAGAGGCAGAACAAAAAATCATGTTTATTCTTTTGAAACATCCTCCTCCAGTGAAAAGGACAAAAGGCTCTGTTTGGTCTTTTAACATTTCAGGCTCACTTACAAATTTTGACCATCAATGCTGAAAGTCTCTATGAGCCAGTTTAGATTTTGGACTATATAACACTATTGCTGCCTGTTCAGTCAAAGCAAAGCAACTGCTTCTATAAGGCAATGCCAGCAGTAAATCGGCTATTATAAATCAACCTCCTATGTGTGATGCCTATAAAATAAAACTCTTAAGTGACAACCTGCAGAAAATAATCACACTTCCAAGCACGACTGTGCAACAGAAATTGCATACCTGCAGCCTATGCCTCCTACTTCATGGTGGTTTTGATTGCCAAAGAGGATGGTGATATAGCACAGGAAAAGAAAGAACAACATGAATAAGAATAAAATTAGCTAATTAAAAAATTAGGAGTGGAAAATGATTCCAAATATCCTATTTTAATCTTCTCCAAGACTACTGAGGTGGTTAAACACTTGTAACAAGCTGCACTCAGGAGCTGTAAGGGTTCCTGCAATGTTTTTAAAGAGCAGTTTAAATACATGTCCCCTGGGGACGGTTATATTCAATTTGAATGCAAGGGGCTTGGGCATTACAATATCCTGGTGGCCCTTCCAGTCCTTTGCCTCAATGGACACCTGGGAAAACCAGTTTTTTAGTGAGGTAGCTGGAGAGACATGACATTAAAAGCTTTGGAAGCAACAAACCAGACACATACTCTACCTGCTCCTACAACCAGGATCTTGGGCTCACAGCTGCTGAGGCAGTGCAGGAGCGACCTGGAGCGGACGTTGAAGTTGAGGAAGGCCACCACACAGCCCAGCTTGGCCAGTCCAAACCACACGTGGATGAAGTCGGGCTCGTTGCCCATGAGCAGGGCCACCGTGTCGCCCTTTTGCAGGCCGCCGTGGTGGAGGAAGACCTGCGCCACCCTGTTGCTCCTGCGGTCCACGTCGCCGTAGGTGTGCACCTCGCCCTCGTAGATGAAGAAGGCCTTGCGGGGCTGCCGCTGCGCCAGCTGCACGAACTTGTCGAGCACAGTGACGACGCGGCCCCGCAGCCGGTAGGCCTCCACGCGCAGCCCGTACCGCAGCACCCGCAGCAGGTACCGCAGGTCGGCCCAGAAGTAGGGGAAGAGCAGCCGCTGCACCAGGTACAGCGATATGAGGCCCACGGTGGCACCCGGCACCCACGCAGGTAGCATGGCGACCCGGGCACGGCGCCAAGGCTGCTGCGAGCCCCTCGCTGCTCTCACAGCACTTGCGGGCCGCTGCGGGCGCCAGCAGCGGCGGCTCCGGGAGCCGCTCGCATAAGGCGCTCGCTCCGGCCCCCGCGCCTTCACCCCGCCCCGGGGAGGCTCCCGGGCAAGCGGCGGCGGCGGCAGCAGCAGCAGCAGCAGCGGCAACGGAGCGGCCGCTGTCCCTAACGGCTCCACGCAGTCCTTGGCCCCGGGGCACCCACCCGCGACTACCCACACCCGCTGCCACCCTGTGGCAGTGGCGACCCCAGGCTCCTCTGTGCCCCAGGAACATCCAGTCCTGCTGCCGTGGCCCTGGGTGACTAGCGTGGCACGCCGCAGGGCCTGGAGCCACCTGGCCCGGATGGAGGTGGGGTAGTGTTTTGGCCAGGGCACCTTCTCCGCCCCTGCGTTTGCCAGAAAAACGTGAAAACCTGGCTCTACTGCATCCCTTGTTTTAAAGGTAGATTCTGGTGAAAGTAAAGCACTGAGCAGAGGATTTTTGGGTGACTTTGGCTTTCTGAAGTCCATCCATAGTTTCTAAGGCCTGGCAGTCCCTTTATGAACATCTGTCACTTCTGCATCTCGTCTGCCCGTGTTCACTTCACAGGTCTGCCGGCTGCCAGTATTACACCAGCATGAGCTGGAGTGCACCCAAGGATTACTGCACTTCCCTGGAGAACATGCCACTCATCAGTTCATTCTACACTGATACTGCAATTTTCTTACTCTCAAAAAACATTTTCATATTTTTTAAATCGGAACGCTAAGTAGTGCTGCACTTGTTTCAGTGGTCTTCTTCGGTTACCAAACCTGCCTGCCACATCTTCTGTGTTCTTCAAGCATTGTCGTCTTTCTCTGGGTAATGACGATCTTTATAACCAGACTGCCAGACTCATCTCTTGGATTTTATCAGTATATTTATGGGAACCCCATCTCTAGAAGAATGTACTACCCCTCTTCTCTAACACAGTGGTCAGTAGAAACCCTGAGCACAGTAAGGCCTGACCAAGAAAAGTAACCCATCACTGAGCAGGTTCTTTCCAGAATCTTGCCTTCCTGTTTCCAGAACATGGTTCACAATTTCTGCTCTTTTTTTTTTTATTTTTTCCCTAGCAGATGCTTGTGCACCCTGTGAGCAGGTACTTTTCTTTATGGGGAAAGACTTGATTTCATCTGCTTTTGGATGTTGATTTACCAGCCGCCATTAGTTTTAGTAGAAAAAGTCAATCAATTTTGCTTTTCGTGCCTGTGAAACTGAGGAGCGGGAACACATGGAATAACGGGAACTTCGTTCTTTCCATTGTACAGTAATACAATGAAAGATGAAAATCTGATTTCTTCAAATATAAAGCAATTTAAAAAATGCATTAAAAGGTGGTTTATTTTGTCATATTTTTCTCTATAAGTAAATTTGCTAGTATTATGGGACTGTCAGTGTTTTGTTTGTTTGTTTGCCTTTTTTTTTTCTCCTGTAAAAATGGTCTTATCCTATATTGCTTTTTCCTCAGAGGGGAATAAGCACTTTCTAAAGAAGAACTTTATGAGCTTCTAGTAATTTGTGAAATACAGGCAAGGGCTATTGAATGGTTAGGGTGATAATAAGATGGTTTTTATATAGCTTAGAGGATTTTAAGAATGCTAAAAAGGTAAATTTGAGATTACTCCAAAATGTCAAATTTATTTAAATTGCTAATACAAAAAAAAATACAAAAAAAAATTTGTTAGGTGAATCTTTCTGAATGTTGTTGAAAAGAAAGGAAGCTACTTTCTGTTTTCATTTACAATGTACAGGACTTTTGCACAAACAAGATTTGGAGGGCTGAGGATGGAGAAGCACCAAAATGATGGCCACTTATTTAATTTCTAATTACTTATTTATATTACATAACATAGACCTTCACTATTCATAGACATTTCAGAAAGTATATTGCAAGCAAATTGAGATAATTTCTTTTTAACCGTCAAATTGAGGAGAAGAAGAAAAAATTGGATCGAAGCCTGGATGAAATATATTATATACAAAAAAACCCCACAGTAACTATTGTAATGTTAAATGCAGTTGAATCTTGTAATGTGAACAGTTTTCAAAAATTTATCTACTTATTAATCAAAAACTTAGGTGTTAAAATTGTCATGCACTGTATAAAAATGTTCATATGTTTCAGCAAAATATTGGTAAAAAATGTCAAATACTTCGCAAAAATAGACTCCTTTGTCTGAAATAATATTACTACAACTATCAGTAGCAGATCTTCTTTTCAGAATTTTGTAATATCTATTGAAAATACAGACTGCTGCTATCAGCAGTATTTTCAAATAAGTAAAAAAGTTCCTATTGAAAATGTCATCCCTATATGTTTGACTCAGGCCAGGGTTTAGCTTCATACTCCCATTCATTTACTCATTTATTTATGTGATTTGAGAAGTCTTTTTAGCTATTGTCTTGGAAGCCAATATTTGTAAGAGCTGACCTACCTGAGCTCCCATACGCACTGAAAACGGAACAACAGTACTGGTGAGAAAAGTGAGCTGAGATGCACTGATAAACAGGTGAGTAGCAGTGAGCAGTAGCTTCTTAAACCACTTTTCAGGCCTAAGAATGTTCCTAAATCCCTTCTTGGGCCCTTTTTCTTTCATTGCGCAGTCAAGCAAACTGTGTTAAATTATGAGTGATTTTACTCTGTTCAACTCCACTGGAGTTCACCTCTTTACCTCAAAACTCTGGTATTGACAGACGTTATTGTAAAGTTTTCTAATTCTAGGCTAATTTGTTTCATAAAAGAACGGTGAAGAGCCAAAAGAGCTGTATAGTCAGTTGACTGTAGTGCTTTTGTTTTCTATCGTAACCAGACTGAGGCCTGATTTTATGCACAAAGCATCATTGTACCCAGGGTCCCGTCTGGACATCCATTGCAAAAAAAAATTAAGCAAATAATGCAAGATTAAACTACAAATAGTTCTGATAGATCTTCAGAGGGGACAGTAGCAGTAGGCTGGTAGTTTTATATTGATATTGATATATTAGAGTCTATATAAATATAAGGTGCAGTAGAAGTGTCTGCTTTTATGTTCTGTATTACATACATTCATAGAAAGTATATGAAGTGTAAATTTATAAGAATACAATAGTATTCATTTTTTTAGCTGGTCTGCATCACTTCAAGACCAACCTTCTGCCAGGAGACAGATTTTAACTTGCTTTTGTTAGGTGAATGCAACTTCCTAGGCCAATGTTTTAATTTAAAATTATTTAGAGATTTGAATAAACTAAATGCTACAGTAAATTGTACCTAAAATAATATAAAAACTGTAAAGTTTTGGTTTTTTAGAGATTCACATGGTTAGTTACGAATAAGAATAAATAATACACAATGTAAAAGAACATGCACTGTAGAGAAGATATATGCTAAATTGTTGCTTTCAAAAAAATAGAGGGAGGCTGGAGGGATACTCTAAATTTGCAAGGATTATCCTTGAAAAAGGTAGAAAGGAATATCCTTGAAAAAGGTAGAAAGGAAAAGGAAGACATCCTATGGTGCAGTGCAAAACAGCCACAAGAAATGAGAACGAAACCATTGTGAAGCGTTTGAGATACACAGGTGAAAACAAAAGGAAAAGTGATAGGTAATTCATAGAGCACAAAAGGAAGACAAATACAAACAGCAGAATGGATTTTGAATGAGAAAGATGCGTTTTAACTATACTGTGAACTAGAAATCAGGTAGGCAAGTAAGCAAGAAATTGCATTAGTTAAAGTGACTAATGACTAGCACATTGCCAAATACATTAGTCATAAGAAAAGCGAGGAAGAATTTTGTACTTTAGATGTTATCATTGCTGCCAATCCCAAAGAAAATAAATGGTGAGCCAGACAGATTCCAGTATAAAGTCTCTGATACTCCGTAATGCTTATTTTTAAGAAGTGTGATTTCATGATCTCAGTATTGTCTCTTTTCCTCTCAATAGTTGCACAACAACTATTTCTGTCCTCTGTACTCATTACCCAACTTTTTGTTTGTAAAAATTTAAGTATTAATTTCCTCTCCCCAAGGGAAGCGGGAAAACTTGTGCAGTGTAGAAATATCTTTTGGATAAGCTGAGACAAAAGATTTCAATAAGAATGGTCACAATATAGGTAAACTAGTTTTGGAAGTGGAGTTGATCTCTGCCTGTGTCACAGAAATCCCATGTGGTAGTAGTTTAACCATTTATAGAATCTGGGGACTCTTTAGCTATTCTGTATGCCTAACTCTAGCCTTTAAGATCCTCAGACTCTTGGATTGTCTGCTTACTCAGCTGCATATGAAGACACAGGGAGCCATCATTTACATATGACACTAAATGGAATGGTGAAAAATTGAGCTTTTGAAGGTTAGTGGACACATTTGAGTAACTTTTACCTACAGTTAGTTTATCTTAATTTTGTGTCTGCAAGCTAAGTGAATGTATGCTTACGAGTGTTCAGACTGTTTCCATTATAGCTAATGACTTACGATCATAAGATCATAAGGGAGAATTTAGTGATTTATTTGACCAAATGCTGATGCCTAATTTAGGGTGAGGTGAAATGCCTGCTTGACCATTCTGATTAAGTCTCCACTGTGACAAAAGCATAAGCTTCTGTACAGGCACTATATGCAGCCAGGGTCAGTTGGTCCGGTTACTGCCACACAGCACCCTGTACGTTACAGATGCCTTGAAGATAGATGGCTGATCTTCAGGTGACTGAGTTCTTGTGTCATATCTGCTTTTCTCAGATAACTCCAGGATCCTAAACTGGCACTAAATGCCCAAGTTTAGGTGGATGAGACTAGCCCCAAAATTTAGGAGAGCTGAATTTCGCATTACGTTTCTTGGGGCTCTAACAGACAGTTCCATCTTGTCCTTTTACATTTCCTGTCCTATACATTTATTAATGTTTTCTGACACAAATAGCATAAATTTGAAATGCTCATAAAAATTAATAAAATTGGCTTTGCTGCTGATACTAGCTAGCTGACATTAAGTTTCTTGCACACATTGGTCAATGTATAACACAAAATGTTAAAATATTGATTAAGTGAATATCAGCTACTGTAGGCATTGAATAAAACCATAGTCCTCTGGGATCAATATAACTTGCTTGCAGGTGATAAATTTATATTGCACAAAAACCTTCATTATGTTTAACTCTTTATCATTAACTTTAAAATAAATAATTTCTTTATACTTTTAAATAAGAGCTCCAAAGTGTAATAAGTAGCTTAGCCATTAATAAACTTTTTGGAATATTTCATGAGCTGGAATGTACTTTATTCTTGTCTGTGAAGAACTCATAACAAGACAAATCATTGAGCCCTGATTTATTTATTATACTATAATTATTCTGCTCAACTTCTCTCCAACAGAAAACAGTTTGATGCCCAAAAGTATGGTATGACCCAATAACAAAATATAAAGGAGTTACATTTTTTTCTGATAAAATATTTTTCTTCTTGTTAGCTGTGATTAAATAAAACTGAAACAAAGGGAAGGAAGAAAACAGTTTCATAATGTGGGAATAGCCTTGTACATTGTTCACCGCTATAGAATTCTAAGGATCTGTTGAATGTTTTCCTATCTTTAAGAAGGTAATTACCCAATATATAATTTCATGTAAAAATAAATAGTCCTTGCAAATGCAGTTTCCATCTCCTTATATGTCACTAATCAATTACCTTTCTAATAAAGTAAAATAAATGCCTGCAAGTGTCTACAGTTTGTATCTATTAAGTCCCAGTATTAAAAAGAAAAAAAGGCAAATCTAGAATTCTATGAAAATGGAGGTAAAATTTACATCTCAGTTGTAAAAGGTTGCAAATGTGTGGAAAGGGAAATGAGAGAGATTCAACAGTGACTCTTTTTCTTTCCCTGAGTAGACTTTTTCTTTCCCTGGGTAGACAAGCATGAGCAGACTTGTTATATGCTAAAATCCAAAATGCTACAACAGGCATTATGCTTATTTCCTGGACGTTTGTAACCATGATGCACCACTTTAGAAGTTGCTTTGGAATGAAAGTACAGATACTATTGTGATTGTATAGATATAAGAATAGAAGAGTGCACCTGTGTTCTGAATAGAGGTAGAATCAAGGAACTCACTGTTTTCTTCACCAGCCCTTCTGAATCACATTTACCCCACGAGTGAGTGAGTGGTAAACCATTTTGTTCTTCATGACTAAGCAATATGAACAAATTCAGCAACACAAAACTACCTTAATTTTCTAGTCATGTTTCTTAAAGCAACATTTGTTAAGCTAAATAACTGGAATATTAAGTGCTAATGCTGAGCCAGTCACTGAAACAAGCTATTTTGATTTCCTTACTCCGTGAACAGTTTTGTTGACAACTGAAGGAATGAAGCTCACAAGCGTGCTTTATTTGGATCCCCCAAAATACATCGTCATCAATAAATTATATGAATTAATTATTAATGACATTCCCATTTTACTAGTAGGGATAGTGTGGTGTTACCCCACACACAATTCACTAAATATAGCAAGTAGTGCCTACTCTGCAAAAGGGATCCTAACCTTTTTTGACTTTTGAGACAGCTAATAATTTGTAGGGAAGGATCAAAAGCATCTCTAAACAGCTAATTAATTTTAAGATAAATTGAATTTAACACCTATGGGTTTTATACATAGGTGTTTGAATGTAACACCTATAGAAAGAGAAATATTAAAGGGTATTCTAGAGAATACATTCTCTGATGTAAGTTGTGCTAGAAAACCAAGTCTTTAAAGCATGAAAAAAGATGAACTGAACGCAAAGACAGATTTGCTTTAGGATAACATGCTGGTTTAGATCCTTTAAGTGTTTGTTACTTGTTAGTGAAACTGGTATCGAGCTTTAGGCAATTTCAAGGTACCTGACTAATATATATACATTCCATTCCCTTTCATTTTTGGCTGTCTTTATAATTACTGTTCTAGACTGAGGCTAATATTGCTTTTTTTTTTTTTTTTTTTTAGGAGATGTCAATACATCTTTTTATTTGCTTTCACCTGTCTTGGAATAGGATAATGTAGGAGTCTAGTAGGAAAAGTCTTCTAGGCAAGTTTTCTAACACACTGGCTTGTGTCAGTATACCAAGGAGCACTTCCGATATGTGAAGGTCCCAAGCAAAAACTGTAGCAGTGAGCAAATACAACAAATTATGGCTAGCTGTTCTGTTGCTTTCCTGCTTTGCTAATAAAAACAGAGTTTATTTTAGGGAGTCACCCATAACTCTAATGTTTTGAATAGCTACTGGTTGGAAGCCTTTATCCAGTTGAATTTCTAGGTGAAAGTGCTGTTGGAATTATCTTTCAAAGCCCTTGAACAGGGTGTTTGCCTCCTGAGCTTTCAGGCATGCCTGAGATAGCTTTCAACTTGCCTGTGTTTTCCCAGCTCTCATGTGTACATCATGTCGTACAGCAATATGCCAGAGAACATCTATAGCTTACTTGTTCTTTCATTATTTTGTACTTGAGCTGGTTTCATTAGAAATTTTTTTATGACATTCAAGGTGTTATTAATGTTATATAATAGAACAGATATTCCCCTCTCCCCCAAGCATATTACTACCAATATTTTTCTACTTTTCTATACATAAATTCTGAATCTATCAGCAGCTTTATTTTTTTTAAGAGAGATTGCTTGCACCTTATATGCAACACCGTTTTCAGAAGTATTTTGTCATCATGGTATAACTGGACTGCATGATAAAATTCTGGTTTATGCAAATTCAATGAAAAAAAACAAAAAAAGTTAGACTCAATTCTCCTGTTGCCCTCTTGTCAGATATTTTTTTTTTCCTTTGAACAAAGCTGGGAAGGAAGTCCCTTAGAAGACACAGAGCTAGCTAGGTAAAAGAATTTTAGGTAGTGTAAGAATTTTAGGAAATGTAGGGACTTTTCAATAACCCAGAGATACCTTCTGCTGACTACACATGAAGAGATCATTTCTTCTGAATCACTGAAAGCAAAGTTATTTTGGTGTAAAGGAGACTCATTTACCAGCATTCTATATGTAAAATGAGATTGTAGAAAACATATTTTTAGTTGTATGCAACAGCAGGTCTACTCCACAAGACAGAGGAGACAAGACAGGTGCCAGAGTGGCCCAAACACAGGCAGTACCTTCCCCTGACCCACAGACCTAAACACAACAGGGTCTAGGGACCAATCAGTAGCCTCAGACAAGGCAAGGGCATGAATTAGGTCTAGGGAATCCAGTCAAGAGAAGGGGGTGGACTTAGAATTAGAGGCAAAGATACAGCAAGGACCACCCAGAAGAAAGAGAAAGAACACCTTCTTCCTGAGCTTCTGTAGAGCTTCTGGGCCCATGATGTGTGAGTGTGTGTGAAGGGGAATTCCAAGTGAGGCACATCAAGGCCATTAATGAGAGTTAATCTTGGCAATGCCTGACACCCAGTTTTGTCTGTTGTCTACCCTAGCACCACCTGGACTTCACCGGAAGCTCTAGCTAGCACCCACTGATTCTAGTTGGACCCAAAAGTACATACTAGTTTTCTGAGAGTTTTTTTCTGGAAAAAAAATAATTCTTCATGTTCATTTATGTAACTTATCATACGAAATGTAAATGAGATCTATCAAATACCTTGATTGATAAATCCCATGTTTCTCTTTAGAGAAACAACATGACTCAATAGATATTTTAATGATATTATATTATTATTTTGTTTGAATCACAACCATATGCATCGAAAATATTTTTGGTATGTGTATTTATCACTTTCTAAATGTTTCTTAGCTGAAGGCCATGAGTATTTCACACAAATGAGCATTTTTCAGCTTCCAGCTGCTTGGGATTTGTCTGTATTAATAATCAGTTATCTTGTGAATGGGGAGGTAAACACCTAGATATTGCAAATTCTAACTTGGCAATAAAATAAAAAAGAAAAGGGTACCAAAATGGCAAGTATACACATGAAAAATCAGTATTAAGTGAGCAAATAACTACGCTCTTGTTTCTGAAAGGGATTTTCTTGCCAAAATTTTCAGTTGGATTTAGTTTAAAACCTTTTTAAAATCTAGATGAATGATCCTGTTGCAAAATGCGTCTTTCATGCCAGGGTGACGAAAACATAATTTTCAAGGATAAGCCTTGCATGCAGGGCCAATTTTTTTTAAAGGAGTTACTCTATTATATATTAGCACCCTGTTGTACAACATGGTCCAATAACCACCTAACAAATAGCTTGTTTTTTCAATATTACTAATCACAAATTTGCATTTGTGAGTTTATTTTATTGTTCTGAGTCTCCCTTACACAATAACTATTAGTGTCCCCCTCAGCAATAGCAGGAAGTATACAGAGGGTATTGACATGCTGCACTTATCTTGTTCAGTTCTTCTCCTTGCCCCCACAGTACTGTATCGCCTCAGCAAGCCTGGTACATGCTCTTTGCATTTTCAAAAATGCATGAGTGTGATGGTATTACATTTTAGTCCAAATCCCTTTCAAGAATCATTTCTTTGAAGTTTTAAAATCAGAGCAGAAGGATAGTGTGAGAGATCTGGATAAACAATGCAATGAGAAGTTAAAAGAAAAAACAGTTTACAGACCTTTCTACAGTATTAAGAACTTCAGTTGGGAGTCTGTTACTGTTAAACTATATTTCAACACAATGATTTTTTTATAATGTTTTCCATGTAATTGCTAAACATTGCTTTCTGTTGCCACTGAACCTCTCCCATGTGTAGAAAAGCCTTTCGATAGGGTTTGTGGGCAAGAATTAAAATAAGGACCTACTTCTGGACAATGTGTTTTTTCAATTTCTTCTTTCAAAAGACAGACCTCAGATGTGTATGTACTGCATGCAGAGTAAAACATAAGCAATCTTTCCACATGTCTTCATCCTTTCTAGCTGTCTCACAAATGACTCGTGAGGCTCCAAATGCATTTCCATCTCCAAATGTCCATAATCCTGTAGCCATTCTGTCTTTGCCATTCTAATTCAAAGGTCATTGCAAGATCATGGAGTGCTCTAAGGTCAAAAAAGGCCCAGTCCTCAAGGCATACTGTGGGATGGTTGTTTTATGATGAAAATGGTACTTCTGTTAAGATTGTCTATATCTATGTTACAGGGTTCTTGTAACCACCTATTTCACCTCTCAGAAAGGAATCTGGGACTCATAGTTTATTGTTTTGTGTGGAATATTTTTTGCTTATTTCCCTAATTTTCTACTTACTGAGGTGAGTAGATCAGTGTTATACTTTTAGCTTAGTTTATTTGTCTTCAAATCACTAAAGGTACACAGAATTTTGGATAAAGATTCTTTAATAATCAGAATGCCCATAGAAATACATATGCTGTATGAGTATTTCATAGAATCATAGAATCATAGAATCACAGAATGCCTAAGGTTGGCAGGGACCTCTAGAGGTCATCTAGTCCAACCCCCCTGCACACGCAGGGCCACCTAGAGCACGTGGCACAGGGCTGCATCCAAGCGGGTCTTGAAGATCGCCAGAGAAGGAGACTCCACAACCTCTCTGGGCAGCCTGTGTCAGGGCTCTGTCACCCTCACTGTCAGGAAATTTTTCCTTAAGTTCCTGTGGAACTTTTGATGCTTCAGTTTGTGGCCATTTCCTCTAGTTCTGTTGGTGGCCACCACTGAAAAGAGGCCAGCCCCATCCTCCTCACTGCCTCCCTTGAGGTACTTGTACACACTGATCAGGTCCCCTCTCAGCCTTCTCTTCTCCAGGCTGAACAGGCCCAGCTCCCTCAGCCTCTCCTCACAGGGCAGATGTTCCAGGCCCCGGATCATCCTCGTGGCGCTGCGCTGGACTCTCTCCAGCAGCTCCACATCCCTCTTGTACTGGGGGGGTCGGTGTCACAGTGTTTCTGTGTCATTAGAGATGTCTACTTATTAGAAATAAAAAAAAATGTAAAATAAACATATATACACAGTAAGATTAGATAACAGTTTTATATTATCTACTTTGCTGAGGTAAATAACATGCTCTTTTTAGATAGGCAATCCTACACTGTGAATTATGTGTAATACTGTTCATTATTTAAAGTTCAGAGTATTGTGCGCTCTAGCATAATTTATGTGTCTTGGAGCAAGAAGCAACATAGTTTATTTGTAAAGTACATTCTGTTTGACAGACATGATCTAATAATTTATTTACTCTTTGAAAAAATTTCTTCAGTAATTTTTCCTACTACAGCTGTTTTTCAATGTGAGAGTGAATGCACTCTAAGATGCAAGCAATATGAAACATAGTTCCATTATCTGTTACTAAAATAGACCAATAACTTCATAATTGTCTAGAAAAAAAAAGAAAATAACTTAGTCATTCTGGAAGAATTTCTTAACCAAGTGCTTCGTTGCTCACCAAGTCACTGTTGGAAATTTCTGTAATATCCTCTATGAATGATAAATGAGTATGTCAATAGCTGTGAAGCAAAATGTTATTTTTGCAGGCAATAATAAAAAAGGCAATAAATTTCTTTACAAATGCTTCTCTTAACTTGTCTCTCCAGAATTCAGGGTGATCTGAGTTGATGACATGTAGACTTTTTTTTAAATTTAAATGTATGATTTAAATACATTGAATTTATTGAATACATTGATTTAAATAGATGTAGGCTGATACTTAACATACTTCCAGCATTGATTTAGATACATTTTTTAACGGTTCTCTAAAGAAAACTCTAAACAAACTTTATTCAGTTTGTTAAAATTCAAGGAAATACTTATGTATTAAGCAAATATATTTAAGCAAGCTATCTCCGATGGTAAGTGCTATTTAATACTTTGTTTTTTAATCTTGAGGGGTATGTTATATAACTTAAGATCCTAAGAAGCAGTGAACAATTTAAAACTCACGTTTTGTCTTACTTCTGTGCACATTCTGTTTTCCTTGACTCCAACTTGAGGCCTCTCAAAATTGTGGTTGAACTTTGGAAATTAATATAAATGTTCTTGAATAGAACAGGAAAATAAGCAGTTTAAGCATTTTACTTTTGAAGATTTTACTTTATGTCTGTTTAGCTTTGGCATCTTTTCTGCATTAGAGAAGAGATGCTTCTTCTTTGACCTTTTATTTCACTCAAGGTCCAATTTAAGTATGTTTAAGTACCAAAGTCTGCTCTCATGGTGCTTTATTGCTATTGCAATACAGCTCAGAACAGCTCGTAATCACTTGGGCTGAGCTTTGCTTGCCCTTATTCCTCTCTACTGTGTTTGACTTTTGAAGGATACTGGCATATATATAGTAACTGGACTCTCCCTTGGTGATGACTTTCAAAGTTTAAGCATGATCTATGTAGTAAACTGTGATGGATTTCCCTGTTACAAATCATCTTTTACAAAACTTTTGAAATTCTGGGCTTCCAGTCTTACAGGTTCCTGTACAGGTTCCTGTAGCTGTGAAGCTGTTAGCTCCTGAGGAGTTGGTGCTTTTAGGTGGTTCCTACAGAGCCAGGTTGACTGTGGGCAACCTGGCTCTGTAGGAACACGAGAGCCTAAAGATTTGTGGGCAGATGTTTTAAAAGTTCTAGTACTAATCTAGTACTAATGCTTCCAAAGCAACTTTTTTAATGCCTTCACTTCCCTCCCTTCCCTTAGGTACACTTTTCTTCATTATCTCAGGACATATTTCAAATATCTAGCTTGTTTTATGACTTGATTTGTTTTTGTAAATACAGATTAATTCATAGGTAGAGGTGGTACTTGCACAAGTTAAATCATGCATATGATCAGCAGAACGATGCATCTGTTTTGTTGCACACCAGCTCAGATGCTGAGCGTCCTCTAGAGCCTGCAGGACTGTTCTATATATGACCGTGGCACAGGCAATAGATGGTTGGAAGTGTTGCTGTGGGGAATGGACACTGTAGTTTGGTGAGCACGTTAGAAAGTTTGCTTTCACCAATAACCATTCTCTTTGAGAGTAATCTCAAAAAAATGTTGATGGAAACAAGAGGCATGTCTTCTCTAAATACTTCACATACTGCAAGTGGATATATGTCTTTTCATGATACTGTTTTCTCACTTGTGGTATGTCATCATCATCATGGCTAGGCTTCATGAACGAAGATACGGGAAGGACTTTACCCACGTTTACTGCAAACCTGCTGGTGGCTAAAAAGACTGATGCGGGAAAGGCAAGTCGAGTTGCAAAAGGCACAGTGGAAGGTCTCCTTAGGCAGTATTGTCGAGGCATGGTGCTTTCTGCGTTGTCTTTTCTCTTCGAGACAGATTCTGCGTGTGCTCTCAGAGGGAGTAGCAGCATTATGGATGTTGCGTCTGTGTGTCTCCCAATTCGAGGCCAGAGTGGAACATTGATGGTAGTCAATATAGCCAAAGCTGAGGTATTGCTTCAGGGAGTCCTTGTACTCCTCTTTGGGGCTCCATACTTTTGTATAAATACAGCTTGAGCATGTATATTTATATATGAACACAATTTCTTGTTTTCAAGAGGTTCTCTTTACCACTAGCATGGCAAAAGCATATAAGTTTCATGTAGCATGTAAGTTTCATGTAGATTCTTTACATACAAAGACGTCATTGTCAGTAGATAAAAGGCTTTTATCCATATAGCTAAAGGTATTGCAGATTTTATGTAAAGAAATGAACACTCAATTTATTGTTGAAATCCTAAATGTATTAAGTGTTTTTTTCTTTTTTATATATCTTTTATCCTATTGGCACAAGTACTTTGGACAGCCTATGAAATCTTCAATCCCTCTAATTTCTCTAAGGATTTCATTCTGCATATCAGTGTTGTTTAACACTGTTCTGCAACACAAATTTTAAAAATTGCATTTTAAAAGTTTTTCAGTACTAGAAATACTTAACATAATATTTTAATTATTTTTTCATTGATTTGAATCTTGTTTTAACAACTGTGTTCAGCTTGTCTAAGATGGATGAAAGTAAGTTTCTAAGTAATATGACTTTCCCAGCTGAGCGCATATGTCTTTCTCCGAAGTAAAAGCAAAAGCATCCAAATGAAAAATTGAACTAACAAATGAGGAGATTTTACTGGTATTGCTTTGAACAAGATGTTATAGGAGAGGTAAACAGAGAAACAGAGAAAAAGCGGACACCATGCTGAAGTCTGATACAATCAGGAAAGAGAAAGAAAGAAAGAAGGAAAGAAGGAAAGAAAGGAAGAAAGGAAGAAAGGAAGGAAGAAAGGAAGAAAGGAAGGAAGGAAGGAAGGAAGGAAGGAAGGAAGGAAGGAAGGAAGGAAGGAAGGAAGGAAGGAAGAAAGAAAGAAAGAAAGAAAGAAAGAAAGAAAGAAAGAAAGAAAGAAAGAAAGAAAGAAAGAAAGAAAGAAAGAAAGAAAGAAAGAAAGAAAGAAAGAAAGAAAGAAAGAAAGAAAGAAAGAAAGAAAGAAAGAAAGAAAGAAAGAAAGAAAGAAAGAA
Organism: Crypturellus undulatus; assembly: GCA_013389825.1. Taxonomy (NCBI): domain Eukaryota; kingdom Metazoa; phylum Chordata; class Aves; order Tinamiformes; family Tinamidae; genus Crypturellus; species Crypturellus undulatus. The sequence goes on along the minus strand of VWPW01026039.1, from coordinate 61,870 downwards.
AGAAAGAAAGAAAGAAAGAAAGAAAGAAAGAAAGAAAGAAAGAAAGAAAGAAAGAAAGAAAGAAAGAAAGAAAGAAAGAAAGAAAGAAAGAAAGAAAGAAAGAAAGAAAGAAAGAAAGAAAGAAAGAAAGAAAGAAAGAAAGAAAGAAAGAAAGAAAGAAAGAAAGAAAGAAAGAAAGAAAGAAAGAAAGAAAGAAAGAAAGAAAGAAAGAAAGAAAGAAAGAAAGAAAGAAAGAAAGAAAGAAAGAAAGAAAGAAAGAAAGAAAGAAAGAAAGAAAGAAAGAAAGAAAGAAAGAAAGAAAGAAAGAAAGAAAGAAAGAAAGAAAGAAAGAAAGAAAGAAAGAAAGAAAGAAAGAAAGAAAGAAAGAAAGAAAGAAAGAAAGAAAGAAAGAAAGAAAGAAAGAAAGAAAGAAAGAAAGAAAGAAAGAAAGAAAGAAAGAAAGAAAGAAAGAAAGAAAGAAAGAAAGAAAGAAAGAAAGAAAGAAAGAAAGAAAGAAAGAAAGAAAGAAAGAAAGAAAGAAAGAAAGAAAGAAAGAAAGAAAGAAAGAAAGAAAGAAAGAAAGAAAGAAAGAAAGAAAGAAAGAAAGAAAGAAAGAAAGAAAGAAAGAAAGAAAGAAAGAAAGAAAGAAAGAAAGAAAGAAAGAAAGAAAGAAAGAAAGAAAGAAAGAAAGAAAGAAAGAAAGAAAGAAAGAAAGAAAGAAAGAAAGAAAGAAAGAAAGAAAGAAAGAAAGAAAGAAAGAAAGAAAGAAAGAAAGAAAGAAAAGTTGATTCTGGAAGCAGCAACTGATAAAGGCTCTGAACTGTGAAACAGATGAAAGAGTACAGAACAATACCTGATTCCACGATCTGTTTCTCTTCTTACCAGAATAGCCTCCCAGATCGTGGATTTTGGCAGGTCACCTAGACCTTATTAATGCATACAAAGCCAGGAGTAACTACTTTTTGAATGAAAAATATAGAGCTTAAGGCTGGACGGGCCTTGAGAAGCGATCTTGTACATGTTCACTTTGAACACTTGTCAGTTGTAAGGCAGATTTTCCTGATATTCACACACCAACAGATAGGGCTTTTCAGAACAGTTTACACAATTCCTGATGAGGATTGCTGATCTGTTGTGTCCCTGTGACCCTGTGGCTGCCTCCTCCAGTCACGCTGTCATGTTCTAGGGTAGGTCCCTTCAAACTATTGGAAATGTCCTAGCCAAAAGCCTAGGATATGCTTTTTGAAAAGCTCTCGACAACACACATTTCACAGCCTCTTCAGCAACCTACCCCTCCCCTTGTGTCAGAGAGTGTTCCTTAATACCAGATTGCCATGTTCCCTTCTCTGAAGCTGGGGGCAGCCTGTGCTTGGGCAGTGAGCCCACGCCACTGGAAGGTTTTTACCCTGAAGTCCTTTCTGAGCTTCAGGGCTGCCGACAGTGAAGTTTGGTGCTGATCCTCTGCCCTTGCAGGGCCAAGGGAGACTGAGGGGGGGATCCACGGGAAAATTAAATTCTTTTGAAAGGTCTTTGCCCTTTGCTGGGGGTTTCCTACTCCCAGTCTTTTGTGGAAATCTAATTTATGTGTAACTCAAAGCATCTCGATTTGAAAGCTTTATCATTAGCAGAAAGAGGTAGGAGCTTTCAGAGGCAGCTTGCATGCATAGTTACGGAGGTTGTTTGTCAACAATTGTAGGTCATGAAAATTGCCTGCTAGCATTTTCGGTTGCTTCTTCATGGATGAGTGCAGCCCTAGCAGAGCCCTTGTTGCTGTGCTCTGAGCTATTCTGGAAGCAGGATGACTGTGTTAGGCTTGCAGGAAAAAAAAAAAAAGAAAAAAGAAAGGAAGCTTTTGTGCAGGTCAAATTATCTGGTATACAGTGCTGAGCACCCAGGGTAACCTTGGTTTGTGGTTGCAGCTTGTTTCATATGGCCTTCATGGATAATGAACAACCTGTTTTGTTTGTACTCGCTTTTGAAGGAATATCCTGAGATTTTAATCATTTTGAGCATAAATCCTCCTCTTTAGACTGTTGCTCTGCAGTTATTTTTTTCCTGACTTTTGTATTTAGTCCTTTACACATCTTTACTGAATTTCATCTCCCTGGTTATCCAGTTTTAGCAAGACTATTTTGTATTCCACTGGTGTGCTCCAGAGTACTAATAATTCCTCCATTACTGTGTACAGAGATTTATTAGTAAGTCTTTTGTTCCATGCCAGAGAGTTAATTAAAATATTAAACTGATCTGGACAAAAAACAGATGTCATTTATTTTGCAGGGCTTTTAGAAGGCACACTGGATAAACATTTGTAGAGGGAGTGAAAACACTTGTAGAGGGAGAGAGTGCCTGTAAATATGGTCCAATATATTCAGTTACATTATGCTTATTATTTGAAAGAATAATAAGTATCTTAAAATAATATAAAAAATCTAAATATTCCTGTTTCACAAATGGCGCTGAAACTTACTGGGGAGGAAAGTTAGTGGCAGTACTGTTCATATTGTTCAGAAATACTACCATCTTGTGGTGCTTGAGAAGGCAGAGTATAGGGATAGTACTATTAAAGGCAACTCCTTACCCAAATAGCATATAACTATATACAACCTCTATGTATTTATATATTATATTATATTATATTATATTATATTATATTATATTATATTATATTATATTATATTATATTATATTATATATTGTATTGTATTATATTTACTGACATCTGAAAGATTTTTTTATGAAACCGAATGATATTGAGAGATGTTTTATGCAAAGCAGAAGCAAAAGATGGTCTTTGCTGTCGAGAGCTAATAATTAATGACTTCCTTTTAACATGATTATATGAATATAAAGACTTGATTGCTTTGTAAGCCATTAATCCCATTGATTTTAGAGTTGCAATCAAGTGCTTTGAAATCAAATGACACCTCCTCTTTCCAAGTATGCCTAGTATTAAGCATTATGCCAATATCTGTTCACATTATCATTTTATTAGTGGAAGGTTTTTTTCTTTTTTTCGTTAAAGAACATGTATTAGCAATTTGTTTCACTAAAACTGTATATATTTGGCTTTATCGATTATAATGTGTATAAAATGAAGCCATTTGAAACATTATAGCTAAATATAATCTATATGCAATATAAAAATATTATGTTCTAATTTACTTCACTTGATTGTGCAACATACAGTATTGAGTGCAGCATGATATATCGAATTCAGCATTTATCATCCGGGTGTATTATTATATTGTGGCATCTTACCTTATAAAAAATGTTCTGTTGTCTGTAGATCTTGATTTTTTTCTGAGATTAGTAAATCATGATAGCAAGTTTAGAAATCTTTAAGAATAATATAATATTTTATTATTATTTTAAATATTAGACTATATATAAACAATAGTGTTTTAATTGTCTCTCTCTGAAGTATTTATTTAATGCATTGTATAAACACTTTCCAGTGATATTTTCTGTGACTAGTAAGATTAAATTCTAATAAAATAATTTTAAATTATATGTAAATACTTTTCCAGATGGCAAATACATAAGTGAAAGAACTATTTCATTGTGCATCATGGGGAGAATTATTATTTTGTGTTCCTCATTATTTTTACTTTTCTGAAGTGCACATATAGAGGATAAAATGATCAGAAGAGAGGATGTATTTTAGTATTGTATGTTTATTTGCCATAATAATATGAAATTACAAAGTGCTGTGATTGAGTATGCACAATATAATTAATAAACATTGAACAGAACTCTGTAGGTACAGCTAATGCAGTACTTTGTTTATATTTCTGATTGCCTATTTTATATTTTATAAATGTCTATGACTTCATCTAAAATTTTATAACAATAATCTGCATTCTTGAAGCAAAACCAGTATTAAAAGCTAAACTAGAAGTCAGATATTTAACTAACTTAGGCTCTAGGTAGCTTAGACAAAAATAATAGGTTGATCACTGAGATATGTGAAATAAAAATTTGTATGTGATGATAGCAGTGGAAGTAATTTGAACAGTTATAGTGCAACAACATGCATAACAATTCTGGCTCTGTCTTATCATGAAATAAAGTGTTATAATTAGATTATTTTATGGTTTTACAACAAATACAGTATATTAATTTCCATTGAAATAGGCGTAGGAGTTTATTTAAAATATGCTCTCTGTGTTGTAGAATATTTTTTCATTTGTATACTTTATAAACGTATTTCACCAGAAACCACCTCCTTGTATATCTCTTTTGTTAAAGGAATATAGGAATGTGCAGATTCATACAAGAAATACAGGGGTTCAGGTATAATTTCTGGATTAAATCCATCATTCACCAGATGTATTTTCTGATGCTTCAATGTTGCAGTTGTTTGCATAACGTCCTAAAAAAAAAGAAATAATTTAATAAAGTACAGTATTCCATTTCTGCCTATATCAGGGGAAAATAGTGCAATTCCTGAAGAAAATGGATCATGCAGTTTTGCTATAGATGGATTGAGTTAGAAAGAATGATTGATTCACAGATGCAATGGAACCTAAATCTAAAGGCATTTTTTATTTCCTGCTCTGCATCAGATCCATGTTCAGATCACAAGTTTCTGTCTTAAAACAGCATTTTTAAAATTTTCATTAATGCAGCTGATCACAAAATATGTAGTTTATGGAACACTTGTTGGTGATTTGCAAAAAGTTGGCTGATGTTATGGTGCTGACTCCTCTCTGGTTTCCAGTCGCTAAATTTCATTGAAGACACCAAAAAAAGGTAATGTATCTATATTACATATCTCCCTGTGTTATTAACTGCTGGGTAAGTGGTTTCTGCAGTTGCTATACAGAAGTTCTACATTTCCTACTTCATGAACAAGTTGGTCTGCACATGACAGTAAATGAGAGCAGAAGCAATATATAAACCAATCTATGAAAATGTATCTCTCATTACAGGAAAAATTAAAGGAGCCTCGTTCTTGAGCATTTTACTTGTGCATTTTCCATGTAGCCCAAACTCTTTTACTCAAAATAGGCAACATTTCAGTTCTTGTTTATTTGTTTGTTTGTTTGTTTTGTCTTCATATAATAATATGATTAGTTTCCTCTTGCCCTGGCCACTCTGTATTTGCTGGTCGTATATCATTTATTCCTTGGCTTCCAAGCAGAGGCTGCTAATAAGTTTGCTAATTAATCCAGTTGTTTTGGCAGCACTTCTGATAGGAACCACACTTAGACCACCAAGTCATTTCACACAACCACTGAATAGCTGCCAGATGGCAGTAAAATTCAATTGTTACCAACTGGACTCACTTCAAAATGAATAACCAACATCATCCTTTCGTGCAGTCATTAAGATCAAAGGTTTAATAAAAATAGGTATTAAGTATTTTCAAATGTGTCTTACCAGGAGAGATTGTTGGGATTTTCTATTGAAATGATCCCCTGATGCTATTTGTATAAAGTCAGAATTTTATGCAGAGAAATACTGTTGGGGTGGACAGAGCTGAACAAAAGCTATAATAACTCCCAGAATACTCTCAGAAACCTCTTTCTTTCTCCAGGTAGAAAATGCAGTTAGAAAAAGTTTAGGAAAAAAATACTGCTATTTAGTACCCTATTTCCTGCATGGCTGACTCTGGGCCTCCTCTTTGATTTCAGAGTCAGTCACAAAGTTTGAGAAAAACTTGCTTTTTCACTTCATTCCTCACAAAATTGGCCATAGCTGCAAGCCAAATTAGAAAGAGCATGCCTATAGACAACTGAAGAATTTTGGGACAGGTTTTATCTGAAATCAAATTTTGCATTAGAATTTCATGTTTTTTTTTACAATCTTCATTAGGATGAGTTTTTTTTTTTTCCTTTTTTTTTTTCCCCCAGAGGAGGAATTTCCAATCTCTTTTTAAAATTTTTCTATTACTCTCCATTAGGACGCTTTTTAAAGGATTTTTTTTATCTTTTTGATTTTTAAAATTAGTTTTATGTTTCTTAATAAGATTTTATAAGGATATATAGCTATCCATGAATTATTCCTGGTAGTATCTTACTTCTCAACAGCAGCATCAAAGATGATTTAGCTAGTTAGCTTCTTTTAATTACCTAAAAACTTCTCAGAGAACATATAAATTCAGCTAAGTTTGAACAGTCCCATTTATAGAGGCAGTGGAGGTGCTCATAGTTTTTTTTTTCCCCCGTATCTGATAAAATCGACTAGACAACCCTGGGGCAAAGTTTCTTTTACCCAGGAGAGGGCGCTGCTGTCCTTAGGCACCATCGTATCAATTCTTAAAGTTCTTTCAATACTCTTATTTCCTTCTAAATGTCTCCATTATCCCTTCAAATAAGTATATGACAATAGTATTAATTTTCTCCTCTTTCTGTGTTACGTTATCTCATTTGTTGCCCCATGCTGTTTTCACTCCAGCTGGTGCCCTACAGACACAACCTTTGTATTAAGGCACTGGCAGAGTTGTCAAACACCTCGTAGCAGAACGCTGTCTGCTGTGCATTCTCAGAAGATGCAGCATAGGGCCCTTTCCTGCTCTTTGCAGTTCATACTCGCTTGTCCTGTTGCCCAAGTTCATACTGTAGGGAGCATTCAAAGGATGTAGTCCTTGCACTTCTAAGCAAAAAAAAAATCTATTCTAGATCTACTTTTATACCCTAGCATGTACGGGCCCATTCTGGTTCTTTGATTATGAGACCCTCATTGTGAAGTATTTATTTATTGTGTTATTTTTTGCAAAGTACTAGATATTTCTTTGACTTTGGAATTTTTTAATGTATGTTAGATTAGTATTACTTCTTCTTGAAACTGTTGGTAAGTTACTTTCCATATTTCATGGTTGCAGAGATTGTAGAGAATTTTTAACTCCGACAAATACTAAGTATGAGGAGGAAAAATAATTATTTTCTTACCATGATTCTCACAAAGTATGGTCGGGCATAACTTGGAAGGAAGTCCACAACATGCTTGTAAAGCCTTTCTCCATCAAAGCCTTGGTCAGGTCTAAGAACAATAGCTGCCATCCCTATTCTTCCTTCATAATCTAAAAAAGCATTGAAAATAGTATTACAAGTTTGAGTTATCTGTATGAAAGGGGTATGTTCTATCACCTTTGGAGAGGTTTGATATTGGTCAGTGCAAGTGTTTTGAGCCTATATACCTGCAGTATCTTCCAAGAAAACATTCAATAGAAGATACAAAATATTTTATGTTGGGAGATTTTAAGTTACTTTCCAAGTTTTCACTCAATGAAAAAGTGTCAGCAATGTTTTCTTATTAGGAATTATGTATCACTGAAGCTGGTTTCTGAGTTTCCTTCCTAGCCAAGGATGAATCTGCATCTTAAAATCTGGGACTTCTGTTTTGATGGTGTGTGTTGTTCTTTGCCCTGAGAGTCCAGATGGGTGCAGCCATTCCACTTGGGAGAACTTGTCAGCTGTAGTCAGTGATGAGAATGGGATGTGCTTTCCTAGTGAGATTACAGTTTCATTTGTGTCGACTTGAAGGAGGATGTAATCTCCCAAATGAGCAAACTGGGATACCGTTTCCCAACCTAGCCACCTACTGGCCAGCTGTTCAGATTTATCCTTCTTTTCATCCTTTTCATGTATCCTGTTCATTTTCAAATCCACTGGATCTTCCTTTTCTCAACGCTAAGTAATAGCTTGTGTCTTGCTGGCTTCTTCAAGTCTGGTTTCTTTTAGACTTGGTTTGCCATCACCCGTAGGAAGAACAGAACAGCTGTTAGTGGCATGAGAAAGTTTGCTGTCCTCAGATTGTTCATGGAGAAGATGCATCTTCTGAGTTCTTTTCCATTTCAGCTCATAACTGAGTTGCTTACAGTTTTTCAGCTTGATGTTGTACCTTTATAGAGCTCTATATGCCATTCCAACTGTCAAAAAGTAGGTATCTTCCAGGACTGTGCTTATAAGGTGGTGACAGGTATTTTCACACATTGTGTTTTAGTATGTTCTCTGCTTTATCATTTTTCAGATGAAAGGCTCTAACAGAAGTTCTCTGTGGTTTATAAACTTGTACTTCTCATGTCTGTGTTATGAATTCAGTTTCAGCTTATAGGAACAGAAATAATAGAGTTGGGAAATTAATTATTACTTTCATTTAATAAGTGAATAAGAATAAGAAAGTTCTTACTTTTTACGCTTACGCCGTAAACATTAACTTCTTGAACAAAATCTATCATCTCAATGATCTCGGAGACTTCTAGAGTGGCGACATTTTCTCCTTTCCATCTGTTGAAAATATATTATATATATATATAATATATATTTTTTCCATATATATCTATATTATATAACAATTTTTTTATATATTCTATACACTGCTATATGTGATGGAATGCTATTGTTAATGTGGATTACTGCTAACTGAAAAATGTAGACAGACGAAACTAACTCTGATTCGGTACCATCTCATTTGAAACACTGACCTTATAAGAAAAGAAAGTGCCATTGACTGAAATTTTACAAGTTGTCCATCATAACCGTTCTTTTTGTCTGAACCTTAGGCTAAGATCCTTAATAGTTTTGTTAAAACCAAACAGGTGTACATCAAGTTCAAGTCTGAGCTTTGCTATCCACTCCTGTAAATGTGTGATTTCCATCAAGGAAAAATGGTTCCGTTGGATCAACTGTATCTGTCTGTACCTCACCTGAAAGTGTCTCCCACTCGGTCACTGAAGTAAAGGAAGCCATTCTGGTCCATCACCAGGAGATCTCCTGTGTCAAAATACACGTCTCCTTTTACAAACACGTTACGCAGGAGTTTCTTTTCTGAGAATTCTTCATTTCCAGCATATCCATAAAATGGGGTTTCCTGTGTCACCTTTATAACCATAAGGCCAGATTCACCTTCAGGCCATGAAAGGAGGAGGAAAAAACATATTTACAATGAATTCATTAGAGCATTAGGAAAATACGTACAGAAAAGCTTCTGGAAAGATACTTCTGTTCTACTTATTTTATTGCTACATTTCTGTAACTATTTCCCAAGCAGCAAAAAGGGTGAGTGGAAGAGAGAACATAGTACTGCTTCCTTCTCTCCTGAAAAGCTAGAGCTCAGGGATGAGCTTTCTTGACGTGGTACCTGCCAATCCACTTACTATGAAAGAAAACTCTATAAGATTTTTTTCCTACTCTTTGTCCTTTTCTGCTTACACTTGTATTGTTTGTATGTCCCAAAATTCTCACAGAGTGCAGGATTGCCTTTTCCTGATTCTTGGGTTCTTTCAGAAACTTTGTTTCAGTGTCTGGAAGTCTTTTTCCCTAATAGTGCTTGTCCTTCATTCTAGAGAACAAGGAAATAAAACTGAAATATGTTTTGTTTTGGTTTGGTTTGGTTTGGTTTGGTTTTCCTCAAGAAGCCACTATATTATCCACAGCCTGGCCAAACTTTTTTCCACAAAGAATGTTTCCCCAAGGGAAGGACAAATTTTGTCTTCTGGAAAGGATACTGGTAGTCAAAAAGGATGCGTGGAAGTAAAACATAGTATCTGACTTCTTCTGCTTAATATTTTCTGAATGACAGGCTTGCTGCTGCCCTCAGTATAGTGTGAGGAAAGGGAACAGTCAGTAAAACACTGGAGGCTATAATGGAAATTTGGTGGTGTGCCTGTTACAGAGAACATCCTGGAGTCCCTCAGACTGCAGGATTGACATACTCAGCAGCACTCATTATGGTTGTCTGTAAAATTCCCATTTGTATTAAGAGCAAAAATCCTCTTGATTTCAATTTAACTGGCCCAGAACTCCCCTTGTAAGTTTATTTTTATTGTTCTGTGTGTATGGTAGGCGCTGGCTTATTTCCCAGTCTGCTTCTGAGGTTAAAAGACATTTCCAGCTTCTGAAGATTTTTATCGTTTTTCGTTCAAGAGATATATGCAGGTGTTTTTTTTTCAAACAGATAGTTTTCTTCATAGCTGTATAGCTGTCTCTTATATGAAACCCCCTTTGCTGTTTTGAACTCTAGATGTGGAAGGTGAAATGAAAGCTCTATAGCAAAAGAATAAAATCATTTAAATTTGTTGAGTTAAAAAAAAAGAAAGACTTGTCCAATATTCGAGCCCTTTTTAGATGATAATGATGCTCTGTTCCAGTTTGGGCATTTGCAGTCATTTCTGTTGCAGTTTGCACCAAGTGGTGACTTCAGAGTTCTTTAAAAAATACATAGTTAAAAAAAAAAAATCACAGGTCTTTTTATTCTTGTCGCGAAACTAATTTCATTATGAAAGCTAGAAATTCTGTCTACTTTTTAATGTAACTGCACTGAAGAATCTAGCCTTTTTATTATAAAAAAGAATTACTTTTGCTTGGTTTAAACATTATCAGAAATAATTCATAATAATCCTTACTTTGATTACTGGTAATACTGTCTCTTTGAGATCTGATAGGGAAATATTATTTAGCTCAGCTGTTCAGGCCACTTTTTTGAATTCTGGAACTTCATCCTGGTGATAGTTAAGTTTGTGTTACCAAAGCTAGTGATATTCCATTTTTTTCCCTAGAACTGTTAACTTTGTCACACAGAAATGCATGTACACGTACACATGTACAAATACACACACACAGATTTAAGGTAATTTTAATAATCTGCTATGTCTAAGATGTTGCTATGTCTTTTGTGAGAGTTTTTGGTGTTTTTTCTCAAATATGACATGCTGATCTGTGATGGCATGCTGTTTTTGGTCTGAAAGCTTCAGTTCTTTAATTTAGAACGTCCTAAGTGGGATTTGGAGATCATGTGCATTCCTAGGCACTAAATAATTAAATATGCTTCCGTTGATAAATGTAAAAATATAAAAAATATTCTCCAGGTTTTGAAAAGGCACTTTTTTTGTTCTTTCTGAGAACTTTTAATTCAGAGATTATAGGACATCTATTGAGATCTAATCTCAAAATATAGTATTACCTAGGAGTTTTGTGCCCATTTTATTTGGAAAAAAAACTAGAAACACTAGGATATTTTCTTTCTTCAGGAACACGAACAGGCAGATTTTTGTGGGTAGGAGCAAAATCATTCTGAGTCCTGAGTATAATTTATATTCTTACATTATTGTGTTATTTCTATCTGTTGATAGATTCTTTGATCTACGTCGTTAATATTTTCCCATTTAATTTTCAATTTCTAATTACATGTCAAGAAGCACAATGCTCTTTAATACACACACAGATAGATAGTCCGCACTCTGAGTTGTTGCATGTATGAGTATGTATCTACTTGTCAATAGATAACTGATAATTTTCCTTACCTATGGGTACTTTCTTACACTTTCCATATTCATCCTTCATAAGTTCCTGTTTCCAGACATCATATTTCAACAATTCAAAGGAATGTATGAACTAAATAAAAGAATTCATATAAATACTTTTAAAATAAACACAGTCTTACTCAGTTTCTAGAAGGTCTGCTTAAAAGTACATTAATGAATAACCCTCTTTTAACTTTGAAAGTTTAGAAACAGTCTGAAATATACTGATACTATTTCTGAGAAAAATTTGGATGTTTATTAGGAAACATTCATGTTGCAGTAAACAACATCTGATATACAGATGAAATTGCCTCCTTTCCTCATAAAGACAAGAAAAAAAATCCACTGTTTTAGAGTACATCGTGATTTACATTACTTATGTAAAATAAAATAGGACAGTGCTTTTGATCAAAATGCTGATTTTTGTTAAAAACTACTAGTCTCATCTAAGGAATGGTGTATGATTACTGGAATGCAAATCGAGAAGATCCTCTGAAAAAAATCCAAATTAAATTTACAGACATCTCAAAAATTACTTCAGTGAGATTGAAGTGGAAACTTAGAGTACAATGGTTTGATTTAGGCTTTCCTGCCTTTATCCCTGTCCACATAGCTAAGATTGCTTAAAGATCAAAAGCATTGCAGAGTTATTATTATGGCCATAGCAAGGCATTTTCAGCATCTCAAATTAAAAACAGAAATCATTTGGAAATCATTAATCTGCTTTTGATGCTAACTGCTCTGAATCTTTAGCATCATTTGAACAATATTTTATTGTAGTTTAATTTTCATGATTCAAAATGAGTCTCTACAAATAGGAAAAACATTTGGGACTTTCAGGACATTTTTATGAGTGGAAGAGGCATATCTCAAAGGAGAATTTCAACAATACTCATGTATCTGAAATTTGTACTTCAGATATTTTGAGGCTGATACTTATCTTAGGTGATGAGGTTTTGAGAGTCTACTTAGTCTGCTTATCTAATTTCAGAAAAGGCAAGATGCTAGTTTTAATGAATCAAGATGCAATGAAACAGTAAGTTTATGTAAAAGTTTTCTCCAAAATGTACATTTCCTAATGCATACCAAAGGTTACATAAAAACTATTTTCTGCCTCATCATTTAATATATAATAATTAGTTTAATGATGAAAAAACTTCAGTGAAAATCATCTTTAGTTGATCCTGTGTACAGGATATATATAATTATATGCAGTAGGGTTATTTTAATGTATTCTGAGGGAAAACGTCTCTCATAAGTGCTGTAGTTTTAGTTGCTGAGGGCTTCTGTGTACTTTAGCTTATTAACAGAAAATAGGGCCAAAGGAAGGATTAAAATTAAAATTTTGTTTTCTGTAGAAAACAGATTCTTTTAGGTAAATCCTGTACATTTTCCTTGTCTATATAATTTCTTATGTATTTATTTGTTTGACCTGCTTTTTTTGTAGAGAAGAGAGGGCTTTGGCTGGTTGACTTGTTTACACTTACCTTTGAGAAAATGCCAGCACGGCCCACAGCTCCTATTTTATTTGTATAGTTTAAGAACAAAGAATTTCCTTCTGTGGATCCATAGAATTCAAATATTTTAATTGGACCAAACCTCATCAGGAATTCTTTCCAGATAGCAGGTCTTAGGCCATTGCCTAGAGCCAGACGCACTTGGTGAACTTTGTCCTCTTCTTTCTGTGAACAGGCAAAAATAAATATTCTGCAATGGAAGTAAGAGGTCAAAATATGTAGAATTAATCTAAAATTTCCTAACAGAAGAAATTTTATTTAAAAAATACAACTTGACAAACACATCCACAGGAAGCTATTGGTTTTATAAAAAGCAAACAGAAAATTACCAAAATTCTTGTCTGAGATTTGAAAGATTTTCATAATATAGTTTATTTTGGAAATGTAAATAGTGCCATTTCTCACTGAATGGAAATTCCCTTCCAAACCAATCATGTGAGTAACATGTTGTCTTAGAAAACACTTGTGGCAGCTTATATTCAGCTCTGCATGTGATGAAATCAAAATTCAGCAAAGCTCCTATCAGACATATAGCCAAAATGTCCTTGGTAAATGTCAGCTATGTCACTATTCTGATATACTACTCAAGTGCTTATTTAAGCAAATAGTTTCAGCACTAGGCCAGGCTGCTCAGCATCTTTCACATTTCAGCCCCAGGTAGGTAGAGTCAAGAGTCTGACTGTGGGGAAAAAACGCAGATTTTCGGTAGAGGTGGGTAGGTAGAACAGATTGATGGTGTCCGTGACCAAACAACAATAAAGAGAAAACCCAGTTTTCTTCAGGTCTAGAAAAATGGTCTCATCAGAACCAATCAGTGCAATTTGTTTCTCTTATGGTGTGATTATGAATTTTGAAAAATTACATGATATATTTGATTTCTAAATAAAATAGAAGTGCTTTCTAAATGGAAAGTTGCAAGAATTAACCTAAGAATTATGTCAAAATATTTCTATAGAAGCAGTATTTTAACTTTTTAAATAACAAATTGTGATGTGAGCTCACTTTAATAGGGTCAGACAATTTCACTTGATCCACAACTGCATTTTTTGATAGATAAATTAGAAATGCTTTGCTTCAGTAAGTTCAGCTGTAATGCAGGCTAACCTTCACTTGTTAAAACCAGGAATGAAGACTTCCCTTTCTGTATAACCTATCCTGTTTTCTCTTGTGGTTACAATAATAAACCCCAGTTGCTTGATTGCATGGCACATGTCAATGTGATCAAATCCAACTATGAGCCAGATGGTGGGCAGGCTGGGATTGTTGCTTTGTACCTCGTATTGTCTGTCTTCTACTCCTCAAGGTTTCAAGAAGAAAATATGTTCCTTTTTCAAAAACAGATTTTGCAGCTGTAGAGCTTGGTCAGAATAAATATCAGGATCTCAAGAGATTTATATAAAACTAGGAAAACTATTATACCACTACTAAAACCATTATACCACTACCTGGTATAATGGAATTTGTAAGACTTCCCTGCATTACTCTGAATTTTGAATTATCTTGATTTTAAAACCAATGTGGTTCTCTGTAAAAACATTTTTCAGTATATATTGTTTGTTATATCTCCTATGGGGTCCTGTATTTCACAGTTACTAGTTCTGATAACTGATAATCTGGAATACCGATGCTGGTTATGCTTTCTAGTCATATGTACTAGTTGCAGAGAAGTTTCTGGAGACTGCGTTAAGAAACCTAGAGGTCTTCACTATTCCCAGATCCATATTCTTACCCCATCTCATGCTCTGTGAAAGGATGCATGGCCTGTTACCCTGGATGTGAGCTAGAGCTTACTCCAACAGTTCTTTCTCTCGGTAGCCCTGGCCTGGGCAGCACCAGGACTGAGCTGTGCTCTGGCAAACCACACCAGAGGAAGCTAGGTGAAATGTGCCTGCCTGATTTATTTGCCTGCACTTGTCTTGCACTGTAGAAGAATCTGCGTGATACACTACAGATCTTATATGTTATGGATCAGTATAATATTTAATACCCTTGATAGAACTCTGCCTTTACACTGATCCACTTCTGTCTGCATCCTCAAAACTCTTGAACTCAGTGAGGACAACTTTCTGTTTCCCCCTCTATTTGCTGGTTGCTAGTTAAGTATCAGTATTCTCTCTGTTAAATTCCAGTCTTTGAGCCAAGTAAAGAAAGTCCTTCCTGCCTTTTCCTGGAGGAGAGACCTTTATACAAGTAGTCTGGCCTAGCTAATTATTCCCTTGTTTTTTGTTCCTTGTACTGAGAAAATGTTTGTAAGGCCTGGAATTCTGGCTAACAGCTTTCGTGGCTTGGTCAGGGACTAATGATGTCTTTTTTCTCTTTGACCCCTTGCCTACACACACACTTGGACCACACAAATTCTGACATCTAGACTGTTCAGATGAGCTAATGGACTCTGTTGTGCCTTTGTTCATAGCCCCTGAGCCAATCTCTGACCACATGGACAGCATTTGAACCTTGTACTTGAACATGATGTTTTCTGTGGTAGGTAGGAATCCTTCTTGTCACCTCCCAGTAACTTCCAAACTCCCAAATATAATACTAGGAAAATTAATATATCTTAGTAATTTTCCATCATTATCCAGAAATAAATATTGCAAGTACAATACAATATGTGTTTTGGGGCTTTCAAATATAATAAGTGTTTTGTGGGCTTACTTATGCATGCTTTTCTTTTGCTGTTGTGCTCAGTGATGTGCTACTTTTGTCCTAAATCTAATCAAGATTTATCATCTCCGTGTCCTTCATGCTCTTATGCCAGGGCTAGTTATGACTTTTTACCACATTAGTGGTGGCATGTCTTTATAAGGTGAGTTTATCATCATACAACAGTAAAGCAATAAATGTTGTTAGAGGAAAGTAAATGTGTCCTTTTCAGAAAAAAAGTAACTCATTCACACTTTTAAAGCCATACAAAGATAATTTGTCAGAAATTAATATTGGATAGAATAACCTTTTAATAAGTAACTAGTTTAGAACGCTGCAGTGCAGTGTGCAGTTAATCCTTTAATCTGGTTCTTACTTGCTTTTTATTGTTATGTCTGATAAGGTTTCTACTGCTTGTACCTTTTCCTTGCTGACCTGCCTTCCATTATCATTTTTACTCAAATGAAAAGCCAAACAACCTTCACTTTATAGAAGGATTAAAGATAGCACGTGAGCATAACTCTGCAGTGCTGCCAGGTTTATACTTGTGTAACTCCACTGTATTCAAAGAACACAAGTCCCCCCATATTTGTGTACTCAGAAAAAAATCAAGCATAGAACAGACTGCACCACCAAGAAATAGGCAAATCCTTACAATTTAAAATGTTTGCTATGTTTTAAAGCTGAAGTTATAATAAGAACTTACACTGGGCTGGTTACAAAGGTATCGACAAAGTTCCCCTATATACAAAAAAACTGTTACTTTATATTTTCTACAGTCATTCCAAAACTGGCTTGCCGAAAACTTCTTCTTCAAAATGCAAGTTGCTCCTAGGTGATGAAAACAAACGAGGAAGTTAAAAATAACCAATATAATCTATTCTATCTTCCACCAATATTGTTGTAAAAAAAACCCAAACATTTTCTTAATTCAGCTAATGTGAAAGGTTTTGCAGCAGTGTTAAATGGACCTAGCACAATGGAGCATTTTTTTCTCGGATTTCTGACTAGAATTTAAAAATTACACTATGAAAAGGTATAGGAATTATTTGTATTTATTGTATGAATCTGATTTCCTCACACTGATTTCATACTCAAATTTGCAATGACACTTTCCAACTTAAAATGTTTGCTTCAGGCTCCTCTTGTTTCATGTTCAGGCTGAAACACTGGGATGGATCCTACTCCAGTCTTTCTTTTCTATCAAAATCTGCTGAAGAAATCTTATGGCTATGTTTTGTTCTTAATTATATGCTATATAGATAATTAGATCTGTATTTAGGCATGTTTTGATTAGGAGAAATTGTTATAGCCCTTTAGTGGTGCCCAGTTCTCAAGAATAGTTCAAAGTCTTTATGTTTCTTTCAAGATTATTTTCAGTGTAATTCTGTGAGGAAAAAAAATATAAGAATAAAAAAATGCCTAGGCTAGGGGAGAAGGCAGCTGGCAGTCTGAATTTGTGTAAGAAATGGTGGAAGGAAAACTGAGCCTCTATTATTTCTGTCTCAGTACACATTTTCATATTTCATGTCAACTGTTCGAGTTTTTGCTTCTGTTGCCTTGTCGTTCCTTTCCTTCAGTACTTTCTATTTCAAAAGCTGTCTCATCCTAGACTCTCTTGTGTGTCCTGTAGCATCTCTTTCCTGCAGGTTGGTCTAAGCATCCTCTATTTTCCCTCCTCTGTACTTTTCAAGAAGTCTTTTTGCCTGGCTCCTATATGTAGGCATAAAGCTTCCCAATTCCTCTCTATTTCCTTGATACTTATGATTTGAAGCCATGCTCTCTTTCAAATACTATTTTGGGGGAGATAATTAGGTGCAAAAATAGCATCTAAATTTTAAGAAATATAATTTATTTATCTTACTTGTAAGAAAAGTAATAATCAAAATTTTACCCAGGAACATTATACAGTAAGAGAATGAAAACTCTCTTTATTTAAGATGGAAACTAAAAAGACCCAGTCTTTTACTAAACATTGACCAGAGAACTCTTACAAAACAAACAAAGAAAGAAACAAAATCTCCTATATGCCTAAAAAACCCTCTGTGGATTTGGCTTCCTATTTTGAGAATTTGGCTTTTATAACATAGTCAAAAACTCTGTTTTTTTCACTACTTGCTAGTTGAGGAAGTGGCAGGCATAGAAGAAACTTCCTAGAAAAAAGTTTGTTTGTTGATAAATAGCAAATGCTTACTATGGATGGCTACGCTAACTTTTATTATTTGATTGCTGATAGCGAATATTCATTAAAATATATTCAAGCTAAGTACCACTTGAAATAATAGATGAAAACATAAGATACTGTATTTTGTCTTAGAAGATAGTAGGAATGCATAGCTGTGGGGAAAAAAAAAAGTGTGCAATACTTTAAGGAAAGATTTCCTTACCACATCCTTTTTTATGTGATTGTCACAGTTTTACATCCGAGCAAAGTGAAGATTGTAAGCCACTTGCCTTTTTGCATATTTTATTTCCACAAATGGAATTCTTCATTTATTACTTACAAGGCATAATGACAAGAGGTTTTCATCAAATACTAAAATGATATCACAATGACAGTTATAGCGAGATGTCAATAGAACGGGAGAGGTGTATTCAGGAAATCCCTATCCCTATATTTTATTTCTTCTTTTATCTGTATTGTATTTCTTGTTAATCTTTTGAAAATAGAGTAAGTGAAGTATATCTTTAGTGTTTTAGTGTTTATACTTTTAGTAAAAAGTATATAATAAGCACTATGCAATTTTAGACCAAATCATCCTTTTTCTCTCTCCCTCTTTACCCTTACCTAACCCATCTTCAGTGAATTGTAAATGATATCTAACACAGGAACAGAACCATCTGAGATCATGACAAGTCAATGGAATTTCACTAGACGGTAAATATTACCTAATTCAATGCATCCACCAAGGCCAAGAAGAGAAGCACTGACGTGGTACAAAGGAAGAGTGATATACATAATATCCTGAGAAACTGTCCCACACTGGAAAAAGGCTGAGCAGGCAGTTAGGGCTTTTAGATGAGAAATGATAGCTGCTTTTGGAAAACCTGTTAAAGTGAGAAGAGGAAATAATTATAAATGCTCTGTTTTATAAGTTATTTTATAATTAATTATAAATATTCACAGTTTTGCTGTTGTCTAGAACTATTTGGAATGTACTAGTAAAATCTTCCCATCTTGTGCATCTGTGCCTGTCCTATATTTCAGTCTTTAGATAAAGTCTTTAGTCTTTAGATGTTTCCTTTGTCTATCGGCTTCTTTGGTCTGTTTGTCTTGAAAGTGATTTGATCTTGTGTCCTTTTCTGTCTCAAGATGAAAGTCCCTACAAATTGCAGGCAGACAAAGACTACTTTATTATGCTGTGTTCCCTCACCGCAAAACAAAAACTGAAAAGGTTAAGAAGAGCTTTGCTGCTTTGCTGCTGTTTGCAATAGGAATAGCTTTCATGTTCAGCTTGCCTGGAGGAGGAATTCCCCTTGCCTTCCCAGTGAAGTAGAGTGAAGGTTTATTATTCAAGGCCAAACATGGAGGACACATTTTGCCCTTAAGGCCCGAACACTTGTGCTGGCCATAGTTCTTTCTAGTGTAGAGTTTGACTTTATTGGTATTATATTTAAGAAATTAAATTCAGACATGGAATATCTATACAAAATCTCTCTAGATGAATTTATGTCCTGTTAGGTCAAGGCAAAAATTTCTTTTAAGTAAACAAATTCTTGTTTAGTTTACTCTCTTGAGCTAAAAATTCAACTTCTGCCTTTCTGCAGATTTTTACCACAAATTAAATTTAAGGTAGCTCCAGTAGAAAGTTCTTTTAGCACACATCCTCACCTGTACTTCCTGATGTGAAGATATACATAGCTGTGTTTCTTTGGTTAGTCACAGATCTAAGGTGAGATGGAACGGGGTCGTCAGGGACCTTGTCTAATTTGTCCAGTATAGTATGAACATGCTGAAAAGGAGAACTGCTGCTCATCAGCCAGATTGTAATATTATTGTCCATGAGATGAGAAATGAATTCCTCCTCTATTGATCCTAAGCAGTCTGCCAAGTTAAAGAAACGTGTACTTAGTATTAAAACAATTGCAATTACAGACCTGATCCCTACACCGGGTATATTAGTAGGGAGTGTTCTCCCACTCCCTACAATGAACCTACCACTACACACATAAAAGTAACCCCTCCTGGTAGATTAACTGTAATAGGTAAAACTCATTGATCTTATCACGCGATGACACTAACATGTCAAATTTAATTTAAGTCAGTTTTATGTTATAGTATTTATATGTTTTAAAGCATGTTACACATAATGAGTTCGTATGTGTAAGTTATAGAATTTGTGCCTCTTTTATACCCAGAATATGTGTATATTTCTATGAAGTGTTTTAAACTAAGCTCTATTTAACAGAAAAAAAAGCATAAAACAGTAAGAAGTCATTAGTAAATCAAACATGTCATGGGACTTACCTTCTGCTATCACTAATGCTTTTGCTGTACTTTTATTAATACAGTGCAGGAGGGACCTGGAGCGGATGTTGAAGTTGAGGAAGGCCACCACACAGCCCAGCTTGGCCAGTCCAAACCACACGTGGATGAAGTCGGGCTCGTTGCCCATGAGCAGGGCCACCGTGTCGCCTTTTTTCAGAATCCTATGGTGCAGGAAGACCTGAGCTATCCGGTTACTTCTCTTATCTACATCCTGGTATGTATGCACCTTCCCTTCATAGATGATGAATGGCTTGTGAGGAATCTTTTCTGCTCTCAGCATAAAAAGATCAATTAATGACAGAACTCCATTGCTCGCTCTTTTCTTTAATACCAATTTAAACCTCTTCCGTCTCAAGAAAAAGACCAGATCATCCCAGAAATATGGGGAAAATATCTTCAGAGAGACATACAGCACCAGTGCTCCTCCAGCAAGTGTTGAAAGCCAAGTGTACAGCATACTGGAAGGGAGAAATAATAGATGGGGTGTAAAATGCAATGCTTTTATATAACTAGTAACAAATTTGAAGAAGATAAGACAAAAATTACAGTTCCACCAATTATCTTAAAAACTCCTTAAAATGCATATTGGATTTTATCGGAAGTACAAAGGCCCACACAGTTGAAAAAGATTGCACATTTGTAGGGACAGAAGAGTTCAATTCAGAATAAAAAGAAATCTTATACAATGTGGCGAGTGTGAAAGTAGAATGAGCAAGATATTGACAATTAAGTACCAGATGAGTATTAAGAATCTTAAGTGTCTGAAGCTCAAACAATGGAATATATAAGAACATGAAAAAAATGATGTGCCATTTTCTAACCTGAAGTCAGGATTCTGTCTGTTTATTGTATCAGGACAAATTCTAAAAAAAAGAAGCAAGCAAACAGTTAAATCAGATAATGTCATATACATATTATGTTATGAAAGTACAGTATATTAAGTACTTTGTGTCTATAAGATACATAAAATATCTTCTCTTTTAATCCATGTCTCCTAAATAGATATGTATCACTATATCTTCTCTATTTTTTATTATTTGCCTTAATATGCTGAAGCCTAAAACAAAAACATCACCCTGTTGCTACAGATTTAAACGAATACTGAGATTTTGTAAGATTATCCCCCAAAATAAAGCAGTTTATTAAACTACTGAAATAGTTTCAATCATCAATTGCTACATTTTCAAACCGTATTTGTACAGGATTGTAGAGGATACTTAAAATGTCTAACATTCACAAGTCTCCTTTTTGTTCTTTCAGACATGATGACTCCAAATACTTAAAAGATTTTTACATGTTAATATATGTCACTTCAGCAGTGTTTAAGGCTTTTCTACTTAATGTGATTTCCAGTTTAGAAATGTTTTCCCCAATAAGCTTTTCTTAAGGGTTAGTTTCACTAGCTGGTTTATGTGTTTAGCAGTATTTAAAGAATATACAGCTTGCAGATTTTTTTCAGTAAGCAGGACTTTGCTTATACTGGAAAGCTGCTGAAATGATGATAAAAGAATGCCTTAAAAATGAAAACACTTCAGCATTAATTGCATATAGAGATGTAAAACAAGTTAAAGAAATGTATCATGCATGATGTTTTGAAGTTCTAACACAAATTAAAAGCAAAAGAAAACCACTTTTTTTCCCTGAATTCTCTGATTTGTAAGTGGCAATTTTAGATAGCCTTAAGTTTCCCAATTATTATTTATTATGGGATTTGTTAGGTTACATAGGCTAAAATATTTATTTAATATATGAACAGATGAAATTAGCTCAAAATTAATCTTATAGTAGATGTGCCCTTAAAACAGCATATCATTTGCTTGTATGGCTTTCATATTAACTTTTGCCTTTTTATGAATATTTGTTTGCTTTTCTGGCCAAATGAAATCATAGAAGAGTGTTCATGGATATTAAATTCTCCTTGTCTTGTAAATAGTTACTAATATCCTCTTGCCACTTTGTATAAGTGTGCAAGATTCACTATAGCTCTAAACAGTAAATTCAGAATTCAACCTGTAAATTGTAGAGTTTATAAACAGATTGAGTGAATGCATGGACATAAATTTGGAAAAGAATAAATAAAAAAGATGATGGAGCAAAGCTAGAATCAGCTTTAATTATCTTTGAGGCAAGATCTGAAGTTATCTCAGTAAATAATAAACCTGCCATAACATTCTTATGTAACACTTTTGCCCAAATACAGCCATGGTGTGTGGGAATTAGTAGTATAACAAAAGAGATAAAGACTAGACTTGACTACATGAAACAACTTTTGATCTCCAGAGTTCTTTCAAAATTAATTTAGGTTAATTAATTTAGTTCTTTCTTAATTAATTTAGCTGAGAAAATCCTTTTCTCAGCTGGATGTGCCTGGAAAGGCCCAGGAATCAGTCCTTACGAATTTGCTCAAGCAAAATATTGCTTGTGGGACAGAGAAATGAAATCTCTGCTAACAGAGATTAAAAAGTTAACTTAAAAAAAGTTAAAGAGAAGAAATGAAAGGGGAAATGTCAAGTATATATGGAGAAGAAAGCCGTGAATATTAAGGAAGAGTACGCCTCCTTCCTCAAGAAGTCTCACAGTCTGCTGCAGTCCAGAAATCACACTGCCATGATTTGCTCTGTGCCTGTGTTAACAAGCCTGGTGCCTGCTTTTCGTTCCAAATCTGGGCACAACTGCATATCTTGCTTTTGGATACTGCCCTGCTGGATTCTCCCAAACATTCATAAAATGTATGTGTACATCCCTCTAACTAATCCACAGTCCAAAAGTTCAGCTTAGAACAGTGAGGTGTTTTATTAAGTTAGAAAGACTCATATTACATTTGGGGAAAACAAAACAAAACAAAACAAGAACTGTTTTAATTATTGATGCACTAAGTATTAAGTAGCTCAATATTTAGTGCATCAATACTTACTAGTGCACTAATACTTTACCAAGTAAGTTAAGATTTAGGCACAACTGCAAATAGCTTAGTGAGCCGGTATCAAATGCATCATTGATTTGCAAAAGCTTTGTATTCATCTTAGAATAGCACCTACTTGAAGTGTTTTCTTTTTTGCAAGGTTCTCTGTCACAGTAAGAGAAATATCCTTGAAGCTGGTCTGCTTCATCTCTCCTTTGCATGCTTTTTACCTTATTTTGAACAATCAAGCTTTTCTTGCACATATATCTAGATCTGTTTCTCTGCACAGTCAGAAACAGACTTATTTATTCCTATGAGTCAGTGTGCTCTGGGATATTTTCTCTAATGTCCTGGAAAGGGCATTTGAGCACTTAGTATGAAATAACGAAGTAAATCCTTCAGCCTTTTATTAATTAATGGGAAATCTGGTATTTCTAGTCCTTAGTCTTCGTTTGCTTAACTGACCAGAATGATCCTATGCCAGAAAGTATTACTTTAATGAAAACTGACTGCTAGCTCATCTTGGACTGAACTCCCTTTCTCTCCTCTTGGCTCTAAGCTAGGGCTATTCTCTTGGAAAAAGGGAAAACAAAACAGCAGAGCAGCCACCTCAAACACAGAGCTAATACACAGGCACAGCTTAGTGGGCATGAACAGGGTAGCTCCACCGAAAAGAGAAGTCCCCTTACTAAGACCATCCATAAAACGTTCTGTAGGCAGCCCTCATGGCAGTCACAAGCAGACATAAGCAGCCTTTTGTCAACTCTGGTATAACTTGCATGTACTGATTTTCTGTGAATTCTGCTCTTTTTGTGACTGGCTTTACAGTTAATGCTACTAGAGGTAAGTACTAGATGAGGAGTCCTGGACACGAACATTCGACGTGATCCAATCAGCTGCCCAAATTTCTGTTGTGGAAAATTGATGTTTTCAAGGTAGAAATAGCATGTTAATTACCTTAGTATTATGATACAAATTCTCTAAAATAGAATTTTATTATTACATTATTTTGGTGAGTACTTTGCTAACAAAATCGTAATTGAATTAAAGAAACTGGACCCCAAATCTCACACTATTATTTTGGGCACTTGTTTTTCAGGCATCTAGAAAGAAAGGAGTTATGAAATCCTAGAGAATTGTTTACTTGTTCACTCTGCTTTGTTTCTTCTCTTCAGTTTCTTTTCAACTTCACTGCTTCTTTCTAACATTTCTTCTGCAATCATAAGGACTAGAAACATGCTTTTTATGAAAACTGAAATTCCTAGTGATCTCTTGGAATGTAGACCTTGAGCTTGATGAAAAACACAGAAGACTAAGAAAGCAGTTAATAGTGTTGAACTGTAAAGTCAGATATTTTTCAGTATTTAGGCAGCCACATAAATAATGAAGAACAGCAGATGTAAAGTTTTCCAAATACAGTGAAAAACAGTTCACTAAGAATACCTACTAATATTCCATCTAACCAGTAATCCTACAGCAAAACAACATGTTGCCTGTGCTAATCACGCTAATTGGCAGCAGCAGTTCTGTTTTGAAACTCTGTTTGATCAATAAGAAAAATAATATACTTATTTAATACATTTATCTCATTAAAGCACAGATAAAGTCAACTTTAGAAAAATGCATAAATGCAAGCAAATAAGTAAAGGAATCTAATCTGACTCCAGATGCACATTGTGAACATTGTTTTGGATAAATATAAGAAGGTGATCTACAAAAGAAATGAAAACATTTACTTAAGTTTACTGGTAATGTTTTATCCAGCATCTGCATGATACATAATGTCACCAAACAAGCATTTTCTTACCACTACTTTGACTGTATATTTTGATTGCTATCCTGTATTCAGCTGAATTCGTAGAAAGGTTGCATGAGTAGTTTGAATATGCTCTTATTCTGCAGTAGGAGATGTTCTCTTGAATCTTCAGTGGTGACTGTCTGACTGAACATGCAGGTGAAGGCTTCTGTATGTCACCCACAGACTTCCTAATCTTTACTTCTTCAGCTTTGCATGTCAGTGAAAAAGAATTGGCACATTGTACTTTGGAGCACAATGTGTTTGTTGAGTGCAATGGCAGTTAATTTTTAAAAGATAAAGAAATTTTTAAAAGAGAAAGAAATCAAATTCATTATGATCTACTAGGTCTAGATCTACTTAGAAGGTTAAGACAACTATAAGCAACAAGAACAAACATCATACACTGCCAGTGTAATAGAAAAAACTTAGTCATGTTTCTGGACACTCTGCATTTTATGACATAGAGTTTGCAGCAAATATTTCCATATTTTCTCACATTGTCAAATACTCCCTCTGATGGGCACAGAAATATTACTAGGTTTCATAATATTTTCTAACTAACACATTTTTAGACTTAGTCCTAGAAACTCAATGGATATTTATGTTATAGAATATATATGTCACCTTTTCTCTAATTCATTATAGGGTCTGTAATAGTATTGCCTGAATAAAAGCCATATATATTCTTGGCTAAACAGTTAAATAATTTTGATCAATCCTCTAATCTCTGAAAGTCCCAGGTATAAGATGAATAGCCTTTGGATAGGTAGGGTTGCTACATACATAGAGACTGGTCTCTGTTGGTTTCATTTTCTTTATACGAGATGATTTCTATGTTTATATGAATGTTTACTGAGTTATGATATTTTGTATGCATATATTCAATTATTTTTATGTAAATATATATTTTATCCATATGGATTAATTAATCATCATGTATTTTTATGCTTAAAATGCATCCATGAATTATAGGATTAATTTATCATCTAAAAACATTTTAAGATACTTCAATATTTAACAATATCATATAGTTAAATATTTTAGGTATTTTAGGTAATTAATTATTAATTATTGAAATACTTAACAACAATGGTATTCAGCTTTTAGAAAAATCATGTCTTTTTCAATGTAACTTACTGAATAATTAACTGGCTTACATACATTTCATTCACACACTATATTGGTCAAATTATTTATTGTATTTAGAGGACAAAATTCTGGGTGGCCATACTGCACACTGGCCCTCTATGTAAGGATTCGGTTATTGTCTTGGTTGGAGGAAATAACTAAGAATGCAGTAGAGCAGTGATCACGACAATGGAGTAGATTGGGTGAAAATGTATAAGGTCCCTTACAGAACAGGACACATATCAAGCAAAAGGCTAGTGGGAAGGTCAGGAACTTTTTGGTTCTAAGAGGCAGAAAGGCTAATAGGAGCAAAAGAGCAGTAAGTGGTTAGTAGTGCTGGAAGTAAGCTTATTTATAACTTATTAAGTTGTAACTTACCAGTTCTCTGAGGAGGAAAAGAGATTAATAAAATGCTCACAGGGATCAGGCTTGCCTGGCTGGGGACAATAAAATAAATAGGAATAAAATTGGGGAAAATAAAATAGAGTGAAATGGTCGAATTACAACTTGTGCTCATTTGCAGGCCTCATATGTGCAAGCAATTTATCTGGACTCCATGAAAGAATATGACATCCTGTTAAATTGCATGGTGTATACTTCAGAAATGGCCATGGGAAACTTCCCCGCTCTTTCTTCTTCTGGTCTGCCCCAGCTGCTGGGGCTGGAATATCTTATGGAATATTTTAGACTGCCACATGGATTCTACATATAAATTCCATAACTTAATGGGTTGGTATTCCTGTGCAGACTGTTAGCATAGTAGCGCAAGCCAAGATGCAAAAACAGTACTTAACTGATTTTATTTTTTAACCATGACAATACTGGGCTGCAGAACACCATCTTTTTCATGGTTTTGCAAGTAATCATTCTCATATGACATACAAAACATTCCCAAATGCCTGCTTTATGAAGACATGTGGCTAAGTGCAAGATAATACTTCTTCCTCGTAAGTCATATTAATAAATGAGTGTAGCAGTTACTGCAAGTGATCCAAACCGCGCCACTTACATTGGCTCCCTTGCAACTAAGCTTTTATACCAAGTCTGCTCTAAGAATTCTGTGATGTGGAGTCTGCTTTCCCTCACAACAGGGTAGCTAAGGACAGGCTCTGGCTTATAATCCTGCCTGCCAGAACTCTTCCCTTTCTTTTTCTATTTTTTTTTCTGTGTCAGTGAACAGTGGTGGAGAGAAAGCAGTAGTTTCCCCATATTTTATTTGATGCTTGTAAAAGATGCATAGAACTGTGGACCTTTCTGGGATGGGAGCATCGAGGTTATTTCCTCAAATCTCTCTGAAGTTTTGGTGAGCCAAAAAGAGAAAAGAATTACAACTTTTCTTCTGTCCAGCAGAAGTTGCAGGATATGTGAAAAGGATTAGTCCTCATCTAGACTATTATTTCGCTGATGCTCAGTAAAGGGTAACACTCATTTTCCAAACTTTTCTGTGACACATCCAAAAAGCAGTCATATTTTCTGTATGTAGTCCTTCACAGCTAAAGCACTGTTGCATGTCAGTCTGGTGTAATATATAGACAGATGTTCTCTGTAAGAAAGCTGTCATAAAATCAGTCAAATCTAAATCAGACCAAAAGTTCAGTGCATAAAAATTATGACTGCATTGTATTTATGAACCTTGTTCTGCTTGTAAATGTACAAATGGCTAGTAAGCAACTCATTTTTGCAATTAAAGAAGAGATACTTCAGCAAGGTGAATGCAGAAGATACTGGAAATGAGCCAGCAACACTATAAAAAGCTATAAAAGACTATAAAAAGCTAATAGTGGTATTTCTGAAGAACCATAATCAGCAGCTCAGAAACTTCTATACATTTAATAGCTCTAGAAGGTGATTTTCTTCCTGAGACTCTGATTTTTTGTTCTTGAATATTAAAAAAGCATAAAACCTGCCAGCAAGGAGTTCCATAGGTTATTTACTGTTTAGAAGAACTGCCTCTTTCTGTTTGTCTTAAATTATCCCTCTGCTAGCTGCATTTCTTATCACCTTTATTGAATACGGTAGTATCCCAAAACCATGCCAATAAACTGCATGTTGCTTTTGCTTAGGCTATCTGTACATTTGCCACTCAGAAAGTATGGGCATTCAATATTTGACCACTACCACAGAAGATTTAAGTAACTGCCAAGCTACTCATTAATCTATACTCCATTTATTGTTTCACAGATCTCTCTCCAAGAACAGTTAGCTAAAGATAGATTTAATCAGAAGAGGGCAGTGTTTCATTAATTTTGACGATCAGCTTCCCAACTTTTGCTACTTTTTTGTGGTTCAGCTTGTGGGGCCTGAGAACATTCTCTCATTCTGGTTTGCGTTTCAGCTCTGCTTACTATTTAGCTTCTACCATATGATATAAGCAATTTTACAAGAAATGAACACATTTTCCCTTAATTGCTTAAATAATAATAAACTTAACTACAACACATCGTATTCAAAAAGATAACATCCTTGAGGAATTTTATTAGATCCTTGGGGAATTTTACTAGAGCACAGGCACTTACAACATGCAGTTAAAATAAACAGGGTAACAGTATGCATAGGAATGCATTTCATTTATAAACCTTCCATTTTCATGTCTTCAAAGTGTCTCACCTAATATCTGCTGACCTGCTGAATTTTTGCAAGTAAAGGAACAAAGATTAGTGGAGTAATATTGTAAAATCCAGGAACTGTCTCTTCCAATATGTTTGTAGGTAGAATTACTGAGAGTAGGAAAACTGAAACATGGCCTTGAGCCCTGACATAAAGCATGTATGTATTGTGTGTACATATGTGAATATATGCATAGTTCTGCATCTATTTGGAGCTATGCTTGTTCAAATGACACATTCATCATGATTCGGTACTAGGGTGAAGGTGGAGGGTTTTGACTGTGTGTTGTAATTGTTATTGTTATCCTACCATATTTGAACCATTACGATCTCAACATGAGATCGTAAGAGAAACAGCTGAAGACAATGCCAGATCTGTAGGGACGGACGGTATCTTGATACCCATCCTGAATCTCACAGTACAGAAAAGGCCCAAAGGGGAAGCTCTTAAGGTGCATGAAATAAGGTATTTCTATGGTATTTATCCACTTAGCCATCCATCCATGCCCCGATGGTATGACTTTGTATGTTTTTGTTTTCAAAGCTATGAAGCACTTTCATGGGACTAGCAAGAGAGCCTCGTGATTTATTATTGTTCTTCCATCTTTGCATTTTTAATACCTTCGAGAGTATCTGCAA
The DNA here is from genome assembly GCA_013389825.1 of Crypturellus undulatus. Taxonomy (NCBI): domain Eukaryota; kingdom Metazoa; phylum Chordata; class Aves; order Tinamiformes; family Tinamidae; genus Crypturellus; species Crypturellus undulatus. The sequence continues at coordinate 32,921 of VWPW01026039.1, read as the reverse complement.
TAACACCCTGTTTAAAGTAAATGTGTATACAGCGTTTGCTGGGCAAATTAATAACATAAAAACTATCACAATGAGCACTGAAGTGCACACCCTTGATTTCCCCATCATACCTGATGCTAAATGTGTATATTAGCTTTATTACATTCCTAGATATTTAAAAAATAATGTATCATATTTTCATCTCTATATGTTCAAATGTACCTCCTTTAATACTATGTTCAACTCTATGCATGCCAGAGAGTAACAAGAATTCATGTGAAAAATATAGTCAACTATTCTTCAGCATCATATTACAAATGAAGTCTGACAAACTGGAGTAAAATACTGACAAATGCTGTCGGCATATAGGTCTGCTGAATCTGAAACTAGGTCAAATGTTTCGTGCTCAAATCACATTGATGATTAAAATTTGGAATGGACTAAGGGACCAATTCACACAGTAGAGAATATGGAGATTTATGAGACAACAATTGCTTTCCTGCTTTCTTCTGTGTACACCCAAAATGAAACTATCAGAATTAACTCTTCAAACAACTTGGATATTTCATTCTCTCCAAACTTTAATTTTCCTTACTGCAGTACTGGACTTTTACTTGGGGTCAAGGCTGAAAAAAGGAGACTTGTACAGACCTAATGGCAAAATGCAGTGTTTCAGGTTTTCCTTAGACATATAATATGTAATATTAGCCCTAAACTGTCCCAAGAAAAGACACTGCAATCATGATATAATTCTTGAGTCGTCAAACTAAATTAAAGAGACTACTATATTGATCATATGGGATCATTTCTGATGTTAAAATACCTGAATTGTACCATTTAACACTTGGTACTTTTTGTATATAGCCTTTTTTTTTCCACTTCTTGATATCCACTGTAAACACTTTTCTATTTTTTCTATAGATCTGTTTGGATAAACCATTTTAGTTTTGCTTTACTCTAGACTCAAACAATATGTCTTTGAAGTAGATGTTTCTTCATCTTACGCAGAAATAAGATCTGTTGTTATTGCAATAAGAAAGTGCAGAAGTTAAACAAACAAAACCAAAACCAAAAAAAAAAAGTAGATACCTCTTCCCATAGACTTAGGATCCACACAGTCTTGTTTCTTCTTTATCCTGTGTCTTGCCTCTTAGGATCTACATGAAAAGTGGTCTTTCTTTATTTCCATTGCCACAATGGGACTCAAAAGGATTTCTCTTCAGTCTTTCTGGACTTCAAAGTGTTTTTCTCTAAGCCATCATTTGATATTGGCCCTTCTGGTAGTCAATGGCATTTCTGTTATTTCTTCAAAGAAAGTTTGACTTACTTTGTCATGAATCAGCTGGATTCTTCCATTAAAATGTATTGATTTGCCATTTCACCATCAGTGTAACTGATTATCAGAAAGTGGACAGCACAGTAAATTGTATACCTATCAAGCACAAACATGCTTCAGAAGTCAAATGTCTGGAGATGAAAAGGCATAGATTGTAAGTTCAGCATGAAAATTGCAAAGAAAAAGATCTTATATTTTCCATGCAGTCTTAAACAAAATAAGACAATGAGAAGAAATTTCAAAGCAGGCATAACTACTCATTATCAGTCACAGACAAGCACTTTATACGGGGCAAGATCAGATGATCTTTCTGTAATTACATTTACTATTCAGATGTTTTGATTTTAATAAGTAGTTTTAAAAAGGTTTAAAAAATGCTTAAATAGGATTAGTTATAATTTTTCAAAATCAATGGAGGTTTGTTTACTATTCTATTTTTTGTTGTTGTTGTTTGTTCGTAAATACAGGATTGTATTCAATACAGTTTAGTAAGTAAACTGAGGAGCCATCATATGCACACATGAATGTATAAATAATAAAAACTCGCTGTAGAATTCATCTTAAATATATGTTGTAGAATCTACTCTAAATCTTAGGTAGAGAAATATATCCCAAAATAGATGTACTCATTTGGTCCATAGAAGGAGTCCCAGTTGGAGAAGCCCCAGTTTTGCCTGGGACAGCCTATTTTTCAAGTCTGTCTTGTTCTTAACAAGATTTAATGTGTTTATCTCAATCTGGGTAGTGCTTCCCCTACCTGGAGCTCCCATGAGGGAGCTGTGCTATGCAAAATCCTAATCCACCAATTTTGTATAATCTTGGATTTCCTTTACCCTAAAGCTATGTCTGCTAAGTCTTCCACAGACGGACGTAAACTTGCTCTGCCTGCAAGCCGTGATCCAGCCCTGAACCTGAAGCCAGTCTCTCAGCAAGGCTTATTAGCTTAGGAGCAGCACACTACTGACAGCAGTTTCCAGTTCAGGGCTGGCTGGCACCCAGCTGGGCGGAAACACAGGCAGAGAGACTGCGTTTGTCTGCAGGAGACCGTGCGGATGTACTGCTAGTGGGCTGAGGCACAATTTCTCCCTTGGCCCCTCTGGCAGGTTTTCGGAATACAGACTGACTGTTGCCTCATCACAAAAATGGCACTGGCCTGCACCGGTTGCTAGAGTTACTGCCCAATGCTGCGTTTTCTATTAGTTTAAACACAGAACTTTTCTGAATGACAGTACTGTCGTGGCTATTCTGCATGTTCAGAAGCACATGTAAAGAAATGCGTTAAGCTTGCATATACATCTGTGAAGTAACGTGCTCCTAGCACAATATGAGGAATACAGTTCTCGCTACTTGCCTTAACTTTATTTTTCCAGCTCTGTAGTCTCTTTCATTCACAAGTACTCTAGCATCAACAATTTCAAATTTTGCCATTGATGATTTTTCCATGTCTATTTCAGCCTATTTTCTAACCCAATTCTAGTGACAGCAAGGATACCCAGGCAAAATCTGAATGAACTTAGTCACTTTAAAAATCAAAATAGAAATCTGTAGCTTTCCAAGGGAATGTGACTTGAGCAATAACAAAGACAGTACAAATCCATCAATCATGCACGCCAAAAATCTCATTCACACCTGCGATATCTACTCCATTATATGTAACCAATAATTTAGCTTGGTAAGTTCTCATGTTGGTTACGGGTTATGGCAGAAAAAGAAATATCAAGAAAAAAAAATTGTCTTCACTTTCTACTCCCTGGAAACTTTGTTCCTGATGTTCCTGACTAGGTGTCTGGCCAAAAGCCAGGTATCATTCACAGTGACTGACAGTAAAGTAAAGTGGCACAGCTGAATTCAAACATTTCTCACTTTTCCCATGACTTAAGTCTGAGGTTTCTCTGATATATTTTGAATTCTTTCTGTTTGCCTCAAATTGAGATCTAAAAAATCGAAAGGGTCTGCCCACATGTCCTGCTCCACAGCACAACCTGCTGACTTCTCTATAGGAAGAGAAAAAAACTCCTACCTCTCTTTTATGAATCTGGTGTCTATTCCACTTCTACATAAGCAGATCTGAATGGCTTTCAGTTGAGACAATCAAGCTCTGAAGTGTCTTTCATTGACCACTAGAGTACAGCTAATAAATTGAATGTAGGTTTATGCTAAGCTGGAATTCTTTTATACTAAAGCATTTTAAAAAGCTGGAAAATACATGTTAATGTCCCTAGATTAAAGTCTACATTTTTTTTCCTTAACTACAGAGCCATTACTGTACCTTCCTACTCACTTGAAGACACACAGGAACTGGTATGCTGATAAACAAAGCCATTTTTAAAGAGTCTCTTTTCTGATTATAACAATAATATGAGATCTACTGTATAAAAATATTTTGGGAAGTTAATTTTTCATTGATGTGAAGTTTAAAAGCTAAAATATTTCTCATATAAATATACACATGTAAAATAAACAGACAGACCAACAGACTCCAGCAACATAGTGTACATATTTATACATTTCTGTATAAAAATTAGTAGTAAGTGCACTAAAATGCCTTTTCCATTCTCTTGGGAATGAAAAAGAGAATAAGACTTTCAGTCAGCTGACTATCTGTAGTCAGCAAATGAATAGCAATAATATTGTTGTTGCTTCTGAGAGGATTACAGGTTTTTTTTTTTTTTTTTTTTTTTTGTTGAAATATTGCATTGATTTGTTATGAGGATCCAAGTTTTGGAAAATAGATTAGGAATCACTTTCTTGTCCCACCATTACAGGAATTTTTGTCCTTATTTGACAAGAGAACCATGAAGGAGACATATTTGGTTGGTGTACTTTCATATAATGAATGTAAAGACACTATGGAAGAGTGAGTTCAAATAAGTTTATCACAGTACATCAAACTAATAGTGGAGGGAAATATAAATTGGAGTGAGGGTGAAAATCACTGAGGAAATTCTGGATTTTCTGGTTTTTTCAATGTTATTACTTTTATTACTATAACACTTGGAATACCTACAATTTTCTATAATGCAAAGTTGTAAGTAAACACATGTCAAATGTATGGCTTTTCATATAGAGTTCACATTCATAGAAAAATAGTTGTAAATACGTAGACTATAGTTGTGCAAAACTTCCTTTGTTTTCTTGAAAAGACATCCTAGAAGATTACAAGGAAAGAGGAACAGGTTCTAGGATCTGGCTTTTTGTAGTAAAAGAAAAAAAAAGAACTACCAAAAGCTCAGTGTTAGAAGCCTGAAATTTGATGTTAAAATTAATAATTTTTAGCATTAAAATTAATCCATGCTCATGAAGCACATTTCATATGATAAAAAATATGAACTCAGTAACACCTCGTTGCTCTGCAGTTGAAACAGCAGAACTGCTGACAGAGAAGGCTTTGCTATATGTAAAGGATTTTCTTGGTGCTTGTTTCAATCTGAAGGATATAGTTGGGTGAAACTGAAGGACAGCAAGCAGTAGCAGTTTGAGATGAAGCTCAGTTTATGCCAGGGTAAGTAACAAAGGCTTGATTTAATCCATGACAAAAAAAGAAACTGGTACAAGAAGCTGTTATTATGAGCATTTCCTCAAGGGAATATATAGTAATCTATATAAAGTAGTAAATGATAGCTTCTAAATAATTCTGTGGATAATGTAAATGTCTATTCTTCTGCACTCGCATGATCTATTATCAGGAACTAGAAATACACAGAGTTGTTACAGTTGTCCATAAATTTTCAAGGAGTAAAAAATCTGATGTAGTTGTTGCTGCTCAAATAAAAGCCACAGGTCTAAGCCATTATGAACATGTTCAGTGTGGACTGAGGTTAGATGGCTTCTTCACTTCTCAAGTACACATACCAGTTAAAGTATCACTGAATTAAACAAGAGAGTCATTCTCTTTATGTGCATGTTACCATATTTTAAACCAGTTGAGTTTCTTTCACTATAATACTTTAATCATTTATTGGTGCTCCCAAAATACATTTGGTAGAAAATAAAAGTAAAAAGTACTTTCCTACATTCAATGATGTCACTTTGTAATAGCTACATAGTAAAATGGTATCCAGTAGGAAAGACATTAGATGAAAAATGCATGAATTAATTAGATGAAACAGAATCCAAATTTGTCATTATTTAGTTTGTAGGAACATGGGGTTTAAAATCCTTCAATATTTCTGTTATGCCATTCGAGGTAAGAAAAGCTTCATACATATGGTTGTATAGGGCAGAACTTTCATACAACTAGACACAACTTTACTTCCACATGAGATAGTTGTTGTCTTTTCTCTATTGTTTACTTTGACATTTTAAAATATTTCACTCTTTTATAGTGTTTGCTAACATCAATCTGTTAAAAATTCATTTGATTTTCTGATATTTACAGTAGTTCAGATTGTTTGGTTGTTTGTATTTTGTTTCATGTGATGTAACTTACCAAAGCAACGGGGGAATATTGATGTACTGGAAAATACTATTTATGCTTTTTCTACATTCTATTGCTTGTCAGGCTAACAATCTGTTTTGGTTCAACACATACACAATGTCTCCAAGAGCAAAACAATAGGCAGGCTTGCAATTCAGTCATGCACGATGTCATATTGAGCATTACCTGTTTGTTCTTTTTTTTTTTTTAATTCATTCATTTCACCGTGAAAACAGTAGTTTACTAGAGATTATATGAGTTTTTCAGTAGCAACTTTTCATTTCTCCTTTGTTCATATGCATGCATAACATGCCAAGTTTACATACATAAGCACTACTAAGTAAAATCGTAGAATATAAAGATATGTATGATTCTGGAGAGAAATATATTTAAAACATTTCAACTCAGACACTACTGATTTGACCGTAATAACCAACTTGGCAACAAACAAGTAGACAAGGTTTGTCAGGATGAGTCCTTCATCCTACAAAGCAATGTACTGAATTGCCTCTGGACTGCTACAGGCTTCCTGTTGGTTAACACTTGATAAACAAACTTTGGAGGCAAATGTAAAACCGGAACCTGAATCTTTGAAAAAGCTGTTAAAAATATGTCCAAAATTCTGTGGCATGAATGATCACTAGCCCTACAGTAGAATAGAATTTATGGATATTATTAATGTAGGGAGCAGCTCTTTGTCCACTGGTAGTAGATTTGTAATTTAAAGTGTCCTGATCATCTGTTACAAAATGATTGTTTCATGAGGCCTCTTACTGCTGTTTCAGTGTAATGTTAATTGAGTAAAAAATAATTGCTGTTTGTAAATTCCTGTCAAGGATTTGTGAGATCCAGAGTCATGGTCTCATTAGTGTACAGTATTATGTGACATATTTGTATGGATTTTCTCCATCAATCAGATTAGATTTGAGACCTAATATTGAATGTAGAGAAAAAAAAAAAGCAGGGGGAAGTAGAAACCTACTCTTATTTACTGAGGACAAATGACTAATATTTACATGGTTGGAATTGTGTTTTTTCTTCATTTTGGTGAATACATTTATCCTCTGTAGAGCACCAATGGATTTTGGATGATAGGAGATGTTTTGTTACTTGGCTTTCTTTGCTTTAACCATTACATCATAGTAATGATATATCATTTCAGCATACGTCCTTCGTAAACTTTGGAGAACTGGAAAATCTTTTTTATTTAAAAATATGCATCAGTCATTTCTCACCTTCTTCTCTGGAGACTTTGTACAGTTCTAAATCATAGCTGTATTTTTATCTTACAATTCCATCAGTTTTTCAGCAGTACAGTTGACAGTTAGACATCAAGGATTGGATGTATATGCCAAAGATGTTTTCACAAATAATATTTTTAATATGATTGTAATTGCACTGAGTCAAGGAACTGTAGCCAAAAGGCTCTTTCTCCATAAAAAAAGTGTAAACATCTTTTATACATGCCACAATATGCAATATTTCACCTTCTTTGACAAATGCATCTGACAGATTCAACAAGACCTTTTTCTAGCATTTAACATTATTCCCATAGTCAAACAATAATGTTTTGCTTATAAAAACATTGTCTATTGAGAGGTTCCATTAAAAAAATATATATAAAAAATAAAACCAGGTTACTTTGAAGGATGAGCTTGTGGTGCACACTAAGTTAAACACAAATCCAGATGTTTCAGCAACCTAATGTGAAGAAAAACTCTGTAGTCTTTATTTACACTTTATAGCAAATATTTTACTAGGAGGAAGTGAAGAATGTTGACATTTCACCACTTAGACCCCAGTCAGAACAATGTCCTGAATGCCAAAATGTCAACAGTCTTTGTAAAGTTTCCTTCACATCAGCATGCTAGGACACACATCTGGCATCTCACTTTCTCGTTTTTCTTTGCTGCTGGCTATTTAAGATACAAAAATGGGAAAGCAAGATAACTCTCACTTCACTTACTTAGGCAACCATCTGTGTTCATCTCCCTGTTCACCCAGTTGGGAGAAAAGCAAAACTGCCTTCCTCAAGTGTAGGGTATATGCAAAAAGCCTTAAATATTATCTGCAATCTAGAATATGTACATTCCATTATTAAAACCTATAATAATTATAGATTATAAGAAAAAATAATTTTCTCTGTCTATCTTTGTTTTAATCTGCATGGTCAGATCATGGTCAATACTGTAAAATAGAATCAGTTTAATGGACAAGTATTTGGAAATAGGCTGAACTCCAAAGCTATAAGAGAAACACTTCAATTGCTGGTTCAGTTTCTCGTAACTCAACAAAACAGCCATTCAGTATGTCAGCAAAGACATCTGGTAGCAAATCAGGACTATTTCCTTGACCCAGATTGTTACACTCCAGATGTGGCCTCATCAGACCTGAGAAGATGTGGAAGAATTGCTTGAAAAGGGGGAACTTAGAGAAAAGCTTGGGCCTAACAGAAGTTTTTGGCATTACAAAAGCTTTCTTGAGGTGATACACTCCATTTCCCACTTCCAGGATGGTTGGACGCACAGACTCTGCTCCCCGACAGTTCCCTAGGCACCACAATCTGCCCTCCCATCAGCTGTAAAGAGGAGTAATGGAGGGTGAAGCGGAGTGAAGACATCATGGCCAAACTCTGCTGCGCTCCCTGTGCTAGGCCCCTGAAAACCCGCACAGTAGCTGCCCAATGGGAGATACCTAATAACATGTCTGGTGCTGAGCCGGCGAGGGTGGCAAATCACTCATTTCTGATGAACTTTACTTGAACTGTACTCATTGTAAGCTGATTATAATGCCAATGCACATCTCCTCCATCCCAAAAGTTGCTTCCAATGTATGATCACTCCTCATTGAACATGTTCTCTAGGTTCTTGACTATTCCTTTAAATGAAAGTGAGAGGCTTTTTCACCAATCAATAACAAAAGTAAGTATGACTGTGATCACTCAAGCTTCACCTAAATTAAAAAAAAAAAGTGAACTAAGAGGGAAGGAAGGAAGGGAAGACTTCATCGTAGCTTCTGGGATTCGTCAATGGACTGAACCTCTTTCCTCCCTTGGGATTGGGATGCCACCTGAGGTAGAGTCCACTCTCATCTTCTGGGAAGAGTGATGATTGCACATTTGTACATTGGAGCCAGCTAAGGACCCTGTGCTCTAGTAGAGAATTTCCTGTACTGACATCCAAAACCTGCTTTGTAAAAGTTGCATTTGAATAGATCATATTATTCATGAACTCAACTAATTGTTTTGAAGACAATAGGAGCCACATTCAGCAGTATGAATCTGGTGCTGCCAGAGTCGGGCCTAAAGTTGTTTATACTATTTGTGAATTCAACTACGAGTTTTGAAGGCGATCACGCCTACAGTCAACAGACTGTTCGTGAACCCTGTGCTGCCAGAGTTGAGCCTGTAGTCACCACAATATTTTATATCCCTATTAGGAGATGAGTCCCCAATCATCTCCCACTCCCTCTAACCTCCAAGGGTCAGCTGGAACACAAGAGGATTCATCTCTTATCAAGTTAGCCTCCCTTCAACTTGCAGCAGTAGCAGGGAAGATCACCTCCCCCCGTCTGGTGGCAATGCTCTTCCTGATGGCACCCGAGATGCCAAGGGCCTTCATTTCCTCAAGGGCTCATTGCTGGCTCCTGGTTGACTTTTGTCCCCCAAACCTCCCAAATCCTTCTCCACAGAGTGACCTCTGGTGGGTCAGTCTGCAGGCTGTAGTGGGGCCTAGTGTTCTGCCTGGTGCTCACAGGACTCATTCCTCTCTTAAGCACGGGAATCATTCAGGAAGCAAAAAAGTTGTGATCATGGCAGTTTAGGTTTGACTCTAGCATGCCGTATAGAGAAAATGCTGTGAGAAATATCTAGCTTTATCGTTCTTAGAATTTGATTAACAGCTGTTTTGATTATCAGGCTGCAGTTTGTAGGGGAAAAAAAAAAAAGGCACCAAAATACCCCAAACTGAATATAAAACAAAATCCCACAGCTTCATACCAAAGATAGTATTATGATTTAAGATTTATGACTTGGCCTGAAATGTATCCTGTGAATGCTGAGTGCAAAAATCAGGTAGTTGCTGTCCTGAGGGGAAAAAAAAAAATTACTTTTTCCTGTAAATAGAAACTGTCTGGATACCTAAGAAGAATATATCCCATCTGGTTCATAACTCAGGGAGGTAAAGATGTAATAATATATATAGTGGCATACCGGGCCACATCAAACGGTATCTATACACTTTCCAAGTAAGTGTAAGTAAAAGTAAAGTAAAAGTAAAATTCAACTGAAATAGATATTCTAAAAACCCATCATGCTTCATACTCTAGGAAGAAAATACATTTTCTTATAGATATTGTGAATTGGTTTGTGAATAGTATAAAAAGGAATACCTACCATTTATTTAGTATTAAGTAGCACAGGTAATTATTTGCAAATCAGATTTTATTTTTTCTATGCAAATTCTATCTATAGTTCTATAGATGTGCACATGAATAGCATACAGTCACAGTTGTAACCGTGAAGATAATTTCCTTTGAGCAGACTCTAACCTGTCTCTCAAAGTAATCATTTAACTGAAGTTAGAAGACTATAACCAAAAAAATACATTATTCTTTTTATTTGAGTCCTGTATTGCTATACATTTTGACTTTCATCCTTCTACTAGCACTGCTAACTTTCTGAGGTGTGTGCACTATAAAAGTGATGCAGTTTCAGTAGAATTCAAAAGTGTGAAAATTTTGACCAGTTGTTTGAATATGAGAAAATATGTGTGATTTTTTCTGCTTTTTCAAATTTGATATGTTTGCAGAAAATAGAATTATATCATTTTCCTTATGCTTATGTTTTATCATGTACTCTTGTCAGTTGTCCAAGATCTAAAAAGTGTTGGTCAACATAAAATGGACACAAATGGATACAATTAACAATGAATAATCACACTGTATTTTAAGAAATAACTATCGAAAAGAAATATTAAAAAGAAATATATGTACATTCAACAAGATTTTTTTTTCATAACTTTTTGATTATAAAGTGTATGTTCTATTAAAAGCAGCTTTCAAGGAACCTTTTTTTTTCATTTGAAGTTATTATATCCTGCACGACTTATTTCAAATTTGTACCATTTATTTGTTTTTATAAATCATGATTACAAATTTGTACCAAAGTATCATTCTATTATTTGTAATGGGAAAATTGATGTTATCTTTATATATCTGGAGTGTGCTCAAAATCTAATAATGTAGAATATTCAGGATCTGTGAGGATATGAATTAGAGCATTAATCATAGAAGGATTTATATATGTGCTTATTTTTGTGCTTTTGAGTTGTTTTTGGTTTTCATTTGAGCTACACAGAGTGTGTTTGCTTGTTTTTCTTGTTTACTAGAATATCTTCTTTTTTGTCACAAAGGATAGGCTTTATCTCAGCTTTCCTAGCTAAAAATTAGATATCATGTTGAGCCTGACAGTGAAGTATACTTTTTATACTCTGCAGGGGTATGTGTATGTGTGTGTAGGAACTGGATATCTTAGTGTTCTCTATCACCCTCACAGTGTTGTTCACCTCTGGTTGAGCCACTTCAACTTGCAGTTTGTCATTTGCACTTTAGACCAGATGTCACCTTCCTGTTCAGATTTTTCATTTCTTTCTAGCTTCATTATACCACTTGGTATAGCAGTTTTGTGTACTCCTATTAAGCAAAATTTTATCTGAAACACAGTTTACTTGAAATCAAATGTTATAGCTGTAGCCTGTGTCTCTGAATGGCTCCCTAGCAAGAGCTGGAATACTAGCCTGAATAGCTAGTAGTGTGACAGCAGTGAAGACCTCAGGGAATGGATTTTGGATCAGCCCAACTCTAGAGCTCAGATGCGGGTGCATGTGAAATAATTTGTGCTAGCCATTTTCTGTATTTATCTGCACTAACTGTTCATGCTGTACCATGCTGTAATTTTGTACAAAAGTGAATTTTCCACCCATTTCTAGTATTATTGTAGTTTTCACTGTGTTTCTTACACAAACCACCCTTTCATTTCCCCATTGGGAAAGGCATTGGCAGCACTCCCTGTTGGGGAAGGCTTGCAGCACTCAAGCACGCAGGGGATGGAAAGACATCCTTTCTGTCTCCTTTTCCTTTAGAACTGGATTCTTCCTAGAACCAAGAATGAGGAAGGATAAACTTCACCTGTCTTTTTGGAATTAGGTTAAAAATTGCCATTTACTAGTATCCTTCCTGTTTTCTCAGAGATCCTTGGTGTTCTTAGCTGTCAATGTTTTGTGTTGTCTTGGTCATTCATTCATTGTTTGCTTGTTGATAGGTTCATCCCACAAGAGCCCTCTTGAGTTTAAGAGATGAAACAGGCCAGCTACATAAGGGTTTTTTTGTTTGCTTCNAAGTCTTCCTCACTTCGAAGTTCTGGCACTGCTGGTCATATACATCCTATGATGTATACCACCGTCATCACATCTAAGTAAGCTAAGCAACCTTAGCAAATATAATGTGAGCTGCCTAACCGGCTACCTCCTTTTCAAGCAGAACTGGTAGCCCCACAGCAATAAAGAAGGTGTTTGGCTGTCATTCTTCCCATTCGTCTGAAGATGCTTGTCTGTGTGATTGCCAATGCATCTGAAGTACATTAATTCATTTACTGCCATACTTGGCAGTACTACTACCACACAATTTCAAAATGTCTAAGACATTTAAAACTATTTGAACAACATATTAACAAGTGCTAGAGTTCCAGGACAAGAGCGTAGACTGCATGAAACCTAGCAACTAATGAGAGTGTTACACTATGCATATCCAGTGATTGTTTCCAAATAGCTCACTGCAGTCATTACGACTGGATAAGAAAATTGATGCGGATTTGCTTACTTGTTGCAGTTATAGTAAAGAAGTGTTGAATGTCATTACCATATATTTTTACCTGTATAGACAGGCCTTGGATCATGCAAGATCAAGATCAGAGATCTCTAGTGAAAGACATTGTGTTTATTTTCTTGCTAACTCAGAGTAGAGGACTAAGAATACACATCAGTAACTTAAGGAGAAAAATTTCTGTCATCATTTGAAAGACTCAGATGCATTTCATCTTCCATCCTTAATACTTGGAGGAAATTTCTTTACAGTCTTCTTTACAGTTTCCTTATTCTTCAAACAACATAGTTGTGCCTATCTATCTGCATGTAGAGCTGCATTTCTCCTCTTGTTTAACCTTCTTTGACAACTACATATCATCTTTTCTTTCTTTCTTCACATCCTATATTCCCTCTCCTTATCATAATTGCAAGAGTATCAGAAAATTTTTAGTGTGTTATCTCTGGCACTATTGATTTTTTCTTATTTCATTACTAATAGTTACAAGGTATTTTATATATGCAAGGTTTATTTAAGGTGCTGTCAAATTGGACATCTCAGTTCAAGGATCTACTCCTAACCTAGTGCTTTGCCTAGAACATATTTTAGGAGAAAGTGATGATCAGGTTTCCCACATTTCCACAGTGTGCTTTCTTATAATTAAAGTGAGATAATTTTTCAATAGAAATCTCATTGTAAAAAAACATTTTTACTCTCAATGTTTGTGCCTTTTTGAAATTTAGAGGTAAGTTGGAAAAATTAAGTCATCATAAAGTCATCAAAGTATTAAAAATGTGGAATAAAGTCTCTTTTAAAACTTCTTACCACTTTTGTAACTATGGGTATGTGCATTTAAAATTTCATAATTTATGCAACTTTTTAACCTGCTTTTTAAATTTCTGACTAGCTAAATGCATTACAATTGATCACATGACAATAAATAGTAGGGCTAAGTTTGTAGTTCAATTTTTCTTCTAATTTAGAAAATCCATAAATCTGTAAGGATATTGTTTATAATCTCTAGAATTCATTTAAATTTTGCCTGTGTTTTTGGTCATGGAGTCTGCGCTAGATTGAAGGAACAGAGACAGTATTTGAACCCTGGGGAAATAGTTTTGACAGTTTTTTGAAGAATTCACAGCTTGTGGCTGGATGGCATTTTATTGACTTTTGACCTAAATAAGTTACTTGAATATTTACTGTGATGACTTGGAGGATACGTGAAGTATATCTGGTAAAAAGAACATTTGGTGTAACCCTTGGTTTGCCATTTGCTGAATTACAAGTACTGTGGACCAGTAATAATTACTGCAACACTTGAGCCAGGCAGAATTTCATCAATAGCTAGCAGACTCGCTTTTTATATCTTGGTTGAACACACCAACCTGGTGGAAGAACTGATTTGAACCTTTACCTCAAAATGTAAATTAAACCCAAATTTCTTAGATTGTTAGAACATTTGGTAATCCCTTTTTTTTTTTTTTTTTTCTTTTTTCCCCCATTCTGTCTCACAGCTTCCTGTTTCTGGCCACAACAAGAAACATAAATGAACTGCGAGAAAAGCTATCCCCTCCAAACCAGACTGGTTTGGATAAGCCACTTCTGGAATTATCCAACAGACTTTTGTTTTCCCAAAAGTATACACCCACTTTTCCTGCCTGCAACCACAGAAACATGACAATGAATGCCCCATAAAATAATGTGTCACCTCTGTCCTTAAAACTCTTTGAACTTTCTTACATTCTTTTAATCTATTTTTGGAACAGTTCTTTATCCCAAAGAGATACCTTTTCCCCTTCCATTCTTCTTTTTTCATTCAGTTTCTTATTTTTAATATTTTCAGTCAATAAATGCTCAATTATTTTCCTTTTCCCCTTCAAGACAAAAAGAAAAAGGAAGAAAAAGATCTTTCTATAATGTTTATCTCAGTGACCTTTCATCCCAGTGAAGTTTATCTTTTATAAAAATAGAGGAAGATTTATACTCTTACATGAATTTGAGAATTTGAATTTTTTTTTTTATTTTCAATATTTTCCCCTTACCATTTTCCCTGGAAAATCACTAGCTATCTACATTTCCCTCTCAAGCTTGTCAAATATCATTCCTGTGCTGTCTCAAAGTCTATACAGCCTGAAGCACCTTAGTTTTGAAAGGTTCCTGCAGCCTAATTTGCACACATGCCTACGTTTAAAACTTGTAGGATGAAACTCTGTTTCATCCATCTTCGTCCCCCCCCCACACCCTTTTCTTTTTTATTTTTTTTTTTAGTATTTGGCCTTATTAATCTCTTTCCCCTTCTTTTTCCAGACATTTCCCTTCATGGAAACATTTCCCAACTTGTATTCTTCTGAAAAAGACTGAAGAACAGTTTGTGCAAATTACAGTCTGTTTCACATTGGAAGTGGAGCAACACCACCAAAGGCAGTGTTCCAGGAAGGACTGAAGCCACCAAACGCGTGAGAACTTTTCAAAATGCAGACCCAGAGCCAAAGGTATTCACCTCTGCAACCCATGTCTATGCTCAGCAGTGGTTGTTCTTATGGAAAGTAGTACAAAAGATAGTCCTTAGCTGGAAATTAGAATGAGATATTTGAGTGTGCCCTTATGGATTCTGGCTCGTAATCACAACCTTAAATTGGGGAAGTGCAGAACTGTTATCATCTCCAAAGCAACACTGTAAGACCTCAGTGAACTATAATGCTTTTCAGACCTCCCATGGGTATTGGGGAGGCCATTAGCTGTTAATCCATTTTCAGGATGTATATCACGCACAGTCTCTGCAGACAGTAATTTAAATTGCAATGAAAGAGACTGCAAATAGACCCTCTCCTTGCCAATGCCTTCAATTTGCTTTGGGTTGTGATATTTACCTGGCAACTCAAGTAGAGCCTGATGTTCTCTCTATCACCTACTTTCAATGGACATAAGACACTTAGGAAAAGGTTTGGATTGGTGCCTTTGTTGAAGGTGCCAAGAGAGGTCACAGTCTGCATATTCTTTCTTGCGTTAGCGATAATCTGAACAATGTAATCTGTCTAATTTTCTTATATATTTTTTACCAACTAAAAAATATTTCAGAGACCCAGTCTTGAAGAACTATGGAAAGTAATATAGTGGTTCTCAGAGCTAGCTATCAACAAGTCAGGGAAGGTACTTAATAAATCTGCAGCCTGCACAAAAATATGGTCAGAATTTGTCCCGGAGTCTGCTTGCTGTATGTGCTTTAACAGTTCAGAAAAATATGGTACTTCCTTTTCCTTTACTACAAAAGTACCTTGAAAATGGATCTCTCAAAAAAAGAATATTTCTAGAAACCTGTTCTTAAACATAATATATATATATGTATTTTCTTCGTGATGGGGAAATTGAGGGATCATGGCATCCTGAAGGTTAGGACAGCTAAACCAGACTAATCCTCACACCAGTCCTCTTGGCAACTCCTTCAGTAGTTGCAGCAGCCAAATGTGGAGCCAGCCAGCAGCACGGAGAAATCCAGCCAGGAAGACAGCTACAGTCCCACATATCGATGCTGGAAAAAATGCATTCCGGAGCTTGGCGTCTGTGCTCTGGTGCTTGCCAAGCACACCCTAGGAGTGGCCACACATGTGCTGGCTTTCACAGCAGAGGAGCAGAATGAAAACAGGAGAGCTGTGTGAGCCACGGTGCAGGCAGTAAGGAGCACTCTGGCATAGCCAGAATACTCGGAAATACTGTCTGTGGACCATTTCTTTCTTTTAGAAAGTGGATGATTTTAATGAGAAGTCAAAATGAGGGTGTACATAGAAGATTGCAAACATGGAAGAGGCACCTTGCTCTTTAATTAAATTCCAGAATTCTGGATTTTTCACTTATGTGCTATAATATAGTGTATATTTTGCTTCTCAGATAGTCAACTGAGTAAGTTAGTCAGAATGAAAATGTGTCCCTGAAAATGTGTGACATTTGGAGAGCTTTCCAGCTTCCTGGCCACTTCCATTAAAATGCTGCATGCTGCATGCACACCTTTAAAAGGGATTTGACTATTTGACTTCAATTTAAGTTTTTTATTTATATATGCATTTTAGATCACTGCGTTTGTTATTTCAAACCATAATGTTCCACTTACTCAGACTAAGCATCTGGTATTCAGACTGACCTGGTGTTCTGTCTCCACCATTGTCCATGAGATGGCAGCGTCCATCTGATAATGCCTGTGGAAAATTATGGCTCATTGCCCAGCTCTACTTTTCCCAGAATTGATCAATAAATCTCTATTGCTCACTTCTTTGAACACATATAATTGCCTCTTAAAATCTTCACTGCTACTGGAAAATGTGGCAAAAAAAAGAACATATGATATTGTTTACACTTTTCCTGTTTTTTTTTTTTTTTCTCACACTCTTGTCCTTTTTATCTTGCTGCTCAGTGTAGCTTCTTTGGGCTTGTTTTATTCTCAGTATCTTTTCTCTCCGTTTTAATCTTGTGCTGCTGAATGGCTTTGGTTTGTGGTGGTCATCTCTGATGACATCTTCACTGTAGATTTACTGACGAGTTCTTGTCAAATTATCAGTCAAGTAGAATAACCAATGACACAATCACAACAGGTATTTACTAATTATTTCTGATTTCTCTTAGAAATTCCCTGCACACAGGACCTTAGGAACAGACGCATGACCTACAGGTAAGGAGCCATAAGGAGAAGTCTGCAGCTAAGTAAGGAGTCAGAATCTGTAGTCAGGTATCAAAAAGCAAGAGTGTATGCAAACTACATTATATACAGCAGCATCTTTTGAGTCCTCCTTATGGAAAGAGGCTATACCAGATAGCTGAATTAAGAAACCTTTCTGGAGTAATGAGAAGTAGAGTCATTGGATTGGACAGGATCAGAAGCTGCACAATTACATAGTGCTGTCAAAGTTTTAAATAGACATGAAATCCATAGGGCAGTTTGAGGAGGCTGTTAAAATGCTGATGACCCATCAAGTGGTATTAAATTGTGTAGGAAACTCTCTCAGCTACTGAAACATCACAGATGACAAGGGCATAATGATAGCCTAGAGCCTGATGAGCTGCAGCTTTTCTGATGCATCTATAAGAAACATCTCCAATTGATTTTATCAGCAATATTAGACTTACGGATAGCTGCAATCAGACAGCATGGATGACAGCTATCCTTTAGCACAGAATGAAAAAGTGGTTTTGGGGGTTTTCCCGTGTAAAATGTTGGCATATTTAAGCTTCAGCATTACCCAACGATTGAAGAGATGTTGCGTTACAGTCCAGTAAGTTTGTGACTGGCTTTAATTCATGTATATGAGATGTTCAAGGACTAATTAATTCAAACTGAAGACTTCTGATAGGGGCTATGTAATCTCAGCGAAATAGGTAGTGTATCGGACACTCCAATATACAGTCCAAGCACTGTGACCATTTCCGGGACAGAAATCGGATTATTGCTTCAAACTTATTTTCAGGTTGTTTACTAGTTTCAGTAAATTTGAACAAAAGCAACTCTGTCGTTCTGAAATGTTACTAAGTGGCTATGAGGAATGCAATCTCTCATGCAATCATAACTACAAATGTCTGCCTGCTTGCATTTGGTGCAGTATCCTGTAGCTCTGCTAGGATGAACTGCAAAACTATTTTTCTGTCAGCCATGCTATAAAACTGAAGTAACTATTTTTATTATTAGAAATTAACCCCTTGTATTCATCCAGAGAAATTAAATAGTTTCAGGGATTTAACCTAGTGTAAAATCATTTTTACCATTACCTGCACTATTAATGAAAAATATCAGGCAAGCACTTTTCTTGAGTGCTCATTAGTCCACTATCACCTATATATTAATTTTCAGTATCTTAATAGATAGATAATCACAGTATGAAGTGCGCTTCAGATTCAAGACCATGTTGAATATATCCTTGAATGAAATATGAATCTACTTTACTATGAAATATGTAGAAAATGCATATACTGTTTATCACTAGTAATTGTCTTTAATTGACATCAATATGTTTAACAGAGAAGACTCCTGTTTTTGTACTTCTGCTAGAAAATCACAAGCCTGTTTTCTTTGTCATGCTCATAAATGAGTTTCAGGTAAGAAGGCACTCAAATCTCCACTCAACTTTAGAGCAGCATACGCTGTCACTTCTATGATATCTGTCAAAACAGATAAATATATATTTTTAATTACTTTATGTGCAGGTTGAGGAGATTGCTTCTCAAATATCAGTGAGAACAACAGCAAAAAGCCAAAACTAATTTTTGTTTTCCAGTATATTTCTACAAGGCTTATCAAGTTCCTGTTAATCTTTTTCAGCCATGAAGAAAACCAGAGACAATTGGTCCCTGACAACAGACATCAACTCACATTCATGGAATCCAGAGAATTTTTGAAGGGAAGAAATATTGATTACAGACATACTTCTATTTACTTTCCTCAGGACAATGGAGAAACAGAATGTTTCAATGAAATTGTGAAAGATGGTTTCAAAATGCTGATCTACAAGGAAAATCCAGAGGCTGCTTACTTCTTGTGGGTTAGTATCTGAGCTTTCTAACAATCTAATCAGTTTCTCTTATAAATTAATTGCATGAGGCGTATGAAAGAGAAATAGCATTATTCTGATGTGTGGCATCTTTAAAAATATGACTGAAGTGATATCAATTGTAGTTTGCATGTGAAAATGAAAATAATAAATTGTGATTTACATACAAAATTTGCTTTAAAAAATGAGAACGCATTGGTGGGTTGGAGCCTAGGGTTTCAGAGGGTTGTTTTTCAATGATCTACACATTGAAGAGCAACCTTCACATTCCTTAGACAGCAGCATATGATTGTCTGGCGAGCATTACTTGGGAGTAAATTTGAGTTATAAAGAAAGACATCTACTTTAAGAAGAGAGATAGAGAAAGTACAGGATTTTCGCATTTGAAGAAGGCAGAGGAAAGGCAATAATCACTAAAAACAGCCAGTTTTGCTGCCCCTATAATGTTGAGACTATAGTGTGGACTCTTGTCTCCTGGCAGAAGGTAGGTGGTATTAGATGTGCTTATTCTCAGACACCTTTCCAGGAATAAAAAATTGTCCGTTGTTAAGTGACAGTAATAGTCTGTCTTGAGTGCTTTATTTTTTTGTGTTCTTCCAGCTATTCTTGGCGAGCGTCCATTCTCCACACATAGTTCCTGAAAGTGCCTAGCAGTGAAAATATATTATGGCTTTGTGGTTTCATTAAACTATATAAGTCTCTGAATCCTGGATATGCTTTTCATTATACATATAGAGACCAGTACTTAAAATTGACAGACTATAGCAAATTTAATCGATTTTTTACAGTGATCCACTTGATATAGCTAAATTCCAGTTTACTAAGGGAAATACTAAAAAGCTTGAAGTTTTATGTTATAAATGACACAGAAGTGTTTAACATCAGCAACCAGTCATTTTCAGAATTCACCTGCTATTTTATAGTTCTAATGAGTAATATACACAAATACTATTTAAGATTAGGAATAAGAGACTTTTCTCTATAGAGTAAAGGAACTAATAAGAAGCTGCTGCAGCAATGACAGCATGAACTGAGTCTAGTTTTAATACTTTTCATTTTTACCTTGGCAAATAACCAGACTATTTGAATCTAAACATTGCATGGTAGCCATATAAATGAGACACATTTTCTATCTTATTCATTCTTAATGGCATTTATATGTGCTTTTTAATACCACCGTGCCTTATAAAAATAATGTAGTATATACAGTGTAGACATACTTAGAGTCTTGATGCTTTTGGAGGTTGCTGAGCATGTTTAGGTGTTTTAACCATGACACATGGCACAGGATGTCTCATTACAAAGAGTTCTGACAGATTAATATGAAAAAAAGTATCATATAGGATTTTGCACTTAATTTTAAAATTATCCTAGGAAAAAAATGACCATCCCATATGTTTTGCTTACAACCAAGGTATTTTTTTTAAAAAAAATATCTGTCAGCACTGATGTCCGTAAGTAACAGAATGCTTGTTTTCTATCTTCAGAAGAACATCAATGTATCTGGAGCTGACTGGGAATGAGACCATGAGACCAGGTTTATCTGAACCTAAATGAGCGTAAATTATTTCAAAAAGAATGTTAGAACCTCTTTGCAGCTGCAGTTGTAGTCAGTTATTACTTTAAACTTTCATAATGTTATGGATTTTGATTGTTGGCAGATTAATATTCAACAGCCAGAGAAGGTTAAAAGAGCACGAAGTAAAAATTATGTTAAAGCTTATAGTTTTCTGTTGCTTGCAAATTTGAAAATCAAACTGGAGCAAGTACAATAGCTGTGGAGATAAAATAATTGATCTTTATGTTATAGTGCGATTATAGTGCTATTAATGCATTACACTGATTGAAATTAATTTTAGTAGTTCAGACTGTCTTGGTCCAAGATGAACCATGAAGTAAAGGTTAATCTTGCAAATTAAAGTGATGTGATTGGTGTGCCTGAGTGAACATTTGGCTGCTGGATATTAGAACCACCAGGCAGTCTGTCCTCAGCTGGCAGACTGCTGATGGCTAAATTAGGATATTGCAGGTCAGAATACAAAAGTACCATGGTTTGCATAGCCCATGACTGCATACAAGACATAAGCCAAGGTTATCTAGATCTCGTGATCAGAAGAACTACCAAAAATCACACATAAAAAAAAATCTCATAATAGAATCCTGCACAAAGTAAAGGAGTTGCATCCACATGGACAGATTTGTTCTTCTTGGCCTGAAGCAATTGCTTTTATATAAAAATAAATCCCATTGTCCAATATGTCCTCGCTTCTAAAGTGAACAATCCCAGAAATGTCTCTAGCAGCTGTCTGACAAGTGAAGGAAGACTGCATAAATTGTAAACTAATATGATAGTCTTTTCCGTCTCTGTAACAAATCGGATATACATATCTTACCTTTTCTAATTAATATATAGACATTAATTTAAATTGTGGTAAGCAAAACACCTCTTGTGAGGAGCCTACCTTGCTTTTTGTTATGTGCTGGAAATTACAAAAAGAGTGAAGCAATCTACCATTTTAAGTAGTTTTGATAAAAATGAAATAGTTATTTAAAAATAGAGGGGATAGAGAACATCTTCCTTATCATAGCTCAGTTATGGTAGTCTACCATTGTAGATACTAGACCTACAAGTCTGGTATGAGAATCTTTAGAAATTTGCCAGTTTTAGTTATTAACCAGTTAAGAAATGACTTTCCACTTGCACATTTATCAATTAGCTGTTAGTACTAGTAATAGGTTATGAGCTAAAGTGATTGATAGTGGTGTAAAAACAGAGATGTTTTTAATTAAAACAAAGATGTTTAACAGGATAACCTGGTAATAAAAGAACAAATTTTCTTCTCTAAACCTCCTATGGCCTGCCCTCTAGATTTGTTCACTCATCATTTTTTTCAGCCTTTTTCTGTTTCTAGTTCCCTGCAATTTTTCAGGTGAATTTAAAATTATCAATATGTTAGTTAGACAATAATGTTAGTTATCTTTAGAGGTTAGAGGTGTCAGCAACCAATAGAACACCATTCTATAAACATGTAAAAGAAGGAGGATCTTTGGGAGAAAAAGATACACAGCATTTTCTTTCTACATACTCTAGATGGAGGTTACCTAACTATTTGGTGCAGCAGTATGCTTTAGGTAGATCTGACTAAACCCAGAAACATCTGTTTCAGTTTTGAGGTATGAACTCAGCCTCAGGTTTTATAGTATATAATCCATTTTTTACTAAAATTCATTTTTGCTTTGGCACTAGACTGATGGTGCTCAAACAATATTTAATTATGTGACTCTCTTGGCACATACAGCTTTGCTTACTTCAAAAGTGCTTTGCCAGCATCTTAGCTTTAGTGCTGTACAAAGCTTATAAATATGATTCCCTTTTCCTTGCTTCTTGTGCTCTCTCATAATAAAACTCTGAACAGACATTTAAATAATCTCTCCATGTTTATTAATGCGATACTTAAATGCAATAAATATGTTAGTAAACAGAGCTTTTACAATTAACCCAAATCACTTGCTCTGAACATGGAAAAGTTGATCTCTACTTCTATGCCACAGCCCACGCAAAACATGCAGTCTTCCAAAAGCGCAAAGCAAAAATGTAAAGCACACACAACAATAAAAGAGTAATAATTGTACCAACTGTCTAGCTGGAAGAGCTAAGGATAGCTGGAACAATGTCTTTCACACAGAGGTCTACTTATAATTATGGCCAATAGAAAACTACAAATGTAATAAATTGCAGCATCTGTCATTATACCTATATCTACGGCACTAGTAATTCCATGATGCTGTTGATATCTCTTGCTCTTGATAATACTTGCTCTTGAATACTTTAGCCATTTACAAAATCTTCCTATATTTTCTATTTAGTGAACAGTTAATATAATGTCTATATATCACATATTTTGTATGTGAAATCTGTCCCGATTCAAGATTTCAGTTCTCTAGATGTTTTTTATCTTCTCCCCGTGAATTTGTTAAGAACTTTTATCTCATCTGTGGGCAGACTTGTGTCTTCATTACCAATATTAATTGCATTGAGAGAACACAAACCTTTCTGTTTTGTAATGTGTTACCTTCACATTTGAGGACAAAGACTTCAATGACTAGTTTGAATGTTTCTATTTCAATATCCACCTAGCACACACACAAGGTTCTGGAGTGGAAGAATTTTCAGAGAGTGAACAACGGCCTAAGAATGTAGGAGACTGGGACATGATGGTTAGACATAATGGAAAGCTGAGCTGTTGATGTGTCAATCCTGGAAACTGTAACATCAGTGCAGTTGAAATCAAAGGAAGGTTGTAGTATGGACTACATTTAATAGTGTTTTCCAGCTTTTGGCATGACAAACTGCAATGTGCCTATTAAAAAAAAAAAACATAAAAGAAGAACACATGCATGTGATGAAGTTAACATAAAATTACATGTTTTGCCTCTGTATTACAACAATACAGTTAGTATTGTATATTGTTCTATATTTGATAAACTTACTGGCTAAGATTTTCAAAAACATCCATCTTTGACTGAGTTTTATTGCTACTGAAGTCATGAGAACTTTTACAGCGGACTTTTGAAAATCTGTCCTTCTACCTTCATTTATGTTTGATTATTAGTATAAAAGTAATACAGTAGTCTTTTTGTAAAGTCGATGTGAAGCAGATGGCTGGCACTAAAAGAAGGTGAATGTTAAAAATCTGGTCCTAAATCTTAATTCATTCCTACTCTGAGATACTAAATGCATTTATTTTTAGACCTTTCGAAGTGGGATAGCATGAAATGGCAAAGAGGTACAGCTTCTTTTCTTTCTTGTTCTCCAGGACTAAAATTGTAACACAGTGTTGGAGTAGAATTATAACAACTGGAAGAGCAGACGAGCTACACCAACACTGAGTGTTTGAATTGCCATGTGTTAGGTGTTGTTTAAGTTATAGAGTGCCAGAGAGGAGAAAGCCAGGCAACAGCTGTACGAGGCTTTTAAGACCTCACCATGAAGGCAAGAACTTCTAACAAAACAAAAACAAAATCTTTCCAGTTAATATAATCACAGAATCACAGAAGTTAGATCAGCTTTTCCACTAGCCTGTCAGTTACTGCTCTGGTCTAGCTCTAAATGACTCAAGCAAAGGAGTTTCCCTTAATACACTATTCCACCACCTAATGCATTTTCAGGAAATATTGCTTGAAGTTTAGATTAAATTCTATGCTAATTCACTTGGCTAAAGCTAAACTGGTAGTTTTTTTGGGAAAATATTCTTCATAGGGCACAAGACATTCATGGTGACTGCAGAGGTTGACTGCCTACTTGCAAGATGCTACTTGCACACCCTTGTGGTGGCAACGGATAGAAAAAGAGATTTTGGTAGTTAAAGATACTAGCAGATCGATGATGTATATCTAAGGCAAAAGTGCATAAGAAGTGAAAAGAATATTTAATTAGGTAACTCATATCCTTGTCTCAGTCTTTTAATTTTTAATGTATGAACATTTCACCATTCGCTTCTTAGATACCTGAAAATAACAGTGAAATGCTGAACGTACCTTTTGAATGAGGTGATTTTGAGATTACAATTTATCTGCTACACATCAGCTGTGTTTAGATAAAAAAAGAAAAAAAAATTATTATTATAATTATGCATTATTATCATGTTCAGCTATTTTCATAGTGGAACACATCAAAATTTTGGTATCTTTTGACAGTATTTCACAGCTTAATGGCAATCCAAATGTTTAGAGCCATTTCAAGTCACAGATAATGTATGACAATAGGACAGTGTAAGGAAAATCCTTCTATATTCTTTATCTTGTCTATGAATAGAAGCACTCCTTTTAGTCAACCGGACATCATTAAACCTACTTGCTTTAAAGTGAAATTTCAGAACAAGTTTTCTAAATTCTGAAGAGTTTATCAGATACCTTCTCAGCAACTCCCTATGACGGCAATAATTTTGCTAATCCAGAGGCACCAATCTACATATAATACATTTCTTTATATCCTTTCCCTACTTTTCCATGTAGGAAAATTGACTGCAAGTTAAAACACTAACCTGCTATAATCTCTCTCACTCTTATGAACTCTGCACTCTTGCACAAACACTCTTTTCTTCCTCTCTATAAAATCTAATTGTAACATATGTACTGCATAGTTGTAGAAGTGAAGAAGAAGTCTGGCATCCCAAGCAAGGAAAATAAGGGCAGCGGTTTTTGAGCAGTAATTACACCAACTGGTTATTTTAAGTACACAGTAAATAAAGAGAAATCATCAAACTCAATCAAAATGTTCACCCTGGCTCAGAGATGCCAAGCTTTCCATCTCTTCTGGAACTCTGTAACATAAAAAAATCTCCTATTGATAAGTCTAAGGAGGAGTGCTATAATACTAGTTTTAGCACCTTTAGACCAGTGCAGCTATACTACACGCAAGAAACTCAATGTAAGAAAACTACACATAAGCACACAAAACTTCACAAGGATGCAGTAAAGAAGAAAACTCAAAATATTCATAAATCAGACACCTGCCCAAGTTTAGAGGGGAACCCAAAGGCCACTTGACTCCCAGTCCCCAGGCAAATTCAGTGATGTTTTACCGACAGTAAAACATCTGACAGTTTTACTGACAGTAAAACAGGGCTGCTGACAGGATAGCAGTCTTAGCAGTATTTCTTGTGAATGTGTGTGGGACTTTTCTAAAGCAGGATTTACAATATTTATTTCTCAGAATTTTATTTCCAAAAGAAAATATTCCATTTAAGAAAATAATATTTTTTTTTTCTTAAATCTCAACTCATAACCAAAAGATGGCCATCACAAATTTTGGTGAAATATCACATTAGTTTTCACATGCTCTAATAGCAAGAAATATCTTTAATAAACGTGTTTAAAATCCACTTTTCAAAATTAATTCTAGATTCTGGCAAATTTTTGAAAAAATAAATAAGAATGACCCCAAATTTTAATGACAAATTCTACCTCTGCAGTAAAATGTTACATCATATGGCAAAGTAAGGAAATTGATTTCTCAACTCTGTGAAGTACTTTATTTTGTAAAGTGTTCTGACAATTAGGTTACTTTTTTCTTTTTTAACTAGAGGGTGAGCTTCTGCAGTAAAAGCAATATCTGGATGAAAAACTTTTTTTTTTCAGTTTAAGACTATGGTAATAAATTGTCCAACTTCAAATGAGGAAAGAAAGAGCTTATGAAGAAGCTATAAACTAAAAATGTACAAATTTCTAAATTATTAAATTATTTCCTGGGATACAACTATTGCAGAAATGCTGGTGAATACTGATAGTAGGTGCAATAAATAATAAAATATTTCCCAAATGTATTTGTGAGGACATTTGTGAGCACATCACAAGTGGCAAAATGAAACACTATCTGTTTTCTGCAACTCATTTGACAATTAAGGGTTTGTCATCAAAAAGACTGAGTAACAATTTTTTATCAAACAATGATTTCCCTATGGAATATTTTATTGCATTATGCAGTACAAAATCTCAGTAATCTCAGGGTTTTTCTCCCTTTTCTTTTCTTTTTTTTTTTTTGTGATAAACTCTGAGAAATTTGATAGTTGAGTTTTCAATGATTGTTTATCATAGTGTAATCTACCAGTAACCTCACACAGTTTACAGAAGCCAAACAGATAACGGGCTGTTCCTCTTTAACTATGTAGAAACAAATCCTGTGATAATGGTCAAGTCCTGCACTTCTTGAGCAGTAGATATTGTGTAAAATATGAGGGAAATCTCTTTGAGTGGAAGAATGTTTTATAGATATGAGAGAGATTTATGTGTAAATGCTATGCTTCCAGGTGGAAATATGCCTTCCGCTCAAATTCTGCTATGAAATACCTTTTAAGCTTTTACTATAATTTTAAGAGAGAGACATTTTTCTTTCCAGGTCTCAAACTTGCTTTCTGTGCTCTTACGGGTTCAAAACACTTCAGAAGTACAGCACAGTTAATCTCTGCAGAGGTTGGACATTTTTAACATGCAGAGCATTAAGCCTGGAAGAAGAAGAAGTCTATAGAACTCTGATAGGCATCCAGAAACAGTCCTTCTCTTTTTCTTTTCTTCCTCTCCTCTCAAAAGGAAGGCCTGCCAAAAAGAGCTAGATGTTTCTAAGCAGTACCTTACAAGGACTTTGCACTGACTCTGCAGTAAAACAAATATTGTTTGTTTATACAGCTACTAATGAATTTCTTTCAATTGCTTCCTTATAAGTGCAAAAACGGAAACATAATATAATGTAGTGTTTTAACAAGCAAAGTTCTAAAAGATGAATACAGCTATGATTTTATTTCAGGTATGCAACTTAGTGTAATCCGTGACTAGGCACGATTGCTGCTTTATCACTGTTTGCCTCAGCTGTTTAGATTTTTGTCAATTCCTGTTATAAATGTTTTCTTGTGCAATTAGAGATAGTAATGCTTGATTTCTGAGGTTTATTTGAATCAGAAGTAAGAACTGTATTATTTGAGTGGAGAGGAAAAAGAAGAGTTGAAGGAGGAAGAGGTGATCATATTAATTGTGTATAACCAGCCTAGCATGTACCCCTAAATATAAGTCAATATAAGTCTCATAACACTTAATAAAAGAGATTTCATGTATCTGTTGCTTGAGAAGAACTGGTAGAAGGTTATGGTTTGTCACTTCCATACTTCTTCCCCAAAATAATTCTCCCAGTCTTCTGTAAGGATATTTGAAAGACATATATTTAGAGATTGCTATAACTCCATAATAAAACAGATAAAACATTATAGGCAGGAAAAAAATGAACTGGATATCACTGCTTTTATTTATGCTTGCAGACCATTTTTATTTTGAAGTGTTTAAAGGCTGCTTGTATCTTTGCTTATCTGTGTTCTATATGCTCATAAAATAAAAGAGGAAGATAGCAACAATGAACAAAAGGGAAGAATGTCATAAAGAGAGAAAGAATCACATCCAAACCGTGCAATTTTGCATTAAAAAATCCCATTATATCTCAAAAGCTAAAAACATTTAAATAATGATGATAATTTAGTCTTGGAATGGAAAGTGGATTGGTGTTAGTGATTTAAGTGGAACATGATAAAAAAATACTGATGCCAAAACTGATTCTGATGTTGCTGATGCAAATGTAAGTCAAAAGGATTCCCACTGAACTCAATATCAATGTAATATCTGAAGGAAATCAGAATTCAGTGTGTTCCCTACAGGCAGAAGGAGAGGGGCTTGGGTTTTGTTGTTGGTCCGTTTAAAAACAATAAACTATAGTTTAACCTTCTATGATGGGATGACCGGCTGGATAGATGAGGGGAGAGCGGTGGATGTCATCTACCTGGACTTCACCAAGGCTTTTGACGTCCTCCTGGACAAGCTCCGGAGGTGTGGGTTGGATGAGTGGTCGCTGAGGTGGATTGGCAACTGGCTAGATGGCAGAACTCAGAGGGTGGTGATCAGCGGTGCAGAGTCTAGTTGGAGGCCTGTGTTGAGCGGAGTGCCCCAGGGGTCAGTCCTCGGTCCAGTCCTGTTCAATTTATTCATCAACGACCTGGATGAAGG
The DNA here is from genome assembly GCA_013389825.1 of Crypturellus undulatus. NCBI lineage: Eukaryota > Metazoa > Chordata > Aves > Tinamiformes > Tinamidae > Crypturellus > Crypturellus undulatus. The sequence continues at coordinate 4,258 of VWPW01026039.1, read as the reverse complement.
CACGGAGTGCTCCCTCGGCAAGTTTGCAGATGATACAAAGCTGGGAGGAGTAGCGGATACTCCAGAGGGCTGTGCTGCCATCCAGAGGGACCTGGACAAACTAGACAACTGGGCAGTCGAAAACCTCATGAAATTCAACAAGGCCAAGTGCACAGTCCTGCACCTGGGCAGAAATAACCCCAGACACCAGTACAGGCTGGGGACCGACCTGCTGGAGAGCAGCTCTGCAGAGAAGGACCTGGGCGTCATGGTGGACGACAGGTTGACCATGAGGCAGCAGTGTGCCCTCGTGGCCAAGAAGGCCAATGGGGTCCTGGGGTGCATTAAGAGGAGCGTCTCCAGCAGGTCGAGGGAGGGGATCCTGCCCCTCTACTCAGCCCTGGCGAGGCCACATCTGGAGCACTGTGTCCAGTTCTGGGCCCCCCAGTACAAGAGGGATGTGGAGCTGCTGGAGAGAGTCCAGTGCAGGGTCATGAGGATGATCAGGGGCCTGGAACATCTGCCCTGTGAGGAGAGGCTGAGGGAGCTGGGCCTGTTCAGCCTGGAGAAGAGAAGGCTGAGAGGGGACCTCATCTGTGTCTATAAGTGCCTCAAGGGAGGCAGTGAGGAGGATGGGGCTGGCCTCTTTTCACTGGTGGTCACTGACAGAACCAGAGGAAATGGCCATAAATTGAAGCATCAAAAGTTCCACGGGAACTTAAGGAAGAACTTCTTGACAGTGAGGGTGACAGAGCCCTGGCACAGGCTGCCCAGAGAGGTTGTGGAGTCTCCTTCTCTGGAGATCTTCAAGACCCGCTTGGATGCAGCCCTGTGCCACGTGCTCTAGGTGGCCCTTCCAACCTTAGGCATTCTATGATTCTGTGATTCTATGATAGTTTCCCAGCCAAAGACTGTTATTCTTCTGGCCTCTCTTAACAAAATGAGAGCTATAGCTAAGTGAAGAAAATTCTCTAAAGATTTGCTTTTATCACTGAACATGATTAAAATAATAAAAAAAGCATTTGTCTAGTCATACATAATGAATTCTTGTTCTAACAAGTTTGACTGTAACTTCTGTGTGCTTAAGGAAAAGAAAAAGAGAGAGATAAAAAAAACACGTACAGCAATGGTATTATAATAAAATATCCTGTCCTTAAAAGGACTAGTGGAATGACAGTACCAGCCAATCTACTCTTTTCCTCATTTTCTGAATATACATGCCATTTTGAAAATTGTATAAACTGTATCTTGTTGTACAAATTGCATAAATTTGTATAAAAATACAATACATTGTATAAATTTTATCTTGTATTCTCAAGAATGGAGTATTTCTTGCTTGCCTGCAAGAAGTGATAGTTGGTAGAGTTTCTACTGTTTATAAAGCTCAAATGTGAATGAAGATGTATTATGTCTTATTGGTTGACATAACGGTAATGAGGGAAAAACATTAAAGGTAAGCAAAGATGTGGCTACCAGGAGATTCTGCCTAAATTTTTCCAACATCACGCTATGTCAGCATAGGAAAGGCACAATTTTGCTACAGGGTGTATCAAGCTAGATTTAATTTATTCAAATGTTCTGTTGCTCTGCTAGAATTAAGTTTATCTCTGGTTTAATCATGGAATCAAAAATTAAAATTAAGAAATTTAGAGAAAAGAAGGAAGTTGTAATATCTCACACAGAAGACATCTCGATGCTTGGCTAAGTGGAGAAGAAGGGCAACACGCAGCCTGAGAGTGATCAAAAGGGACTATAGAGAACTGGGGTAGACAATGAGGAACTCAGGTGTGCAAGTTGTATTCTCTTCCATTCTTCTCAGTGTTGGCAGCAATATAGAAAGAAATAGGAGGACATGCTCTATTAACACCTACCTGGCTCCACCTGGCCGTCACAACTTTGGTTTCTTTGGTAAGAGGAAGCCTTACACAGTGGTAGGCATGATGGAATCTAATGGGATCCATCTTCCTCAAAGGCGAAGAGAATCCTGGGACCTGAACCAGCAGGGCTCCTTGAGAGGGCTTTAAACTAGATTCCATGGGGGATGGAGGTATCACTGGGGAAGCAGGTTATGGGGTAGGTGATGGCCTGCCATACCACTTGCAGCTGCCGAACTTCATAGCGTGTGTATGGCATCCTAAGCCTGAAGAGGCGAGATGCGAAAACACGAGAACTCCTGAAGGCCCTGCATGGTCAAATTCCAGCTGCCCGAGCTAGAAAGGGAGGTACACTGAGTGCCCAACTCAAATACCTCTGTGTAATAAATGCACGCAGCATGGGGAATAAACAAGGGGAACTGGAGAGGCACCTGCGACTGAAGGGCCATGATCTCATTGCAATTACTGAGACATGGAGGGACAACAATCATGACTGGAATATGGCCATGATGGCTTTCGGCTTTCCGGAAGCACGAGTCAGGAAGGTGAGGTGGCAGAGTTGCTCTTTACATGAGAGAGCAACTGGAATATACGGGGCCCGGCCTACAGGAAGACAAAGCACAGACTGAGAGCCTGTGGGTGAGGATTAAAGGGCCTCCNCCATCTGATGAGGGAGAGGAAGTGGATGAGGCCTTCTACAGGCAGCTGCAAGAAGCCTCACAATCACATGCCCTGGTCTTTACGGGGGACTTCAACCACCCTGGTGTCTGCTGGGATATTCACACAGCTAGGAGCAGACAGTCCAAGACATTCCTGCAGAGCATTGCAGATAACTTCTTGATGCAGGTGATGGATGAGTCAACAAGGGAGAGGCACTGCTGGGCCTGATACTAACAAACAGAGGTGGTCTGATGGGAAATGTGAAGGTTAGGGGGAGTCTTGGCTGCAATGACCATGAGATGATGGAATTCACAATCCTGCAAGGAGGTAGCTGGACAAGAAGTACGATTGCAACCCTGGACTTCAAGAGAGCTAACTTTGACCTCTTCAGGAAGCTCCTTGCAGGAATCCCCTGGGCCAGGCTCCTAGCAAGAAAGGGGTTCCAGGAGAGTTGGCTACTATTCAAGCACCACTTCCTTCAAGCTCAGCATCAGTGCATTCCTGTAACAAAGAAGTCAAGCAAGGGGGGCAGGAGGCCTGCATGGATGGTCAAGGAGCTGCTGGGTAAACTTAATGAGAAAAAGAGTACGGAAGAAGGGCCATGCCATATGGGAAGAATATAGGAACACTGTCAGACAAACCAGGGATGCAACAAGGAAGGCCAAGGCCCCTTCGGCATTAGAGTTAGCGAGAGCTGTCAGGAAGGGCTTCTGCAAATACATCAGCGGCAACAGGAAGACTAGGGAAAATGCTAGTCGGATGCTGAATGAGGAGGGGTGCCTTGGTGACCGAGGATGCAGAATGCCTTCTTTGCCTCAATCTTTACTGCTAAGGCCACCCCTAGTGACCGAGCCTGGAGACTAGAGACTGAACCAAGACAGAGAAGGACTTTCCGCTGGTCGGGAAGACTGGGTTAGGGATTACTTAGGCAAACTGGACACCCATAAATCTATGGGCCAGGATGGGATGCACCAAGCCAACTGGCAGGGGTCATGGCTCAGCTGCTCTCCATCATCTTTGAGAGGTCATAGAGAGACGGGGAGGTGCCAGAGGACTGGAAAAAAGCCAACGTCACTCCAGTCTTGAAAAAGGGCAAGAGGTAGGAGCTGGGAAACTACGGGCCAGGTAGCCTTACCTCCATCCATGAAGAGGTGATGGAGCAGCTCATCCTAGAGACCATCTCTTGGTATGTGAAGGAAAATAATCATAGAATCACAGAATGCTTGAGGTTGGAAGGGACCTCTAGAGGTCATCTAGTCCAGCCTCCCTGCACATGCAAGGTCTCCTAGAGCACATGGCACAGGGCTGCATCCAAGAGGGTCTTGAAGATCTCCAGAGAAGGAGACTCCACAACCTCTCTGGCACTGGAACCTCTCTGTTCCAGTGCTCTGTCACCCTCACTGTTGAGAAGTTCTTCCTTAAGTTCCCATGGAACTTTTGGTGCTTCAGTTTGTGGCCGTTTCCTCTTGTTCTGTGAGTGGCCACCAGTGAAAAGAGGCCAGCCCCATCCTCCTCACTGCCTCCCTTGAGGTACTTACAGATACTGATCAGGTCCCCTCTCAGCCTTCTCTTCTCCAGGCAGAACAGACCCAGCTCCCTCAGCCTCTCCTCATAGGGCAGATGTCCCAGGCCCCTGATCATCCTCATGGCCCTGCGCTGGACTCTCTCCAGCAGCTCCATATCCCTCCTGTACTGAGGAGCCCAGAACTGGGTAGTGTTCCGGATGTGGCCTCACCAGGGCTGAG